>OY757542.1:992662-1036588 GCA_963584105.1 Alviniconcha strummeri
CTAAAGGTTTATGTATACCATGGTGAGCACAGCCTGCTGGCCTTTGAATATGGCCTGCTGTTCTGTGGATACCATAGTGAGTAGGGCCTGAGCATGGATGGGAGCAGCAAGTGTGGTGACGAGGAGATGGGTATTGTCTTGGTCCACAGAGAGCTCAGGTGGGAGTGGCAAGCTTTGTGTTGGTCCACAGAGCAGTCAGATGGGAGTGGGAAGTGTGGTGATGAGACAGGTTTTGTGTTGGTCCACAGAGCAGTCAGATGGGAGTGGGAAGTGTGGTGATGAGACAGGTTTTGTGTTGGTCCACAGAGCAGTCAGATGGGAGTGGGAAGTGTGGTGATGAGACAGGTTTTGTGTTGGTCCACAGAGCAGTCAGATTGGAGTGACAAATGTGATGAGACAGGTTTTGTGTTGGTCCACAGAACAGTCAGATGGGAGTGGCAAGTGTGGTGATGAGATAGGTTTTGTGTTGGTTCATGGAGCAGTCAGATGTGAGCGGTGAGCATGGTGATGGGGAGATGGGTTTTATGTTGGTCCACAGAGCAGTCAGATGTGAGCGGTGAGCATGGTGATGGGGAGATGGGTTTTATGTTGGTCCACAGAGCAGTCATATGGGAGTGGAGAGCGTGGTAATGAAGAGATCAGTTTTATGTTGGTCCACAGAGCAGTGAGATGGGAGTGGTGAGTGTGGTAATGAAGAGATCAGTTTTATGTTGGTCCACAGAGCAGTGAGATGGGAGTGGTGAGTGTGGTGATGAGGAGATAGGTTTTATATTGGTCCACAGAGCAGTCGGATGGGAGTGACAAGTGTGATGATGAGGAGATGGGCTTTACGTTGGTCCAGAGAGCAGTCAGATGGGAGTGGTGAGCATGGTCTGATGGAGACTGAAGATCACAGTCAGATGGGAGTGGCGAGTATGGTGATGAGGAGATGGGTTTTATGTTGGTCCACAGAGCAGAGAGTGTGGTGATGAGTCAGGTTTTATGTTGGTCCACAGAGCAGAGAGTGTGGTGATGAGTCAGGTTTTATGTTGGTCCACAGAGCAGTCAGATGGGAGTGACAAGTGTGGTGATGAGGAGATGGGCTTTATGTTAGTCTACAGAGCAGTCAGATGGGAGTGACAAGTGTGGTGATGAGACAGGTTTTATGTTGGTCCACAGAGCAGTCAGATGGGAGTGGCGAGCGTGGTCAGATGGAGACTGAAGATTGCAAGGAACAGCCACCACTGGACGGCACGTCATTTGGTGACAACATGGCCCGCCCTGACATCATCAGCTCTGAGGCCCAGGTGCCAGAGAAGAAGTACAACTCTGTAGCAGAGTTGTTTGAAGGTAAGTCAGGATTCAAGAAGGTTCATAGCAAGCATGCACACACACTCACACTGGAGCAGAGATAGCTCAGTGGTTAGAGCACCAGACTCATGATCGAAAGGTCGCAGGTTCAAGTCCTGGCAGGGGCAGCAGGAGAATTTTCATCTCCAGGGTCAACATTCTGTGCTGACTCTTATTTCAGTATCCAGTCCACCCTTGTGTTACTGCTGTAGCATGTGAAAGATTCCACTTATTTTGCTCAAAGTACAGGTAGCAGCTTACAGCTGTACATGCATGCACCCTCTATATATGGCTTTGCATAAAATGATATGACATAGCGCGGTTGTATGGTTTACACAGAACTTGTCGAGATGGCAGCAGTTTCACATGGCACCAGCCATGGCAACAACCAAAGGTCGCTGTAAGTACACCACCTGGGTAAATATTTAAACGTGCAATAAAAAGCAACAGTCACTCATTTAGACATGCTCTTGTCACAGACAGGAGTTAGTCCCCCACTCTAACCTGTTCCATTATATTACAGACATGGCGCAAGGAACCAAGATGCTCATCATTCAGATGTCTCAGAGCTTCAGGTCAGTCCACACTCAGCCACACTGCTGGGGGAAGAGGGGTGGGGAGGGGTGTAGAGGGGGAGGGGGGGTGCCGGTCTGAAGGGGGTGTGGAGGGGGAGGGGGTGTGGAGGGTGAGGGGGCATGGAGGGTGAGGGGGCGTGAAAGTTGAGAGGGTGTGGAGGATGAGGGGGGATGGAGGGGGTGTGGAGGGGGAGGGGGCATGGCGGTCTGGAGGGGGAAGGTGTGTGGAGGAGGGGGGTGTGGAGGGGAGGGGGGGGTGAAGGTCTGCAGGGGGTGGGGGGTGGAGATCTAGAGGGGGAGGGGGGTGTAAAGGTCTGCAGGGGGTGGGGGGTGGAGATCTAGAGGGGGAGGGGGGTGTGAAGGTCTGGAAGGGGTGGGGGGTGTGGAGATCGGGGGGGGGGGGGAGGGGGTTGAAGGTCTGGAAGGGGAGGGGTGTGTGGAGATCTAGAGGGGGAGGGGTGTGTGAAGGTCTGCAGGGGGTGTGGGGTGTGGAGATCGGGGGGAGGGGGTAGGGGGGTGAAGGTCTGGAAGGGGAGGTGTGTGTGGAGATCTACAGGGGGAGGGGTGTGTGAAAGTCTGCAGGGGGTGTGGAGATCGGGGGGGAGGGGGGGGGGTGAAGGTCTGGAAGGGGAGGGGTGTGTGAAGGTCTGCAGGGGGTGTGGGGTGTGGGGTGTGGAGATCTACAGGGGGAGGGGGGTGAAGGTCTCAAAGGGGAGGGGGGTTTCTGGAGGGGTGTACCACAAGGGTACTTGACTGCCAGCTGGGGCTTAAAAGTTGTTGCATTTGACAGTTGGTTCATAACAGATGTGCCAGACACAAGAGAAGGTATGTTTTACTGTCACATGCCTGTAGGTTGCTCTCTCTCTCTGTGATCAAATCCACTATGTATATAGAATTGCATTTAATTAGGAGTTTGTCTGTGGTTACCATGGTTACAGAGGCTATAATTAATCCATGACATGTCCCATTGTGCAGGGAGAGTGAGGAGTACGAGGCGGTGTGCCTGCACAATGTGGAGCAGATGCTGGCGAAGGCTCGGGCTCTGGAGCAGGACCTTCGTCACCAGAAGGAACTCCTGCAGCAGAGACTCTTCCTGATTAGTCAGAGGCTGAACACTGACCACTGACATGTCTCAATCTGATGCAGATGAGGCTCTTCATGATTTGTCAAATGTTGAGTAACACTGACCAGTGAAGTGATTGGATGCCAAAGAAACTCCTCACATCTTACAGAAGGTTGAATAACTATTGACTGACAATTTGCTGCAGCAGAGATCCTTCATGACTGGTTGAACTAGGGGTTGGATAACACTTTACACCTTGGCACACCAGAGTCTTTGTTACTGTTATTGTGCAGTGGTGGGTAGTTCAGTTCAGTAACACTTTATTCATCCCACCAGGGGCAATTCTGTCAGATGTCAGTGTCAACCACTTGAATTTGAAAGCTCTGCCCCTGCTGGGCTGTACTGCTTTTCAGGGTCGCAGAAGCCAGGTCTTTCAGCTATGTATGTCTGCCAGCATGCACACACACACGCACACACACTTGTGAGTGCATACATGCACACAACCCACAGTCACACTATGATGATAAACACAACCTACCACTCCTATGGAAAATTTGTTCAAGTTGTTCAGTTATGTTTGTAAAATAAACTGTTGTTTAAATAGGCTAGAGATCAATAGATTGTTAATACACTGGTTGTGCACGAGTTATTGTCCCCACTAATGCACTGTGTGTGTGTGTGTGTGTGTGTGTGTGTGTGTGTGTGTGTGTGTGTGTGTGTGTGTGTGTGTTTGTGAATGTGTGTGTGTGTGTGAGAGAGAGAGAGAGTGAGAGAGAGAGACAAAGCAAGTGCATATGTATGTCAGAGATGTAGTATTTGTGTGAACTGGGGGGAGGGGGGGAGTGCAAATCAAATCAAATGTACACATCACCTTTGGATGTACGAAACAAAAGGTTAAAGAAAATTACTTTTTTACTGGACAAGAAACAACGTGAACACTGCATTAAACTCAGACTTTTCTTTTGGATGTTTATAGCATGTTCTTGCAAATATTCTCCCACATTATTGCAGTGTAACTTTACTGTTATTTTGTGAAAGTGTTATAAAAGTGTTATTCCAGATGTGTTACTCTTCAATGGATAAACATCCACAGTACCCTCTAATGAGGACAATTCTCAAGACAATTTCCATACATATGCTGTCTGGCTAAAAGACTTGGCTCACTGCACACACCACAAACAATGGGTTGTACGAGTTATAACCAGCTCAGAAAAGACTTGGAATGGCAGTCAGCTGCCTTGATTTTGCACAACACTGTCTGGCTAACGGTGTCCCAATACTACTGACAGTCTAAGACATCACCTGATCGCATTTTTGTACTGTCATTCAAGCTGTGGTCACAGCATCACAGCCTGGTTTGGTATGATACATATATGTTACAGGCAATCCATGAAGTATGGCATTTCATGTAAGGCATTTCATGAAATGCCTAAAAATGTCAGGCATTTCATGAAGTGGTGAAAAGATATAGGCAATACACGAAATGCCTAAATCTTGTAGGCAGTACGAGTATTGCCTGAAAAATAGGGCTTGAGATTTCACAGTTTGTCTGACGGCCAGTTGTTGTATTCAGGCAAACTGTGTATCGATTCTGTGCCTCTGTTGTGCCTCTGTGTGTGTGTGTGTGTGTGTGTGTGTGTGTGTGTGTGTGTGTGTGTGTGTTTGTGTGTGTGTGTGTGTGTGTGTATGTGTGTGTGTGGAGAGAGATGATGAAAGTAAACATCAGGAAGGCAGAAAAGAACATAGAAACACGTTAGAAAAGATTTTTGACATTCAGAAATGAACAAGGACTTGTCAAGAGAACCAAGCAGAAAGAATGCTGAAAAGAAGATAATTTGAACTGCAACCAGGAGAAGTTGGCAACAGTGTGACAGTGGCCATCCCCCCTGTTGACAGGGGATGCAGAGATGCAAGGAACATCATTGGTGTCATCACAATGACGGATAAAAATGACATCTACAGGGTTGGAGTAAAACAGGGTTTGCTGCAAAGTCGCTTCTCTCAAAATCAGTTCGAAGTGTGTCAAGAAACAACTGTTGACCTATGTGATATTGATCAATCCAGGATGCTGTCGATCAGACAGGCCGTTTCAATAGGTTCATTGCGAGGGTGACAGGGGTTCAGAAAATGAAACTGCTCTGGCAACAGAAAGAAATGTGGCACAAACAAATGTAAATGCTTCAAAAACCACCTCAAATGCAACAGTTGGTGCCACAACAGCCTGTCTTGTACAAGTAAATGAATCAAAAGAACAAATAATCCTGTGTCAATTTAGATCTTGCTTTCTTCAGCCTTGCTGTTGGGGTGGCCTATCATTGTAAGTTAGAATGTTTAATTTTTATTTTCATCTGCTTGCTTTCCAAAATAAATGCCTATTAATCTACTTAGTATGATGATAAAGAAGAGGAGAACATTGATTACTTTGTGGAACAGAACTGAATATGTAATTTGCAAAGCTTGTTCTACTTCTAGTGCATTTTCATAACTTGTTACTGTGACTGAGTGAATTACAGTTAAACAAATTATTTCTGCATTTTCATATAAATTATTTGTACTATGCGTAAGTTGCCATTTAAAACACGTCCCAGTGTATTTTAGTATGCATGAAATGAAATGAGCAGAATGTAATTCATCAGTGGAAATTATTTCAATTGATATGTTGTAAGCCTGTTGTTTTCAGAAGTTAGTGTGTATTGCAAATTGAAGTATTTCTTATATTTTTTAATTCAGCGAGTGTATAACAAAGATAAAAAGAAATTTGAAACCCTTCCTTCTGTTCCTTCAAAACACTCAGGCAATACACGAATTTGATGAAATGCCTAGAGGTAAATTTCAGGCACTGTATGTATTGCCTGCAAGATTTAGGCATTACATGTATTGCCTATAGCTTTTTGCCACTTCATGAAATGCCTGACATTTTTAGGCATTTCATGAAATGCCTTACTTCACAGATTGCCTTAACACACACACACACACATATATATATAAATTTTACACAAGTTTTTTTCCCTTTCTGTTTGCCACTGCGAAGAGTGCTGTTTCCTGGTCACCGCAATCTCACAGTTCTTGGATTTTAACATCCTGTCCTACATCACAGGAAATGATTATCCAAGTAATTGTTGCGGGGGCATTACAGTTTCTTATTATTACACAATATTAGGACTGATTCTGATTCAAGTGACTATCCCCAGTAAACACTTTCTGCATCACAAACGCAAAGGTAAAACTCCCCCGGAAACCCCAAATCAGAATGGCATGCAACATAATATATAGCTAGATTTACATAAATAACACACAACATAAATAACACATTTGTGTATTATATTAATAACATAACTTTTCAACTGGACGGTTACAGCCGCGGCCGACTGGCGACAAAGCACAACTGATGAATTTGAATTTTGTGCTGCTTCAAACACATTAGCTACACGGCCTTTTAGTTTAGTGGTATTAGTGTCATGCGCCAAAGAAAGACCTTAAAAGTTTTTTTGTCTTTGAATCTCCGACGAATTCTGTTTCTAAGCACTGGTTTACAACAGTCTCCCTCCTTGGAGGAAAGGTGCCGGAAAGCGAGGTAGGTAGTGTTGCTTAATGTCCTCGGATGTCGGTTGACATATTTGGGACAAGCCGAGACCAATGCCGAAGCATGGTTCAATATAGCTTTACGTCCACGGAAACCAGAAGGCTCGTTAGGACGGACAGCCCAGGACGGCCACCTCGACTCTCACACAGCTCCTGAACTATAAAGGAAAGCGAGGATTGGAGAACTTGCTAATAAGCTTACTCCTGTGTACCGATGACCTCCCTTAGATTGCTCTCTTGGCAAAGGAAGTCGAGAAGGTCAACTCTGCATGATGGCAGCCGCAGGAAGCATGTGTGTGCGGACAATGTATGGACTTTCCCGAGCAACCCGATTTTACTTCGGAAGCAGACTAAACAGGTGGAGAGCTAGAAGTTTCTTTAAGCATCCTATCACTGTGTATTGTTATTTCATTTGTGTGGTGTTCCTGTTTTCATCGATATAAGTTCTGATTTTTACCGCTATCAACCGACTCCAAACTAGCCTAACAGTAACAGACGACGCGTGCCATTCATCTTCTTGCATCATGTTCTGCTCTTGAACGAAGTATTAAAGAAAAAAAACGACAAAAGCCCCACCCAGTCGTTTTGCGTTTCTTCTGCATGTTATACTGATTTTGTACATCGAATTAATTCATGTTTTGCCCATTGTCACAAAGTACAAAATTAAGCATCTGACAAGGTCATGGAAATGGGAGTTACGTGAACTGAAATAAATAATTGTGTAACTTCTGTAAGTCTAAGGAACCAAATGTTCACTTGCCATTTTAGGACTTACCCCAGACTGTAAAACAAACAGTGAAATCTTTTGCAAGGCTGTTTAACAACATATAGATTTTTAAAAATCTTATGTCAGGCTCTTTCTCTCTTACTCTTAGACTCTTTCCTTCTTGTTCTTCTTCTTGTTTTTCTTCTCTTCCCTCAGATTTACTATTTAATGTCATCTAGATCTAAATATAATGCCTCAGCAATTAATTACTTGTTTTTCTACACTTCAGGTTAGTTCAACCAAAAAATAATATAATACATATTTTATTTATCCAGAGACTTAGGTACCTCATCACTGGGGTGTGTTGGGGAGGGGGGGCACATTTTTATTGTAAATTTATGTGCACCTAAGTCTGAATTCAATAATTGTCTTCAACATTCAAGAGGCTATTCATCCTGTCTGGTATTATCTGTATCAATCATAAAGTGGGTAAATGAAGGCTGGAGCTGTGCTGATTGGGGTTCATCCCCAGGGACCACTACGGTAGCCAGATTGGTCTAGCCAGATACTCCAAAGTAGTTAATACACTGTGCTCTTTTGCCTGTCTAAATTTTCTTTTGTACTTTCTCATACCATTTTATTCTTTAGGGTTAGACCCCCTAACAGTGCAGCATAATCTCTGAGCAGTTTTCTGCTCATTGGAAGGTGGCTGCCAACTCCAGAGAAAGAAAGAAAGAAATTCACTTTGATTTTAGATAGTGAAAGGAGAGCAGCTACTCAGTACTGATGTGAGGATCACATTTGACACTGTAATAATGATAATACTATAGTCAGTATGAATAAGTATAATAGCAAGTCACCAAGTATATTGTGCTGTACGTAAATGTCCACGTTTAACTTGTACTTGGTATAATCTGGCAGTGTTAATATATTGAACAAGTTTAGTAGTGTACTTGTTAAAGTCAGATTATTCATAAATTAAATCATAAATTAAAAATGCCCCCCCCCCCCACCCCCTTCCCCACTTGTTTGTGAATACACTTAGAATTTCTGTACATACTTGTGTTGTAGATCTATGTATCCCCTGTGTATTCACTGCCCCAAACCTATGCCAAAGTGTAAACTACATGTATTATGTAAATTTGTAAAATGCCAGTGTATATTATCAAATCATTCTGTGAAGCTAACACCAACAGTCCACCTAAGGATCCCCATCTAAAGTTTCTTTTTCTTATGAGCTTGTAAGACAGCATCTGATTAAGATAATGTGACACATTTTCCTGAACATTAGTGATGGTTAGTACACGGGTGGTAGTGGTAGTGGTTAGGGAACTATTTTCTCTTATGATGTCAGCAATTTGTGTGTGGATCAGAGGTCGAGGTCAGAGGTTACGAAGATTGTTTATCACATGACTCAAGTTTTTTGTCTACTGCTGCGTTCTCACCACAGTGAATTTGTAGGGACCGTTTGACTTTATTTTGCTATGTAAACATTAAACTTTTACTGTTCTTTGTAGATTAGCATCATATGTTTGCATGAGATTGTAATGCGGGTTGCTTTTGTTGATTTTAATATTTTTATTGCTGTTTTAGCTTTACGATGCATCCCTATTGAGTTCAACCGAAACCAGAATGGTGGACCGTAGCGGTGCAACTGACTGAAGTAACCAGCTGCCGCCGAGTGCATCTTTGTTGTCAGTTTTACGAGCATAACAACTACTTGACCAGTGGTGCCGCTAAAGACTGATTTGTAAAGTTTGTCATGGGATGAACTTTCTCAAGTGACTCTTCTGTGTGAAGGGGCAGGTGTTTAGGTAGCGATCTGTGTGACTTGGGCTCCGTTACACTTGAGGCATGTGCACAAACGTAGGTAGACAGTTGGGTTTCGCCACTACCACCACCATTACTACTACCACCCGTGTACTAACCCTCTCAATTATAACAATAACTGCTTTACCCAGAACTTCTTCTTTTTTTCACTCCATTAGTCCATATAATATATAATTGTCTTTCCTTTTTTAAGCAGAACAGGACTGCTGCAAATGTCAAACACAGCAGCAAATGGCAAGCCAGCAGATGCAGAGAGTGACCGGAGTGTGACTCCAAGCGCAGAAGCAGATCAAAGCAAAGAGGACATAGCAGCTGCAGTGAAGGCCTTGACAGAGGAGAGGAACAAGCTCCAAGAGGACATCAAAGAACTGAAGGTGACATATTATACCGTTCTTTGAAATCAGGCTGTTTTCAGTACCACCTTCCCCACATTTTGCACAGCTTTTCTTTCACCATGGGATACCCTTGGAAACTAGGGGAGCCTGGCAGAGCAGTTGTCAAAACTAGATGACAATTTTTTTTTTTTTTTTTTTGCAGCAATATGGGAGTATCCTGACAGTAATATTAATAATACTGGTTCTTAAAGGATACCCAATTTCTTTTCTTTTCTGGCTTAAAACTGGAAGGGGGGGGGGGGGGGGTAGAGAATTGATCATTTAGGCCACATTAAAGGTCAAGAAGACCTTAAAACAGAATTAACAAACTAACAACAACAAAACAACAACAACAGTATTAAATTTTAGAGTATTAGGTGCATCAGTCCATCCCCATATCTGATTGATTTTGGGGCCCCAAAGCAAAAGAGAGTGGTGAGGGAGGGGGATACAGTTATAGTAAGAGAACACTGGGGGTGGGGTTAAGAAAATGTGTCCCACAGCAGAGGGATTATTTAAAAGTTTGATCCTGTGACAGCGAGAACCATTTGTTTCGTTGGTTGCCTTGGTCAGACATGTGGTTCATCAGTGAGCACCACCAGGTAGTGGTAGAGGATTTCAGCCCAAGACTGATGCAACACCTTGCTTCACTTTATATATATTCCCCTGAAGGGATGCTGGAACTGTCTGATGTCTTCCCTTGTCTTGAATCTCAGGGCTGTCATTTGATTCCCCATATATATATATCCTGTTGTTTTTCTGTCTAGACATTTTGATCTGTCTGTCTTGTCATTTTTGTGCTGAGGGCCGGTCCATTCTTCTGACTTTTAATAGTTTTATTGCAGAAAATTGTGAAATATTTGTTGCTAAGACAGTAAGAGTTAAGCTTTTTTGTATGGCTCTTGTTCAACAGCTAGGAGATGGTATGTGCAGCTTGCTGCCATATGGCACTAGTATTTGCCATTATGCATAATTTACATATATATATATATTTTTTTAATTTGTATTGTTTCTGTCCATTCCTTTTTTATGTTTCTTTAATCTGGTATCAATAAATTAGATGGAATGGTTGATGATACCAGCATTTCCTAGCCTTTCATGTGCTCTTTTAACATGGATAATACTGAAGGGACAGTCTCTTTGAAAATATGTGTTTGAATGACAGTCTTTGATATTTGCCTGTTGTTCAGTATTTGTGTAGCGACTGATTTTCTGGATTGACTTGTGAAGAGTTTTGGAAAAGTTGGAATGTGCATTTTTACGATGGAGTTTGATTGTGCTGAGGTGATCCTGTAAAGTACCTGTAGTTAAAGTGCTAATTCTTTGCTTCTGAAGACTCAGTCACAGCCCTACTGCCATTTAGTTTTCAAGCTCTGGTCATGAATAGTATGGCCTCTGTTCACATTACTAATGTAAGTCATATTGCTATTTGAATAAAACGACACCAAGGTTTAAAGTTAAACTGAATGGTCAGTTGAACCATTTTCAGAAACCTCTTGTGAGGCTGCTTGACAAAACATGGCTATTAAAAAAAAAAAAAAAAAAGCCTTTTGTTCTTCTTCCTTTTTTTTCTTTTTCTTTCTCTTCTTCAGATGCCTGCCACCTGCACCTCCAAAACTGGCAAAAACTCAGACAGTTCCCATGCTTGTGTGTTGCATGGTATAAGAAATCAGCTGCATAGTGTAAAGGGTTGTTTTGTGATGGAATGAACCATGTGGAAGCAGGTTGCAACAAACAAGTCACAGCCAAAGGTTACAAAACACATATATCCTTAAATAGCTTTTCAGTGAGCTTCCTCAGAGATTGTTGGGTTTTCTTTCTTGTTTCCTCCTACAGTCATGTTTGTCTCACAAGTGATGTCAGAATAAACTGATTTAAAAATGATTGAAACGAAGAATTACAACTAAGAGATGTGATGTAAAATTCCTCCCCTCACCCCCCACCCCCACCGGACCGCAGATGAGGCCAAAGGCTGGGCAAAAGAAAAAAGGCAGAGTGCAATTAAAAATGCCACTGTTTGGATCCACTCAGTCAAGAAGTCACACAAAATTAGTTGGAGTGTGTAGATTTGTCTTCTTCTTTAGTGTTCCAGGACTGTCCTCAGACATTTGGTGAGACGATGTTGATGAAGTTCATTGTCTGTACCAGGTCCTCTTGAGCTCTAGAGCTTTTCTGCAAGCAAGGGGTGCAAATGTCAGTCTGTAATTGAGTAGTATGGTAGAAAAGAGATATAATGGTATCATCATTTTTACATGGGACCTGTGTTCTCTTTTCAGGACAAGTACATGCGCTCCCTGGCAGAGACAGAAAATGTTCGTAACCGCATGAAGAAGCAGGTGGATGATGCCAAGCTGTACGGCATCCAGGGTTTCTGCAAGGACCTCCTGGAGGTGGCGGACATCCTGAAGACTGCCACGCTGAGCGTCCCACAGGAGCAGCTGTCCAGCAATGCACCCCTAAAGGACCTCTTTGATGGCCTCTCCATGACCCAAGCCCAGCTGCAGAAGGTGTTCGGCAAGCACGGCTTGGTGCAGATCGCACCCACAGAGGGAGACAAGTTTGACCCCAACATACACGAAGCCCTGTTCCAGGTGCCTACGTCTGACAAGGAAGAGGAGACCATTGCTGTGGTGCAGAAGATAGGCTACAAGTTGCATGACAGGACACTCAGACCAGCCCTTGTTGGTGTATTCAAGACGTAATAGCTTACAGCTCTACTTTGTATATTTATGTTTAGGGTTAGTTTGAGTGCAAGATGAAAGTGAGGCAATGAAAAGTGTGATTTTGATTGATGTAGAGGAATAATTCAAAGAATACAACTTTAAAGCAAATGCCAGTTTTAAAAGTTATTTTAATTGGTTTTTTTGTTTGTTTGTATGTTAAAAATGGAAATGTCCAAAAAATGCTTGTAAATTAGACCATTCATATGGTGACTGAATTTGTAAATTAGACCATTTATTCAGTGACTGAAAGTTGATCTTTGCACATCTCTTATCTTTGAGCTGGACTTAAATGGATGACGTATTTTGCAGTGCAACTATTTGATTGCAGCTTCAGTTGCTGTGTGCAAATGTGTGAAACCAGGGCTAGTTTGTTTCAGAGCAGACATGGTGTTCCTCCTTAATTGTGAACCCATAGTATATGGTTATGAGCGCTTGAAGCAAAAAATATCATATATAAAATATATGCCTGTTGCCTGTCAAATAGTTTCTCCCTCAGGCCACCAACAGAAGCACAGTTGATGTAAAACAGCTTTGAGTCACAGGCTTTACACTTGTATTTACAGCACTGGCTGTTTTCATGGGTCCAGTAGGAGTCACAGGCATAGAAGATGAGGCAGTATACAACAAAACGTATAAACCAAGCCTGTAGAGTCGGTTTATGTCCGCAGTAAGTTGTGTTATTTCATGTAATTTGTATGCATTTGCTGTTGTTCACTCCCTGTAGGGAGGCTGTTGGTGCCTGCTGTCTCCCCCCACCCCCTGTCTGGAATCTCAGGGCTGTCATTGGATTCCCCTTTCCTATCTCCTTTCTTGTTTTTCTGCCTAGTCATCCTGCTCTTTGTGTCTTGTCATTTTCTGCTAATGGTCCATTCTTCTGACTTTTCCTAGAAAACTTGCAAACATTTTTTATTAAGAGTTGGGCATTTTTGTATGGCTCTTGTTGAGCAGCTAGGATATCTAGGATGGTAGGTGGTATGCTCAGCTTTGTGCCATATGGCACTGGTATTTGCCATTATGCCATAGAAATTTTTTTTTATTGTTTCTGTCCATTCCTATTTGATATTTTTCATTAATCTGTTATCAATAAATTAGATGGAATGGTCGACAGTACCAGCCTGTCCAAGCCTTCTGTGCTCCTTTCACAGGAGTAATGTTGAAGGGACTAATTCTCCAAAACATTGCCTTTGATGTTTGTGTATGTATGCTGTTGTTGTTGTTTTCATGTAATATATGTGTGCATAGGGACTGGTTTTGTGAACTGACTTGAAAAAAGGTTTATGAGAAGAGTTTTGAGGTGAATTTGCTTATGACTGAGTTTGGTTGTCCTGAGGTGACCCAGTGCAGTTGACAGGACGTTAGAATCCAGTGGCTAACTGACTAGCTGTTATCTTGTATGTGCTCATTGTACAAAAACAAAGGCCCACATTGTTGGTGCTCACTGTACTGAAACAAAGGCCCACATAGTTGGTGAAGAAAGAGTTACAAAAAGGAGTGTGACTGATCATTTTTATTGACATGCATGGAAGATGTGAGTGTACAATTATAGTAACCAGTGTTTGGCCATTTGGCTATCCAACCAGCCATCTGGCCATCTAGACATGGGAGAAACTTTAACATTGCAGTTTTGTCAGAAATCACTTCAGCATTGCAATTTTGCTGGAAATCATAAATATTTATTGTCTTCATATGACCACTTGTCGAGCGCCTCATCTCAAGATGGCAACTATTGCACTATTCTCTGCTTCTTGAGCTGTCCCATTGTGCTCTAGTCATATGTGACTGAGTGAGTGGCATAGATTTGCACAGCACATTTCGAATGTCCACTGAAGTGGTTACAGTGCTGTTTAGTTGCTGACATGCTTGGTGCCATGTGAAATTGTTGTGTCTCAGTGCATGTTCTGTGTACACCATACAACCATGCACCAGTTTATGGTGTCACTTTGTTCAAAGCCACATAGGTAGGGTGCATGCATATTTAGCTGTAACCTGCCACTTGCACTTTTGTTATAATGACTTGGATCTTTTGTGTGCTGCTGCAGTAACATGGGGATGGAACGGATACAGAAATAAAGTCAGCACAGTATGTTCACTCTGGAGGGGGAAATGTTCCCTCTGCTCCTGCTGGGACTCAAACCCAGGACCTTTTGCTCATGAGTCCAATGCTCCACCACCACTGAGCTATCCCCACTCCCCATAATATGATAAATGTCAGACTTTGCATGAAGGTACTACTAATTAAAACCTGTTCATATAATTTTCTGTGACCTTTACTGTACAAGGGCACAGCAGCCTCGAACAGTTTAAAGTTGAAACATTGTATGATAGTTGAATTATGTAAATTAAATCATGAATACACTGCTTTTTCCCCCCTTTTTACTTGCTCATGTATTACCCAAGAACAGGTCTTTAGGTCCAGAACATTATTTTTTGAGATAGCTCTCCTCCCCCCCCCCCCCCCCCCCCCACCTTTCAGAGGGGACTTTCTAAAACAAAGCACATCATGACCTGACCCGGCCGTACAGTCCAAACTGCAAAGGGAAAGTCGCTTTGCTACTAACATATTATTTATTGTCTAGCTTCGCAAAGCCACATGCAACAAAATATTGAAAGAAATACAAATTGTCTGCAAGTTTGTGAACACAGAACAAAGTGTTGAAAGAAATTATGCAAACTGTCTGTAAGTTTGTGAACACAGAACCAGATAAATCTTATGCAAAACAAGCACATCGATTGCAAATACATCAAAGGAGCAGACTGTGAGATTCGCTTTAGCCAGTATTGTTTTATTGTGAATTTATTCTTTCGGAAACGTTGCTTGCGTGCGCGTCAAACGCACGCACACGCACACGCACGCACATCGTGGCAGACTGTTTGGTGAACATAGCAACCGGAATGTTAAAGAATAAAGATTGAATGACGGTGTACACGGCTCAGACCGGAAGTTCGCCATTAGTTTTTCGCCACCTGCTCCAGCGCAGTGTGCACTCCGTTTAAGCCAGCTGCAAGTTGGCAGTCCCTGTCAGGGCCCAAGCACTGGTTTGAGACATCCTTTTTTCCAACCATTGCCGTAACTGCTTACATCCTAAGTCTCCACAGTCAGTCAGGGAGGGGGAGCCTGGGACGTCCACGTCGTCTTTCACCCGGACGTCAGCGCAGAGACAGGATTCCGTAGTTAACCTGTGAAATGTGTGGTATCGGCTGATCTACGTTAAGGGATGGAACGGCAGTTCCACTGCATAACTTTCAGACTGTTGAACAAGGTGTTATAAAATGGTTAGGAAGCAGATTAGGAAGATGGTCGGTCAGCAAATGGCCGAGAACGAGTCGTCCTCAGCGGAGCGTCTCAATCGATTGATGCAGGTGCCCGTGGCCTGCAGAATATTAATAGACTTTAAAACATGTGAGGTTGACTGCTTGGCAGAAGTAGAAGAGAGTTCCAGAACATTCGAGTTTTACGTGACATGACGAAGCCCGTGACAGATACACTCCAAGCCTCGCTGTCCGACATTCTGCCTCCAGGCTGTTGAGGAACGGTGCTGGAAAGCCAAGATTAGTGTCTAATGTAATGTAAAACAATATCTGTAATGCAGTAAGGCACTTACAACTAACTGACAGGAATCCGAAGCGCACAATACAAAAACGGTAAGGTCAACAAAATAATATACACACAACCTAGAGCACAATGAAACTATTCTGAATTCCGTAAAGACACTACAACACTTCATTCAACATCTTTCTCATCATTTCCACACACACACAGACATTCGCGAGCGTGCGAAACTAATGGCACACAACTTCACGCACACAGGTAAGGCATTCAGAGCACAGAGGTGAAAAAGTCGGTCTTGAGGGCCGATTTGAATGATCCTGTGGAAGAAGAATGTCGAAGAGAGGATGGTAGATTGTTCAGTGTGTGCATCTGTCAAAG
This sequence comes from Alviniconcha strummeri, assembly GCA_963584105.1. Classification (NCBI taxonomy): domain Eukaryota; kingdom Metazoa; phylum Mollusca; class Gastropoda; family Provannidae; genus Alviniconcha; species Alviniconcha strummeri. The sequence continues at coordinate 1,008,773 of OY757542.1, forward strand.
GCCTACTGAAGAAACGTCAGCTCTTTGTTGTTTATATACCCCCTCCTCCCATCCCAGTGTCAACCCTAAAGTCATGCCACATAAAACTCCAAATTTTTCGGCAGCTGTCTTCCACCAAACATAAGCGGAGTGGTCCACTGATCATCAGCCGGTGTTACAACAGACGTACTGCACTCAGAGCAAAGTCGATGCTGCCAAACTACATAGAAAGACGCAGACTGCACTCATGCGGGCTGAAGTTGGCTGAAACTGGTTAGTGTTTCAAGGCGAGACCAAAGACTGAAACAACTAGGGTCACTGGGGTGAGACTGAAAGGACTATGAGACTCACCAGCTATGAGCAGATTCCCAACCCGGCCAAGGAGAGAGCTTAATCAACTCGTCCACTTCACCCTAAACACAAGGCCAAGATTTCAGGCAGAGAAAGATGTGGCAGGAAGGTTGCTCTCTTTAAAAGCAGGAACTAACATAGCAGAAATAGCCTGGTAACATGTATTTCTTGCCTGCACAGCCAGTACACTATGGTGACATTAGCCGGGCAATACCATGACGCAGTGCGCCAGACAACATCTTGAACAGAAGTGAGTAGACACGGAGGACATAATTTATGGGGATGTACTGGGAGAATAAACTGGGATGTTATGAAGTAAAACTAAAAACAATCAAGCAAGCTTGGTCCTGGCTGTGATCTGAGCAAGGATAAAAAAAATTGTGCAGTATTGTTTTGGGTCTCGGACCGGACCAATAGTCTGGCTGGCCGCGAAGCACTCCCCGGGGCTGGACTGACTGACGTGCAGGTCCGACCTTGCTGGCAAACCAAAGAGAAATAATCATAACGGGAAGCGGTGTTCAAGGTAGTTCAGTTTGAACTCTGGACTGGAAGGAAGCCAGGCCAGGACAGCTGTAGCAACAGCTTTGGAGGCTGCTGCTCTCGTGGACGGCGGGAGAGGGTCTGTTGGCGGTACTGGGTCCTGTGATATGACTCGAGTCAGGCCGAGTTTTCCCTTTTTGACTGCAGAGATACGGCAGTCCAGCTTTCAAGCTGGGAGTCACACTGGATGGACTCGGTCGGCTTTGTGACGGAGCGGCACCAGCTGACGGTCACAGCCCGGGCCGGGGTCCGTGACAGGACTGGCGCACTCCAGAGGCTGCTCCCTCACCACACCACTAAAGACAATAATTTTTAACAGATTATTTATGGAGTCTCGTAAGAGCGCGGGGCGCTTACAAAGCCGGGCCTACAGATGCGCGCATTCATCACTACATCTACACCGCGCGTGACAAACACTGACATGAGCACACACTGACGCGGCCCCCAGATGCACGGCCTGATTAGGCGGGCTGACGACAGAAACCACGATACTGTTTGCCTGCTCTTGACAGCAGTGAGATGACTGATGTGCGGGTCCAGCTATCCACTGCAGATCGGCACTGACTGCAGGTATTTCAGTGGCGGCGCTGCCGGGTGACGTCACTGTGACTGACTAGAGGTACTGATTTGGCGCTGCCGGGTGACGTCACCATTTCTGTGGCGCTGCCGGTGACGTCACCGACTGGAGGCCTTTGGCACTGCCGGGTGACGTCACAGACGGGAGGTACTGATTTGGCACTGCTGGGTGACGTCACTGACAAGAAGTATTTCTGTGGCGCTGCCGGGTGACGTCACTGACTGGAGGTGCTGATTTGGCACTGCCGGGTGATGTCATTGACGAGATATTTCTGTCACTGTGGCGCTGCCGGGTGACGTCACTGACTGGAGGTGCTGATTTGGCACTGCCGGGTGACGTCACTGACGAGATATTTCTGTCACTGTGGCGCTGCCGGGTGACGTCACTGACTGGAGGTACTGATTTGGCGCTGCCGGGTGACGTCACTACTGACTGGAGGTGCTGATTTCAATTTGGCGCCCGCCGGGTGACGTCACTGACTGGCGGTATATCGGTGGCGTTGCCCGGTGACGTCACTGACTGGCGGTATTTGGCGCTGCCGGCCGGGTCCGCGGATGCCCGAATTTTGAAGTTGGCAACGTCCAAGAGACTGAGTAGGAGCCAGCTACTCGAGTCTTCCCGGCTGTGCCATCATGTGCAGAGTCCAACATTTGCCGCTGGGGATGGAAGATCCTCCGTATATCCTTCCTCCCGTCAATGGGCCAGTCTGTCAAGCTCCTGATCTGGCACGGTAGTCTCTGGTTCACCGGTCACGTCTTTCCGGCAGCAGGCCGCCACTGAAAGAGACGTTACTGTGGACACGAGACTGACCCGCAGTTGAGCAGGTCGTAGGCTAAGTATCAGAGATACTAGTGTAGTGTGCGGTTTGATGTGGCCTACAGCAGGAACAGTGTCAGCTGGTCCTAGGCTCAGCCCGGATACAGGCCATTACTATTAGTATTACAGTCACTGAGATAACCCCATGTGGTCCACTGGGCTCAAAGCCGGCACCATGACTGACCAGCGTGGTCAACTAACCAACTTAACCGGGACTGAAAGGTGATTCTGCCCTGGGGCAAACTCTGCCGCCTCGATCTTATTCCTGAGCGGTACTGCCTGTGTGTGTGTGTGTGCGCGCGTGTGTGCGTGCGCGCACGTGCGTGTGTGTTTCAACCGCTGAACTGTAGCCGGCCAGGCAAGAGAATTGCAGACCGCTGGAACTCGGCTGTCGACGCCCCGTCCCTACAGGCTTGCAGGCCCAGCAGGCTGGACTCCACTTACCAGTGGCAAGACAGGAAGGTCTTCATCGAGTTCCCCACCCACGCTGTGACTTTACTGAGTGTTATCATCTGGTGTTTGGCGCCTGTGGCCCGAGCATCCCAGACCGACTGACTGGCAATTAATATCATCGTTACACAGCAAGCCACAGCACAGTGACAGTGGTAGGTCATCACGCAGAACATTACCCGGTACTAACTGTGGTCATGTGATTCAGAGCAGGCCCCTCCACAAAGCCCGCCCGCCGCGTGTCGGGGACCTCGGCCTTTCGTGTCGCTGTCTGCATGCCTAGCTCGCCGACACACCGGGCTGTTTTCACTTGCCTGCCGGCTGCACAGAACAGACACAAACCGACCCAGATAAACATGGCTTCGCTTCGCTCTTCAGTTACACTGCTGAGAACTGCAACCAGGCAAGGTGAGCATCAGCAGCGAAATGCTTTGCTACAATGTTTGTCATTAGCACTGCTATAAAGCGAACTGAAGCCAGCGTCTTTAAATAACACCGACAGTAGCTGTGCCGTTTGGCCGTTTGTGCATTGCATGCTTCTGCTGGTTTCGCTTCGTCATGCTTTTTGATAGTTCAGCACAGGAAACGAAAAGTTACTGATCATGGCCTCTGAAAGTATCACGAATAGGCAGCCATTTATAACCACGGACGTACATTTAAATTACGCAAGTCCACGATGAGTAGCTTCAGTACTCTCAATATGCTTGTTAGTCGAAGACCCAGGAGCGAAATCCAAGGACAAGGGTAAATAAAGTACACACCTATTACGTATTGCAACTCTGGTGCCCTAAATTTCAGTCGACCTTGACATTGGACTTGAACTTTGCGACTTCACGGCGAGCCTGTCTTGCGACACCGCCTTTGCTACATTTACTCTCAAACTGATAAACGGCAAACCGATTTCCACAGAGCACGAGAAGTGAGCAAGGAATTTGAAATAAATTGTGTCTTTGAGACAAATCAGTATTAAAGATTGTCAGCCACAGTGGTACCGGCTGTTGAGCTGACACTGATAGCAAAAGGAGTACTCTGACGTCAGTAAAAGGTGGGGGTGCTGACTTTTATCCAACGCATGCGCACGCACACACACACACACACACACACACACATGAACACAGGTATGATACGCGCGCACATCACACACACACACACACACACACACACTTTTTCTTCCAGGCAACCAGCTTCAACAATTTGACCATTATGGTCAGCATTTGAGGGGCTAGTGTGGCACAAGATGAAGGGGAAGTCATCAAGTATTTACAAAGACCCCTGTGTTTAGGGGTGGGGGATCAGATCGGGAAGACACCAAGTGGACCATGAAAGTCACCAGGCATGGTGTAGTGTCTGCTGGAATGGCATTCCAGTCAGCACACACATGCACCCCCCCCCCCACACACACACACATGCCTTCCCCCCCAACACACACTTAGGTCTGAATGATATTGCCCATCAGTTGATAGGTCTATTCATCAACAACCAGACTGTGAATGAATTCGTACATGTTAGACTGAGTTGGATACCATCCAACGTAAATTCAGTCTTGCCTATAGATGAGATCAGTTGTTGATCGAGTCACTGGACTCTCATTGTCCTCATTAGATAAGCAATGTGAAGACCACTGAGACAGCAGTGACTGTTGTGATGTTTGGAGTCAGTCAAAAGGCTGTCTGTTAAAATATAAAATCCCCATAACCCACTCCACAAAGCTGTGAAAGACACAAAGGAATACAGACTGGGAGGGGGCAAGTCTTGGGTGGGTCAAGCAGAGGACTCAATACTGCAAGTATACCAGCTGACAGAGCTCAAGCAAACCGCGGAGTGGGAAAGATACCCAAACCGATTCTGGCATCTCTACAAGACACTCTTGCCAGAAAACTTGAGAAAGCACTGTGAAGAATGGCTAGCAGGCAAAACAGAGTCAGAGATCAGGCTTCTCATTGAAGAAAACAGCAAACTGCAAGACCTCATAGTGCACACTGATGGCTCAGTCACCAAAGACCAGTCAGGGTGGGGCTTCACTGTCAAGCAAAGTGTGACTACCATCCATGAAGACAGTGCAGCCTGTATGGTCGCAACCTCCAGGTCCAATGAGATGTGACTGTCAGACCACACATGTGTGCCATCATCCTCACACAGTCACAGTACAATGAGCTGGCAGCAAAAAGTGGAATGGGAAGTCCTGAGTGGAATGTGTTGATGGTCAACATCCACCTTTGAAAACTCTGTGGGTGTACTGCCCTGGACATGCTGGAGTGAAGGGAAATGACTGAGCAGATAGACTGGCGGGCAAAGCAACCCTCACAAGTGGCTTGCTTCTCAGAAGATCTGAAGTGTTGAGAAGCTTGAGACACTACCTGTGGACACAAAACCAAGGACATTACACCACACGATTGATTGCCTGGAGGAGAGATGCATTGAAAGAGGGAGTGCTAGGCAATTTTCCTTGAAAGGACCAGAGAGGGCCAGGCCATCATCAAATCAGATGAACATTGGAACTGTTTCAAAGGCAGTGTTGAGGAAACTTCTGAGAGATGGGGTTAAGCAGATATGGGCTTTTCTGAGCGCATAGATACCATCCTGAACTGAACTGAACTGTTGAAACTAAAATGCTGTCTGTTAAAACAACTGTCATCCAGGCCTTTCTATTGAAACAGACTTCCAGTCAAAGGACCAGTATTGCAATATAATACTGTCAGTCAAGAGGCTGTCCGTTAAACTAGACTGTCAGTCAAAAGGCTGTCTTTTGTATATTAGACTGTAAGTCCAGGCCTCTGTGAGAAGAGACTTGTTAAAATAGACTGTCAGTCAAAATAGAATGTCAGTCTAGGCCTCTGTTAGACTGTCATTTGTCAGTCAAGACTCAAAGGCCTGTTGCCCTGTACTGAAATAGATGAGCCATCAAAAGCCATCTGTTAATATAGACTGTAAGTCAAAATACATCTGTTAAAATAGACTGTTAGTCAAAAGGATGTCTGTTAATATAGACTGTTAGTCAAAAGACCATCTGTTAATATAGACTGTTAGTCAAAAGGCTGTCTGTTAATATAGACTCTTAGCCTAAAGGCCATCTGTTAATATAAACTCTTAGACAAAAGACGTCTGTTAAAATAGACTGTTAGTGAAAAGGCTGGCTGTTAAAGTAGACTGTTAGTCAAAAGACCATCTGTTAATATAGACTGTTAGTCAAAAGACCATCTGTTAATATAGACTGTTAGTCAAAAGGCTGTCTGTTAATATAGACTCTTAGCCTAAAGGCCATCTGTTAATATAAACTCTTAGTCAAAAGGCCATCTGTTAATATAGACTGTTAGACAAAAGGCCATCTGTTAATATAGACTGTTAGTCAAAAAGCCCTTTATTAACATAGACTGTTAGTCAAAAGGCTGTCTGTTAAAATAGAGTCAAAGGGTTAGCTGTTAGTCAAAAGGCCATCTGTTAGTGTTAATATAGACAGGCCTTGGTCCGTCATACCTGCTTTGTCACTGATACAGTGAGCACTCCGTTTTGCATTAGTTTGCATACATTAGTATAATGTTTGACAGCCCAGCCCAGTGCTTGCTGACACATATAATATTCTCTAGGCTTGACTGCTGCAGCTCTGTCCTGACATGCATTACATTTGAGCAGATTGCCCAACTGCCAAAAACTCCAGACCATGCTGTCTGACTGATCTCCCCTAGAAAACATCATGGCCATGCCATGCCTCTCCTTACAAAACCCCACTGGCTTCCTGTTGTGGAAGATATTGTCTCAAAACTGGAAGCTCTTTCATTCTGCTGCTTTTTTGATGGCAATCTTCCACCTTATCTCTCTTGCTGTGTGTCCTCGTACTCGCCCTCCAGATCTCTTCGGTCTTCCTCTAAGAAACTTCTGACTGTCCCCTGTGTCAGCCTGGTGTTGGTGCATGATGCGTTCAGTATCAGGCTCAGGACACTTGCTTGGAAGTCACTGCCCTTCAAGATCAGCATCTCCTCATCCTTTTCATCTGCTAAGTCTCTGCTAAAAACACACCCCTTTGCCTTTGTAAAAGTATTCCAGCTGTGTAAACTTACTGAATCAAAACTAATTTTATGACTGCAGTGTAATGGAGAGATTGTAGCAGAATCAGTTTGATGTGTTATTTAGGAATGTGTATGCATTGTGCTTGTCCTTTCTGTTGAATTTTTAACAGAACTTCTGATGGAGTACAGTGCTGTGAGTGTGAGCTGGTTTCATGCTTTCACAAAGTACAGCCCAAAGAGTTACTAGTTCACCTGTGTCCTGCTTTTTCACAGCCAGTGGCGGTGAGAGTGGTTGTGGGGAACACCATGGCCAGTCAAGCATGTCGGTCTTGGACCCATCATGCCCCCACCCACCCCCCATGGCCCATTATCCCTCCCCTCTCTGTCCTTTTCATGGTTCAGTGAGCATTAGCTATAAACACTCCATCTCACCCCTCCCCCTGCCCCCCCCTGCCATCCACCCCCCACCCACTGTCATCTCTCTCCAGGCCTTCTCCCTTTCTCCCAGCTGTAACTGGCACCCTCAGGTAGAATCTGTGTGACTAAGAATACACTGTAAGTACCATTCATTCCATTGTACTTACAGTGCACACTGCATTGTCTCACCAAACACTCTCACCACCTCCCACACTCCCTTATCCATGCACACTTGCTTTCACACCCATACATGCACACACATACACATGCATGCATGTACATATGCATGCATGCACACACATACACATGCACTCATACTATAGTGTAGTATAGATCACAGCAGAGCAGCCTAAAGGTTGAAGAATAAATGAGCTGATGCCAAGGCACTGATATTCACACATACACACACACACACACACACACACACACACACACACACACACACACACACACACACACACACACACACACACACACACACTCTCTCTCTCTTTCTCACTCACTTCTTTTTGTATTCCACAGGCAGTCGTGCCTTCAGCACCAAGTCCTCTGCCAGCAGGAAAACAGCACCACTGTTGGTGGGTGTGGCAGCAGCTGGTGCTGCTGGCTATGGGGCCTACAAGGTGTGGCGTTCAAACCCCTTGGTCTTGGAGAAGGCTATGAAGACCGTGCAGGAAGCTGTTCCCGCTGCCTCTGTGTCCGCTGCTGCTCCTGCTCAGGCTCAACCCTCGGTCAGTCTCCTTTTGGGTGGCAAGGCAAAGACCATGCACTCTGTATGTTCGTTGTCATTATTAGGTGTACTCACAAGGCAGGGACCATGCACTCTACCTGTTCATTATCATCGTCAGGTGTACTCACAAGGCAAGGACCATGCACTTGCATGTTCATTATCATTATTGGGTGTACTCGCAAGGCAAGGACCATGCACTGTACATGTTCATTATCATTATTGGGTGTACTCGCAAGGCAAGGACCATGCACTCTACATGTTCATTGTCATCATCAGGTGTACTCACAAGGCAAGGACCATGCACTCTACATGTTCATTGTCATCATCAGGTGTACTCACAAGGCAAGGACCATGCACTCTACATGTTCATTGTCATCAGGTGTACTCGCAAGGCAAGGACCATGCACTCTACATGTTCATTGTCATCATCAGGTGTACTCGCAAGGCAAGGACCATGCACTCTACATGTTCATTGTCATCATCAGGTGTACTTGCAAGGCAAGGACCATGCACTCTACATGTTCATTGTCATCATCAGGTGTACTCACAAGGCAAGGACCATGCACTCTACATGTTGATTGTCATCATCAGGTGTACTCACAAAGCAAGGACCATGCACTCTACATGTTCATTGTCATCATCAGGTGTACTCACAAGGCAAGGACCATGCACTCTACATGTTGATTGTCATCATCAGGTGTACTCACAAGGCAAGGACCATGCACTCTACATGTTGATTGTCATCATCAGGTGTACTCACAAGGCAAGGACCATGCACTCTACATGTGGATCTACATCAAGCCAACAGCCAATGCCCGTGAGGTGGCGCGCGCCATGGCCCGGATCCAGAAGTATGTGGATGAGGTGTGCGACCCCACCATGCGTGATGAAGATGATGAGGTGCTGGCTGGCGTGGGATTTGGGCCCAACTTTTACAGCCAGGTCAGTGTTTAAATCTTTGTTGCCATCTTGCTCTTGATGGTGGTTATTGGCGGGAAAGAAAGGTGTCTGCAGTATGTGTGTGTGATGTGCTGTGTCCATGACCTGGTGTGGGGGTTAGAGTAAGGGTGTGGACACTTTGGTTCATGGACACATCTACAGGCTTCTGAAAAGAAACATCCCCCAGTTCCCAACTGCTGATAGGTAAGAAACCGCCAGTCCCTGTGCTACACTGTTTGCCAGTGTTGATTGGTAGAAAACCACCAGTCCCTGTGCTACACTGTTTGCCAGTGTTGATTGGTAAGAAACCACCAGTCCCTGTGCTACACTGTTTGCCAGTGTTGATTGGTAAGAAATCACCAGTCCCTGTGCTACACTGTTTGCCAGTGTTGATTGGTAAGAAATCACCAGTCCCTGTGCTACACTGTTTGCCAGTGTTGATTGGTAGAAAACCACCAGTCCCTGTGCTACACTGTTTGCCAGTGTTGATTGGTAAGAAACCGCCAGTCCCTGTGCTACACTGTTTGCCAGTGTTGATTGATAAGAAACCACCAGTCCCTGTGCTACACTGTTTGCCGTCGCTGACTGACAAGAATGGCCCCATTGTGCATTGCGTGCAGGTGGCGGGCAAGACGAAGGAGTCCTACGTCTACCCGCATCGTAAGGGCGTCCTGGGAGAAATGCCGAGCTCAGGTGCCTGCCTCTTTCCTCTCTGCTTTGTCTAGCTGGGGCACGGTAAGCCTAGCAGTGGTGTGTTATGGCCCAGTGGTCACACCATTTTGTTGGGGACAGAGATATCATGGGTTCAAATCTGCTCATGTAGTAAGTTCTCCTCTTCCCACCTTCTTCATTATCAGGGGTTGGCTTCAGGGTCTGGCTCTTGAGACAGAGATGAGGTGTACCACCTTCAGTGGTTTCCAGTCCTTTTGACAAGAGGATGCTCACAGTAGAAAGTGTTATGGCAAAATAATCTGGAAATTCCCCAAATGTTAAAAATTGATCAGTAGGCTTGCAAACATGAGTCTGCTGCAGCCCGTTTTGCATTGGGGAAGCAACATGAATTTCTTGCGGGAAAGGTTTATACTCGAGACTGTGAAAGATACCTTATTCAAGCAACAACAACAACAGCATTGATGACCAGCAAGCGCCATGCATGTCTGTGGTGAACTTATCATCTTCTGAGACCCACGAACCAGTTACCCCCCAAACAACAACAACAACTCCCCATCTCACCCCTTCCCATGGAAGGCAGATGGATGGGGAGTCTTGGGCTGTGAAAATGATTTCTCCTGACAGGAGTCACGGGCTGTGAGAAGGTTTGTCTGGTGGGAGTCGTGTGCTGTCGGTGGACCCTGCCCCCTTTGGAAGCCAGTGGAGTTATGGGCTAACGATGTGACAGGGAACTGGTGGCTTAGCCTGCCCTGCTTGGTCTGGGCCACATGTTTGTATGGCTGGCCCCTGTGGGCAGGGGACCGCAGACAGAGGTGGAGGTGGTTCACATGCACAGCACCCTACGTTGGGGGACCGCTGACAGACGTGGAGCTGGTTCATGGTGGAAGAGCGAGACTTTGAAAAAGTTTCCCATTTTTAAACCTTGCGTGGACTTGGGCTGATGTCAAGAAGACTTTTGTTGGTCTTCTCAGGCCATGCAACCAACCCTCCCTCCTTGCTAAACCTATTGAGGTCTGTCAGACACACTGAATCAGAATGATTGATTTGGTAATGTAACAAAGTTAGTTTGGCCTTGATGTGACCTTTGCAGTTCACTGGGCAGGGTAAACATGATGCATCTTTCACAGGTGGGGACGTGTTCCTGCATGCCAAGTCCAACGAGGTGAGCAAGCTGTTTGAGTTGGGCCAGGTGGTGCTGAAGAACCTGCCCAAGAACAGCGTGGAGAACTTTGAGGACATTTACAGCTTTGTCTACCGCAATGGCCGCGACCTCTCAGGCTTTATTGATGGTCAGTGTGTGTGTGTGTGTGTGTGTGTGTGTGTGTGTGTGTGTGTGTGTGTGTGTGTGTGTGTGTGTGTGTGTGTGTGCCTGTGTGTGTGTGTGTGTTACGTGTGCATGTGTGGGCATGTGTGGGCATGTTTCTAAGTGGTTTTGCATGTGCATATTCATTTTGTGTGTGTGTGTGCCTGCGTGCATACATGTGTCTGAAGTGCAGAGGTAGGAGTGAAGCAAACGGTGATTTTTGACTTTGTTTACAGTGGTTTAAATAGTCATAGCATGGCAGGAGGACATCAGTGTTTATGAGTAGTGGCCTCTAAAAATAAACACAAGACTACTTTGTGGCACTAAACAAGCACATAAGTGCACTGTGTGTGTGCGTGTGTGCGTGCATGCACCGCACACTATTTCATCAACTTGTCACCTCACGGAAGAGGCTTCTCCCCTGTTTGATGCCTTTCAGTCTGCTTGGGCTGGCCTTGTTTGGACAGCTTGTAGCTTCCATTTTTAAGCTGATGAAGTAATTGGTAGGTAAACGGTAGGTTTGAGTCAGGGGATGGGTTATGAGTCATGTGATGGATGATGAGTCTGGTGACGGGTTATGAGTCAGGTGATGGATGATGAGTCTGGTGATGGGTTATGAGTCATGTGATGGATGATGAGTCTGGTGATGGGTTATGAGTCATGTGATGGATGATGAGTCTGGTGACGGGTTATGAGTCATGTGATGGATGATGAGTCTGGTGATGGGTTATGAGTCAGGTGATGGATGATGAGTCTGGTGACGGGTTATGAGTCAGGTGATAGGTGATGAATCATGTGATGGGCGATGAGTCAAGTGATGGGTGGTGAGTTAGGTGATAGGTGGTAATGAGTCATGTGGTAGATGATGATGAGTCAGGTGATGGGTGGTGAGTCAAGTAGTAGGTGATGAGTTAGGTGATAGGTGATGGGTGGTATATCAGGTGATAGGTGGTGGGTGGTGAGTCGTGTAATAGATGATGAGTCAGGTGATAGGTGATGGGTAGTATGTCAGGTGATAGGTGATGGGTCAGGTGATAGGTGATGGGTAGTATGTCAGGTGATAGGTGATGGGTAGTATGTCAGGTGATAGGTGATGGGTCAGGTGATAGGTGATGGGTAGTATGTCAGGTGATAGGTGATGGGTAGTATGTCAGGTGATAGGTGATGGGTAGTATGTCAGGTGATAGGTGGTGGGTGGTGAGTCGTGTAATAGGTGATGAGTCAGGTGATAGGTGATGGGTAGTATGTCAGGTGATAGGTGATGGGTAGTATGTCAGGTGATAGGTGGTGGGTGGTGAGTCGTGTAATAGGTGATGAGTCAGGTGATAGGTGATGGGTAGTATGTCAGGTGATAGTGATGGGTCAGGTGATGGGTAGTATGTCAGGTGATAGGTGATGGGTAGTATGTCAGGTGAGAGGTGATGGGTAGTATGTCAAGTGATAGATGATGAATGGTGAGTCAGGTGCTGGGTGCTGGCTATGTTGCAGGCACAGAGAATGCAGCTGATGAGGACAGCCGACAGGAGATTGCAGTGGAGAAAGAGACCGGGGGAAGCTACGTGGTGAGGGTTTCTTCCATCATTCAGCCTGGCCCAGCACACCCATTCACTGCCACATTCATCTGTTGCCACTGTACAGGCGTCTCTCCATGTGTCTCTGTAATTCTAAACTGATGTGTAGGCTGTGAGAACACACCCCATTCACCCGCACACATCCCCATTCACACCCACCTACCCACTCACCCGCTCATGCAGAGAGAGAGAGAGAGAGAGAGAGAGAGAGAGAGAGCAGTCAGGGTTGTGTATGATGTTTTTATTATGGGCCATTTGCTCTGGTTCCACTTTGTTGGTGCCAGTTTTGTGTGTGTGTTTTTCTTTCTCATTCTTGTCAGCATTCCTCCCTCTTCCTTTTCTCCTGCTGTTCTTTGGACCTGGTCTGATTTTTGAAGGAGCATGACCAACAGATTGACCTTACACACTGATTGACCTTTCACATGGATTTACCTTTCACATGGATTGACCTTTCACACTGAATGACCTTTCAGATCACACAGAAGTGGATTCATGACCTGGATGTAATCGGCTCAGAGAAAGGTGAGTGTCTCTGCCTTCCTTTTCTTTTCTGGTTTCGTTGGCATCTTTATGCCTGGCCTTTTCTCTGTGATTAGTTTCTTTGCTTTCCCGTCTCTTTCCTGAATAATTTCATGATGATGACCTTGACCTGAAGTCTTGATCATCCTCTTCTCTAGCTTTCTCTGCCTGGTTACCTGACTGTTGTGGTTTCCCACAGGATGCTGGAGGGCTGGGTGGGACTGTCCCTCCCCACACCTCCCTGCCTGGGTACCTGACTGTTGTGGTTTCCCACAGGATGCTGGAGGGCTGGGTGGGACTGTCCCTCCCCACACCTCCCTGCCTGGGTACCTGACTGCTGTGGTTTGTGTGGTTTCAGACAAGACACTGGAGAGCTGGGTGGGTCGCACACGGGCTGACAGTGTGGAACTGCCCAGGAAGAGCATCACTTCCCACGTTGCCAGGATGACTGGAAGTCAGTACCAGTACAACAGCAGAAGATTGTTCCCATGTCCATGCAACCTGATGAGTTTGATCTTGAAGAAGAGTGCTTGCGTCCATACATAAACTCATCAACTTTCTCTTTGAAATGAATGGCTCATTTTTTTGTGACTGAATTTCCTTTGTCTGACATTCCAAACTCAGTCACAGTAGGCAGAGAGAATGTACAAATAAACATGGAAGTTAAGTCACAGTATGTAGAGAGAATGTCCAAATAAACATGAAAGTTGACTCACAGTATGTAGAGAGAATGTCCAAATAAACATGAAAGTTGACTCACAGTATATATAGAGAGAGAATGTACAAATAAACATGAAAGTTGAGTCAGAGTATGTAGAGAGAAGGTCCAAATAAACATGAAAATTGAGTCACAGTATGTAGAGAGAAGGTCTGAATAAACATGAAAGTTGAGTCACAGTATGTAGAGAGAAGGTCTGAATAAACATGAAAGTTGAGTCACAGTATGTAGAGAGAATGTGCAAATAAACATGAAAGTTGGGTTCACTTGAAGATCATATCTAAGCACTCAGGACAGTCCATATGTGCCACCTGCTTCTCAGAAGTTTCCCATATATATCTTATGAATGTTTAAGAAAGAAATTCAGTTTTGAAAACAATTGTGTCCACCATTAAATGAAACTGTTTGTCAGAAAACCACAGAATGTACCTAATTGTGTTTGTCAGAAACCGTAGAATGTAGCTAACTGTGCTTGTCAGAAACTATAGAACATAGCTAACTGTGTTTGTCAGAAACCATAGAATGTAGCTAACTGTGTGTGTCAGAAACCATAAAACGTAGCTAACTGTGTTTGTCAGAAACCATAGAATGTAGCTAACTGTGTGTGTGTGTCAGAAACCATAAAACGTAGCTAACTGTGTTTGTCAGAAACCATAGAATGTAGCTAACTGTGTGTGTCAGAAACCATAAAACGTAGCTAACTGTGTTTGTCAGAAACCATAGAATGTAGCTAACTGTGTGTGTCAGAAACCATAAAACGTAGCTAACTGTGCTTGTCAGAAACCATAGAACATTCCTAATTGTAAATGACTGGGCATAAAACACCAACTTACTTACTTACTCCTAATTGTAAAAACAAACAAAAAACTGAAACTAGAATGACTGCTAGCATTCTAAAACAAGATCTAAAGACATAGAAGGTTCAAATGAACACTTATTTATTAGGACACAAACACTCAGTCTGCAAATATTTGGGGTAATCCCCTTTGTCAAGCTACAAAATGACACTTAGTCAACAGTTAAATGGTTAAAAATGATGACAAATAGATGAGAACTTATCTTTTGGATTTTTTATTTTACTAGGATTTATTATTGGATTAAGATTTTTATATAGATCTCATTGTGTTTGTCAGAAACCACAGAATGTAGCTAATTGTGTTTGTCAGAAACTGTAGAACGTAGCTAATCGTTTGTCAGAAACCACAGAATGCAGCTAATTGTGTTTGTCAGAAACCGTAGCACCTAGCTAATTGTTTGTCAGAAACCACAGAATGTAGTTAATTGTTTCTTGTCAGAAACCGTAGAATGTAGCTAATTGTTTGTCAGAAACCCTAAAATGTAGCTAATTGTGTTTGTTAGAAAGCACAGAACATAGCTAATTTCAGTCTTTTTTGTGACAGGCAATGCATTCCAGCAGCCCAAGCCATTCCAGATTGTGCGCCAGTCCATGCCCTTTGGGTCCCTGGCGGGGGAAGCCGGCTTGTTCTTCATCGGCTATGCCGCCTCTCCCCGCAACCTGGAGTTCATGCTGGACCGCATGGTCGGGGCTGGAGGGGACGGCCATTCCGACGACATCATGCGTCTGTCCAAAAATATCAAGGGAACCTACTGGTACTTCCCTGGCGTGGCCGAACTGAAGAAGCTGGAGTAAGTGATAGGTTGTCTTCCCTGTCAGTCTGATGGATAGTGGGCTGTGACCTTTCTTCATTGGCAGTGGTTACATCTGGAAGCAAGAAGGTAGCGTTCATGTTGGATTTTGCTTTTGAGACGGATTGCTTTTGTTGTGCGTTTGACGTGATGCTGTTGCCATACTGTCTGTGGTGAGAATGGTTTGGACAGCAGCAGCTGCGTGGAACTACTTTGTTTCCTGTAAAATGCTGAGAATGCCATACATCTGTGCTACCCCCCCCCCCCCACCGCAGCTCACTCATAGAGCTTGTGTCTGTCTTCAGTTCTGTTGTAAATACATTATGTTGGGAAAAAATGGTTTTCCATGGTTTGCTCTATTTAACATGTGGCGATTTTGGGTATCTATATTCTAAAGCTGACTTTTGATGATAATGATAACGCTACTACAAGCACGGGGCAACGGAATACCTGTCGCTATGGGACAATAAAACTTCAAACTGAAGTGGAATTGTGAATATCAGCAATATGTACTTACACATAATTGTTTTTCCTAATTTGTCATTAGTTCCACACACAGTTATGCACTCATTAATTTATGCAGTAGCAGGTAATTTTTGGCTGCATGAAAAAGGTGTTTGCGTAATGATCAATATCTGGTCATCCAGCATGGCGCAAACCATAGTGTTAGGACAGTCTTGCTAGTACCTACAGAGCGTTAGTCTTGCTAGTACTTACATAGCTTTAGGACAGTCTTGCTAGTACCTACAGAGCTTTGCCCTTTCACTGTCTCAGTTTTTGTGACTTGATCCCATTGGAAGGTAACACTAACAGCAACATCAGAAACGTAAAACTGAGTTAAATTGTGTCTGACCATCAGTTCTCATCCAGTCATTCAGTGGAGGAAAGCTGACACATTTGTTTCTCAGCAAAAAATCTGAACACTGGCTTCTTTCTAAGGATGCTGTTCTAGCAAAACCCTTCAGACTGAGCACAGCGTTATACTGTAGTTTGGATGCCTGACCTTGAGTTTATGTTAAGTTCACAGCAGTATGAGATATGTAAAACTAGAAATGGTATATCTGGGTACAGTGTAGTGACTGGAGGCTGACACTTTGACTCCCATTGTGACCTGCTTGGGCCAGACCAGGCGCCTACACGCCATGTCACCGGCCATGCAAGGGACATAACACTGATGCATCAGTCCACTTTGAATGAGTGGCTAGAGTATTTGGTGGACATTTTGTCTTATGGTGTGTGACTGGCTGTGGCACCCTTTGTGAAACATTTGCAGTTTGCTTGATGCTATTATTGTTTATTGTTGTTCTTGACAAATAATAGTGACAATGATGTTGCTTTTATAAATAAAGTATTTTTCCAGAACTCCTGCATGTATGTGTTCAGTGTGGGATTGGGGGAATATTGTGTGCGTGTGTGTGTGGTAAAGTATGTGGCTGTGTGTCACTGTATGTGGCTGTTTGTGTGTGTAAGTGGCAATATATGTGGCTCTGTGTGTGTGTGTGTGGGGGGGGGGGGGGGCAGTATGTGTATGTGGCGGTGGGGGGAGGGGCAGTGTGGCTGTGTGTGTATGTGGCGGGGGGGGGAGGGGGGGCAGTGTGTGTGTATATGTGGCGGTGATGGTGTGTGTGGCAATATGACACATTGTAGTCTTCATGTATTGAAAATGTCCGTGGTGGTGGTGGTGATAAACCTGTAAAGCAGCCAGTTGCCTGTAAATCACACACAACTTGGCCGACCCTTCTGGTTTTGAAAGACAGTAATACACATTCCGCACTTTTAGTAAGTTTACTTTTTTATTTATCATAAAATAAAAATGAATGCACATATTTGTACATATTATGTCCAGAAAGTGGAAACAGTGAGGTGATAAAGACAACAAGTGCACCCCACCTCCCATTGCCTGACTCCCCATAGAAATCGGGGAACGTCTAAAAACATTTTTCTACGATTCCATTTTGTGAAGTTGAAAAGGCGTCATTACTGTGTAAGAAGGCTATCCGGACATTTTGCCCGTTTCCCCAGCTGAACTTTGCTGCAGTGTGAATTTACAGATGCTCACTCTTGCTTGTTGCGGATCAGTGCAGCTGGACTAGTTGCTGCTGGAATCAGTCGGACAGCTGAACACCACAGGTTGCGGAGATCACGGATCTGTCTGCTGTCCTGACAGTTATTAAGTGCTCAGAGTTGTCATTTTGTAGGTGCGCAACAACACAAATTATCACGAAAAAATGTGTTTTTCTCGGGGAGAAAAAACTAACGTGGAAACAGTTCTGTACACAAACATGCTCTCTCTGTCTCTCTCCCCCCCCCCCACTCTCTCTGCGTCTCTCACAACACACACACACACACACACACACACACACACACACACACACACACACACACACACACACACCATTACCACACACACATACCACACACACACCACGCACACACCACGCACACACCACTCGCGTACCACACACACACAGAGGGACGGAGTGTCAGTGTGCGTACCCAGCTGTCTTTGAAAAAGTATCTGATGTCCCTAATGTATATATAATGCATCTGCAATAATCCCTATCCACTCTGATGGTCGGACTGGGTAGCGCTGCTCTTGCGGCTGCTACAGGCTAGCTTGACCACGGCAACTCAACCTGAATTAACCGCAGTGATAAGCAAAAGAGAAAGGACCACCCCTCCCCCTCTGGGCAGACGATAACCGGTCAGCACCTGGTAGCACGTGTCCCCGGCAGTCAGGGCAGCGGGTTTGTCACACGACCCATCAGCAAAACCAGGTTGTGTCCCTTGTCCGTCACCACAAACAGTCAGGGCAGCGGGTTTGTCACACGACCCATCAGCAGAACCAGGTTGTGTCCCTTGTCCGTCACCACAGTCAGGGCAGCGGGTTTGTCACACGACCCATCAGCAGAACCAGGTTGTGTCCCTTGTCCGTCACCACAGTCAGGGCAGCGGGTTTGTCACACGACCCATCAGCAGAACCAGGTTGTGTCCCTTGTCCGTCACCACAGTCAGGGCAGCGGGTTTGTCACACGACCCATCAGCAGAACCAGGTTGTGTTCCTTGTCCATCACCACAAACAAGAACGGCCTGTCAGCAATGAAGTACGCGTTGGAATCATCGGAATCCTCATCTTCTTCGTAGTCATATTCTTCATAATCTTCGTAATCATCATATTCATCCTCAAACTCGTCATCGTCTTCCTTCACTATGCCACCATCATTATTCCCCTCCCCAACCCGCGTGACGTACGCCTGAGAGGAAGAGTTGGAGTTTTGATGACTGACGCTGGCTTCGAGACGGTGTTCGTCAGCGCCAAGTTTAACACTCGTCTCGTCCTCGTCCTTCGTCCCCTCGTCCACCTCCAGCGCAGCGTACTGAAGGAAGTCGGTGACGAAGAGCAGACTCTCCTCTTCCCCCGTCATCCGTCGGAGGTCGGCCTGGCGCCGCGTGAACAGTTTCCGCACGCCCATCGCGCGCAGCGGCTGGCGCAGCGACCCCCTGGACAGCAGACGGAAGCGGGGCAGCATGACGATGGTCACGCCCGGCTGCGGCATGTCGTGCAGCAGCGTGTGCAGGCCGTGCGTCTCCAGGCCCCGCTCCAGGCGCCGCAGCCCGCCCGGGGAGCGCGGCAGGAGGACGAAGAGGCTGTAGCGGCGGTGGGCGTAGGGCAGCTCCAGCACCTTGACGTCCAGCGGCTCCACGGTCCTGACGGAGTAGTTGCCCGTGCGGTACATGCACGGCACGGAGACCGAGTCGCCGTCCCCCGTCCGGAACTCCACAGGCAGCGTCTCCTTCCGGTCGAAGTTGTTTTCCCAGGCGGCCCGGAAGGAGAGGGCGCCGACGAGGAGTAGCAGCGTGTCGGGGCTGACGGAGCCGGCGGTCAGCATGGCCGGCACCGCGCCGCGCGTGGCGGCGTCCACCCACAGGTTCACCGACGTCTCCGGCTCCTCAGCCTGCATCGCCATGGGCGGCGCCCCGTACAGCGCCACCAGGCGGCTGGAAAACCGCTGCGACAGCGCCACCTGCTCGCTGTGGAACATCCCGTGCGTCACACGCAGCAACAGGTCGGGGCGGGGTTTGGGGCTGGGCGAGCTGACGTCACGACTGGTCTTGACCCTGGAGCTGTACCTGATCTGAGTCTGGCCCGTGTTGTAGCTGATGCTATTGTCTATGACGTAGTCGTTGCGGACGATGTCCTCCAGGTCTTTCTGGCTCAAGTCAAGTCCCGTCCCATCCTCTCCGTCTTCGTTCAGGCCATCCCAGCCGTTGATGTTATTATTGACGTCATCGGTGTCGTCGTCACGCAGTGACGTCAGCGCTCGCTGCAGGGAGGCGTGAACGCCGCGACCTTCCCCTTCCAGCAGCAGGGCGTTGAGCGTCTCTCGCTTGGTCACGCCCTGTGACGCCGTCAGGGCCATCGCCAAGGAAGCGTAAGCGCTGAGCGGGGAGATGATGACGTTGCCAGGGCTACCAGAAGCGTGGTGAAGGTAGAGGCGCGTGGCAAACGTGCCCAGGGACTGTTCTAAAGTGTCCATTCTGGTCTGCATGGTCCGCTCGAAGGCCTTCAGACGCTGCAGGTAGAGGCGCGCCTTGACGACGTACAGCGGGACTCTGCGTGAGTGCTGGCGGGCTGTGCCGGCCCCTTCCCCGCGCCCTGCAACACGCCAGACGTCAGTCACAGCGACCACCTGCCCGCGCCCTGCAACACGCCAGACGTCAGTCACAGCGCCCTGCAACACGCCTGACGTCAGTCACCGCACCCTGCAACACGCCTGACGTCAGTCACCGCACCCTGCAACACGCCAGACGTCAGTCAACGCACCCTGCAACACGTCAGACGTCAGTCACCGCACCCTGCAACACGCCAGACGTCAGTCACCGCACCCTGCAACACGCCAGACGTCAGTCACCGCACCCTGCAACACGTCAGACGTTAGTCACCGCACCCTGCAACACGTCAGACGTCAGTCACCGCACCTGCTACTGTACGTGTGCAGCGCTCTTAGCTGACATACCTCCCCTCAGCAGGGCGTCAGGATCAGTAAGGTCAGCAGGGCGTCAGGGTCAGTAAGGTCAGAAGAGCGTCAGGGTCAGTAAGGTCAGCAGGGCATCAAGGTGATCAGGGCGTCAAGGTCATCAGGGCGTCAGGGTCATCAGGGCGTCAAGGAAAGGGAAATAGGTGTCAGGGCGTCATAGTCAGCATGGTGTCAATGCAGCAATAATCACTGGCTACAGACACCTCAATGCAGCAATAAGCACTGGTTACAGCTGCTCAATGCAGCAACTTAAGCACTGGTTACAGCTGAACAATAAGCACTGGTTACAGGCTGCACAGTGCAGCAATAAGCACTGGCCACACTGAGCTGCACAATGCGGCAGCAACCTAAGCACTGGTTACAGGCTGCACAGTGCAGCAATAAGCACTGGCCACACTGAGCTGCACGATGCGGCAGCAACCTAAGCACTGGTTACAGCTGAACAATAAGCACTGGTTACAGCTGAACAATAAGCACTGGTTACAGGTCGCAGAATGCAACTGCTGTACCGTCATTTCCACTGGGATGCAGCGATAATTCAATGCACCCAAGGGAAAACAAATCTCCAAGTGGGACAATAACTACACACACGCACAGCAGAGTAACTAGCCAGTAAGGGGTGCAACAAGGCCCCGAGGCTGGCTCCCTCAGCAGAGTAACCAGTAAGGGGTGCAACAAGGCCCTGAGGCTGGCTCGCTCAGCAGAGTAACCAGTAAGGGGTGCAACAAGGCCCTGAGGCTGGCTCGCTCAGCAGAGTAACCAGTAAGGGGTGCAACAAGGCCCCGAGGCTGGCTCGCTCAGCAGAGTAACCAGTCAGTAAGGGGTGCAACAAGGCCCTGAGGCTGGCTCCCTCAGCAGAGTAACCAGTCAGAGAGGGGTGCAACAAGGCCCCGAGGCTGGCTCGCTCAGCACCACACAGCGGAGTCTCACCCCGGGCGAACCTCGCTCTCCGGCACCTCGTGCAAGTGTCGTAAATCCAGCATGTCGGACATTGCACATGAATATTCCATGTAACAGCTGCGTGCCGCTGGGGATTGCACAGGGGGTTATAGCCCGCCAGAGACGGAAGGAATTTGAAACAAAGGAAGCGCTGCAGGATTTCCTGTCCTAGCGACCGACCAAACACAAATAAACAGGGAAGGCATGCAGCCACTGTGCACTGCCGGAACGTGTCCGGAGACAGGCGGGCCCCCAAGCTCCAAGCACTGGTTTACGACGTCCTTCCTTCACCTTGGAGGAAGGTGCCGGAAAGCGGTGCTCGGAGTGTGGCGGGCCCCGTGTGCCACACGCAGCCGGCCTCAGCAAGTCGGACCAGTGGGTGTTTGCACGGGTAAGGGGACAGACTGCAGCCTGACCTCTGAGCTGGACAGGAAAAAGCCAGAGAGAGAGAGAGAGAGAGAGAGAGAGAGGGAGAGAGAGAGAGAGAGAGAGAGAGAGAGAGAGAGAGAGAGAGAGAGAGAGAGAGAGAGAGTTTTGATGGTCAAAATGAAACAACAGGCCCACTCACTCAACGATCCTCTATTCCGCATCCGCACAACAGCCTCCATGTGCAGAGGAGGAAAACGTGTTGTAGCCTGGACTGAAATGGTGATTTGTTCACAACGGATTCTCTTTATCAGCTAGTTTCATTTAGTCTAGAGACTGAAGAAGGGGAATAACAGACTGAAACACAAGACGGGCCCAGACCGCGAGACACAGCGGCCTACGTAAGCTGTGTAGTGGGCCTAGCCGCTGACCGAGTTGCCAACCTCCGTGTTTAGCAGCAGCAGATAGGCTAGTTCCGTTCTCTACCAACAGACGATGCTGTCAGACAGGGTTAGTACACGGGTGGTAGTGGTAGTGGTAGTGGTGGTGGCGCAACCCCACATGTACGCCTACGCTTGTGCGCACGTAACGGAGCCTAAACACCTGCCCCTTCACACAGAGTGAAGAGTCACTTGTGAGAAGGTTCATCCAGTGACAAACTTTACAAATCAGTCTTTAGAGGCATCACTGGTCAAATAGTTATGCTCGTAAAACTGACAACAAAGACGCGCTCGGCAGCAGCTGGTTACTTCAGTCAGTTGCACCGCTACGGTCCACCATTTTGATTTCGGGTGAACTCGATAGGCGGGTTGCATCGTAAAGCTAAAACAGCAATAAAATCAACAAAAGCAACCCACATTACAATCTCATACAAGCATACGATGCTAATCTACAAAGACAAATAAAAGTTTAATGTTTACATAGCAAAATAAAGTCAAATGGTCCCTACGAATTCATTGTGGTGAGAACGCAGCAGTAGACGAAAATCTTGAGTCATATGGTAAACAATCTTCGTAACCTCTGACTTCGATCTCTGATCCACACACAAATCGCTGACGTCACGAGAAAAACTAGTTCCGGCCTAACCACTACCACTACCACCCGTGTACTAACCCTCACTAGTGCATGTAGCACTGCGTGGTCTTCACTGATGATCAGCCATACAAAACGCACGGTATAGCCTACACTTTTTGTCCAAATAGTAATTCTTAGTACGAGAAAGTCGGATTGCTTTCCTGGAGGAAACTGGGCCAGCTGTTACAGAGTGTGTCCGGTTTGCGGTCGTATTACCCCGCCAAGCCGGGGATGAGTGAACGAGCGAACGTGGAACGACTGAAGTGTTTAGTTCAGTCAGGCCGTAACCCCTGTTGAAAAGGGGCATTGCACCACCCATAGCACACTCCGAGCATCGCTTTCCGGCACCTTCCTCCAAACTCTGCCAGATTAGTTACGCCTCTGAAGGGGCACTCTTTACCTCCCCGCAGCTGTCCAGCGACGCGGTCAGCGCCCTCCGGAAAGGTTCGGGTACTAATATACTGAGAAGCGGCCTAGCGCCCAAGCACCCACGTAAACACGAGACGCATCCACCCCGGGTAAGAAAAAGAGTTCCGTCTCGATTCAAAAGATTGTGTTTTTATTTGTGCTGGTGTAAACTTTGTTGGCGTCTATAAATGACACACCTTGTTTTATTTGAGTTGTTTGTAACAAACTTACTACTGTTCGAGCACACACAGACACACACACACACACACACACACACACACACACACACACACACACACACACACACACACACACACACACACACACACACACACACACACTCACTCACACACACACACATACACACACACACACACACACACACACACACACACAGAGTCACACACACACACACACACACACACACACACACACACACACACACACACACACTCACTCACACACACACACACACACACACACACACACACACACACACACACACACACACACACACACTCACACACACATACACACACACACACATGCTCGTTAAGCCCGTTCTTAACTGGGCGAATGTTTGTTCGCCGAACATACTTCGGACACTTCGACGAACTATGATTCGTTTCTTAACTGAACTTTTAGTTCGCCGAATATGGTTCGGACAGTCCAAAATTTACTTCATTCTCAACTGGCTTGTAATGAGATGCAAGCTTCGGCCCGAACTTGCGGCAGACGCGCAGTAGACAGTGTGATCCAAAATGTAGGCTAAAGTCAAGTCAGTATACTTTCATCACCCCTCACAGGATAATTCAACTAACTACTATCTCATTCTGGGTCTCCGAGACAAGGCTGCGCCTCCCACAAGACAACAAATAAACAAAGTCCCTCCGAAGCGAGTTAAGAACCTAGCGACACCGTCATCCATTTTTTTTTTTTCTTCATCCACAGGAGAGCTCTGCTCTCAGCCAGTCAGAGGCAATGATAGTCCAATAGGGCGAATGTTCCCAGAACACGTTGAGCGAAACTTCACTTGGACCCGAATATAGCTTCGACGAATACTTCCAACTAGGTTCGCGAAGAACAGTTGGCCCAATTAAGAACCAACTAGCTTCGCCGAATACTTCCAACTAGGTTCGCGAAGAAACATTCGCCCAGGTAAGCCGGAACGGGTTTTAGCTGACATTTTTCTGGACCCTATAGCGTAACTAAATACGGCAGTGGTTGAAGGAAGGAAGTCGTAAACCAGTGCTCGGAGTTTGCACCGATAGTTCACTTCGCACATCATTTTTCCCATGGACCGGCTATATCTATATATTTCCATGATTTCTCCAGCATTGCGTTGTACAAACCTATTTGGGGTCAATTAGATCAAGTACAAAATACACAAAAACACAAAGCGCTAGACAGCTACAGTAATAGATCATCGAAAACATCGTAGCATATGTAACAGATCAGGACATGATTACTTTCCGTCTGTTGAAGGATTTGCACAGGTACAGGGCTACATTTCAAAGTGTTCTTTCATTCTGTCAGTGACTGAGAGGCAAGCCACATACGTGTGATCAGTTGCCGACACTGACTGAAGCACTGACTTCCGGCGACAGCCACAGATCGACAGGCCGCAAGTCTCTGTGTTTCCTGTAAGCTGTGCACATTAGAAAAAATGTTTTTACATCACTGAGCGAATGCATATATATATAAAACAGCTGAGCACATGGTAGAAAGCACAGACTACTCAAACATGGATCGGCTTCAGAATGGGAGTTATCTCACCGTGGCCAGACAAACACAACACACAAATCAGCACCACAGCCACTGTGGAAGTGCCCACCTCTGCCATTTTGGTTCCGACTGTTTCGAAAACTGAACTGAGCGGGAGCCTGAGTTGATCACTTGCAACCGACACTGACACACACGTGTACAGATGATGCTGCCAACACACTGAGCGAGACTTCACGGGACTGTGGGGGTGGGGGTGGGGGTGGGGGGGGTGGGGGGGGGGCAGAGACTAGAGAGAGGGTTGGTGGGGGGTGGGGGTGGGGTGTGTGCACAACACTTGTTTCTTCAAGGGCCGTTCTCCGGATGACGTGAGATGCTGAGCAGTGGACTGTTCGTATCGCGGCCTGGGGAACCCTACACCGACTCAAAGGCACACTAAGTGATCAAAACCATCACCGACGGCGGTCCCGGTCACTAGGCGTGTGGAAATTTGTTGCACCAGACTTGTGTACCAGACTCGTGTCGTGCCCTCAAAGTGCAGTTGTGCTGCAATAACTCAGTATGTGCGGGGATAGGGGGAATCGAACCCTACCTCTGTATGGGTTCGCCGCCGCGGCCTGAGTTGGGACGGGCGGGCAGCGGTCTGGGTGGCTAGAGTCAAAACAGACTGGAGTAAAGCACAACGCTTTGTATGTCTTGTATGGTACGGGGTTTTAAAGCTGAATGGAACAGAAACTGTGTATGTCTTGTATGGCATAGGGTTTAAAGCTGAATGGAACAGAAACTGTCACGGTATGTCTTGTATAGCATAGGGTTTAAAGCTGAATGGAACAGAAACTGTGTATGTCTTGTATGGTATAGGGTTTAAAGCTGAATGGAACAGAAACTGTGTATGTCTTGTATGGTATAGGGTTTTAAAGCTGAATGGAACAGAAACTGTGTATGTCTTGTATGGTATAGGGTTTAAAGCTGAATGTAACAGAAACTTTGTATGTCTTGTATGGTATAGGGTTTAAAGCTGAATGGAACAGAAACTTTGTAGAAATACAGTTGAGTAGCTCAGTCATGGAAAGGCTGTTCTGAACACTGTACCCCACTGATGGTCACTGGCGGGTTTTGTCCCTTTCCCAGCGTTGGTGTCAACTTGCGTCACCTCATCGATGCACCTTTCTTCCTCGCTCGGCCCGGCTCCAGCCACTAAGTGCGGGCCGTGGAGTTGCAGACGCTGAGTCCTTGGTGCGGGCCGTGGAGTTGCAGACGCTGAGTCCTTGGTGGGGGCCGTGGAGTTGCAGACGCTGTGAGTCCTTGGTGCGGGCCGTGGAGTTGCAGACGCTGAGTCCTTGGTGCGGGCCGTGGAGTTAGACACGCTGAGTCCTTGGTGCGGGCCGTGGAGTTGCAGACGCTGTGAGTCCTTGGTGCGGGCCGTGGAGTTGCAGACGCTGTGAGTCCTTGGTGCGGGCCGTGGAGTTGCAGACGCTGTGAGTCCTTGGTGCGGGTCGTGGAGTTGCAGACGCTGATTCTTGGTGCGGGCCACACTGACGGCGGGCCTTGGAGCTGCGTGCCCCACACTGCGCTGTCACTCAAGTGCCTGCTGCTGACTCCGTGCGACTTGGACCAAGTGGGCCTTCCACCACAGGCACCTGCATCCGGGGTTTGACCGGTTCACCATAAAAAGTCGGCTTTTTGCAGGTTCAAATAATTTGAACAGCTTTTTTTTTTTTTAACCGGTTCACCAGTTTTTTTTTTACCGGTTAACCATAAAAGTCTTGTTTTTTAGCGGTTAACTACCTCCCCCCCTTTTTTTTTCTTTTTTTTTTCCCTATTGGTTCACCATACACATCTGGGGAGTTTACCGGTTTATCATAATTTTTTTTACTAGTTCACCATAAAAAGCCTGGTTCAGCATAAAAAGCATGGTTTACTGATTCGTCATAAAAAGTCTTTTTTTTTCTCACCATTTCACCATAAAAGTCTCACTTTTAGGGGTTCACCATAAAATGTTTCTGGCTTAGCAGTGTTCTTTTACCGTTTCAACATAAACAGTGGGGTTTTTTTCTTCCGGTTTTCGCGGTTTACTAAACAAATATGAAAAACAAAACAAAAAAACACCAAAAAACAACAACAACAGAACAATCACACGCATACACCAAACGGGGGGGGGGGGGGGGGGGGGGAGGGGGGGGGAGGGAGAAAAAAGACCAAAAAAAGGACAGATGTCAGGTGCCTTTTCTGTGTGCATAACGTTTCATCTGTATATATTTAGGGTCCAGGAGGAAGTAGTAACTTGTGTAAATGGCTCGATACATTATGGTTTTTGTGAACGTCGACTGTTTTAAGTTCTTCCTGGTTAACTTGTAGTCCCCTGACAGTGTCTCTTGAGAACCAAGGCAAACACAGGTCATTAAATGCCACGTCTTGTTCTTCACTGCATCAACACATGACTTTGGGGTCTGGAGAGAGGATATCCAGGCGCTGGGAAAGCCCATAATATGTATACTCTCCACTGAACCCGTCCCCAGCGTTGCCGTTGAAAGAGTTCCGGTGTTGATTCAAAACACATAAAGGTTCAAAAGAACGCTTATTTATTAGACACAAACACACAGTCTGCACATTTTCCTTTTTGGTTGAGCTATGTTGTTTTCCTGTCCAGAGTTTGGGAGAATGACTGTTCCAACACACACACACACACACACACACACACACACACACACACACACACACACACACACACACACACACACACACCACACACACACACACACACACACACACACACACACACACACACACACACACGCACACACACACACACACTGAAACATGCAGCAGTTCGCCTGTGCCGCTAGTTCTGTCCGCCTCTCTTGTAGCCCTTGTGTCCGCTGTCCGTCAGCCGGCTTTGTCCGTCAGCCCTTGTGTCCTGTTGTCTGTCAGCCCTTGTGTCCGCTGTCCGTCAGCCTTTGTCCGTCAGCCCTTATGTCCGTTGTCTGTCAGCCCTTGTGTCCGCTGTCCGTCAGCCTTTGTCCGTCAGCCCTTAT
>OY757542.1:1036788-1039288 GCA_963584105.1 Alviniconcha strummeri
ACACTGCTGATTGCCCCCAGTGTTAACATCTTGCTCACTCCAGCCCCAAATTTAGGCTCAGAGATATTAGTAGTGTTTCTGTTGGGGCTGCAGAGAAACGTGTTGTGTTAAAGAACCAGCCACAGCGGTGGGCTGCAAAACGTGCGTTGTGTTAAGAAACCACCCAGCCTCCTCAAAGCATGTTTTGTCCAAGAAGGCCGGTCTGTTTCCTACAGGTTAAAGACCAAATATTCTGTGCAAAAAGAAAAACAGAAAAAAGAGAAAAAAAAGAGTACTCTCTATGCTCCAAATTTGAGTACATAACCCACTACAAAACAAAGAACCAGATAAAACAAACTTCCGAGCACGCACACGCACACACACACACACCACACACACACACACACACACACACACACACACACACACACACACACACACACACACACACACACACACACACACACACACACAGAGTGCAGCTGACAGACTGGTATGTAAACTTTAAGCTTAGACTTCAGTCAAATAGCCAGGAGCAGCCGAGTTTCAGAGGCAGTTGTAGCACAGAAAAATGACTTTGTACTGTATTCGTGGATCAATGGGCAGCCAACGGAGAGAAGCAAGACGAAGAGAAATAATATGGTGAGTTTTGGGAACTCTTAAGACAAGGCAAACAGCGTTGTTTTGAACTTTTTTGTAGTTTGTTCAAGAGATACTAAGAACAGCCAGACAAGAGAGAATTGCTGGTAGTCAAAGCGTGAAAGAACACAGACAGAGACAGCAATTTTTGTGGCATATGCGGACAGAAGGTGACGGATGGAACTAATGCGACGGAGTTCAGAACTGGCTGAGCGTACCAGACTGGAGATGTGGGTCTTCATGGTCAAGTGACAATCGAATATCAAACGAAAATCAAGTTTTTTGACTAAGTCAGACATGGGAACAGATGCACTACCTATAGTCATAGAGTTTGGGAAGGAGAAAGAGGGAGAGAGAACTAGACTTTCTACCAGGGGATACAGTCATTGCTTTGGTCTTGTCGTCGTTGAAATTTGTTTCCTTACTGTCCTATAGATTTTGACGTCATCCATACACTTCTGCATGGAGAGGAGGAGATCTGGATTTGATGGGGGACGCGGATTTCTGGAGTTGAGCTTCATCGGCGTATGAGTGGTGAAGGACAGTGCTTTTCAATGACAGCGGAAAGAGAAAATGTGTAATGAACAAAGAGTAGAGGTCAAAGGACTGATCCTTGTGGAACACCGAATGAGATGGGAGCTGGCTCAGAGGTGTGGCAGTGGATATTGTTTAAAAATGCCGCATTGTTTTATTTTCAGGTTAGATTTTCACTTGTGTTAATGACGATTATCAGCACTCCGTGAGCACAACGTTGGTGCCCGACGTGAAAGAGGCGGTGCGTACAACACAAGAGAGCCAGGACACGAGTCGTTTGTGTTCAGCCACTCCCACTGGCCCTTACTCGCAAAACTGGTTTAAAAACTAAAGGGGACATTTTAAAGCAAAAATCTTGACGTAAAGCTTTATTTCCTACTCTTCTGCATACCGGAGAGCCCAGCTTTGTGAATTCTTGTTGCCTTAAGTCCCATGCCAGGCTGACTGTCAGCGAGCAGTGTCGGCGAAAGGGACAAATTCCAACACTGAAATTTCCGGAGTCAGAGTGCAGAATGGCTGATATTACAGTATGTGACAGAATGGCTGATATCATTACAGTATGTGACAGAATGGCTGATAACATTACAGTGTGTGACAGAATGGCTGATGACATTACGGTGTGTATGACAGAATGGCTGATTACAATGTGTATAACAGAATGGTTGATAACATTACAGTGTGTGACATAATACTGCACAGCATGAACAGTATATGACAGAATATTGGACAGCATATACAGTGTATGACATAATATTGGACAGCAGGTACAAGCGTGTGGAAACGGCTGCACACGCTGCATGCTCATCCGGAAGACTCGGTGAACGTCAGCGTGTTAGCGGGTGAAGGCTGACAAAGAAGGATGTCCACTCTGTTGTTACAACCGCGGAAACAAAATGAAATGAAGCAGGAACATTTACAGGGAAAAACGATGGATTGTTCGCGCACACTGGTCACACTACCTTATCGGCAGAAATCACGAGTGGTCTTTTCTGCATATGACGTCCTTCTACAAGGAAATGCTTTTCATAAACGATTGAGCGCTGTCACCGGAGTGTCAAATGATTGCAAGCATTTGTTTGTTAAAGTGACACTGACACTTTCCTCCTTTGTAGACATAAGGGCATACAACACAGTACAGGGTAGGGATGTGTGTGTGTGTGTGTGTGTGTGTGTGTGTGTGTGTGTGTGTGTGTGTGTGTGTGTGTGTGTGTGTGTGTGTGAGTGTGTGTGCGTGCGTGCGTGCGTGCGTACGTGCGTGCGTGTGTGCGTGCGTGTGTGTGTGTGTGTGTGTGTGTGTGTGTGTGTGTGTGTGTGTGTGTGTGTGTGTGTGTGTGTGTGTGTGTGTGTG
>OY757542.1:1044288-1046788 GCA_963584105.1 Alviniconcha strummeri
TCAGGATCACGCATCTGTGGCACAGGAAATCTGCCTTGCAACTTGGTCAGAGTGCACGCTCTGTGCGTGCCCTGTGTCAGCTTACACAGCACTGTATGTTGCCCTGTGTCAGCTTACACAACACTGTATTTGCCCTGTGGCAGCTTACACAACACTGTATTTGCCCTGTGGCAGCTTACGAAACGTTCTGTATGTACCCTGTGTCAGCTTACAAAACACTGCACATGCTCTGTGTTAGCTTACAAAACACTCTGCATGTACCCCGTGAGCTAACAAAACACTTCATGTTCTTACACATTAGTACATTTTAGAACACTAAACCACAGACACCCAGTCCAAACGGGTTGGTTATTGAATGCACCCTATGAAGACAGAATATGTACTAAATGCACCTCTGCTGATAGTTTTGATGAATTCCACTGCTTTCCATCGTCATTTGTTTTTGCTGAATCGAGGAAAAGTTCTTCCGCAGTCTTATTGTAAAACATGCAAATGTTATTCATATTTTTGCGGTAAAAAAAGGAACGGCCATTTATTTAATTTATTTTTTGCTGTAAAAACAGCAACAACCCCGGTCATTCATAAATCTAGCACATGTTTTGAAACTTATTATGGGCGTGAAATACAAATATTAACAACTGACTTTTGTGTGAACTACAAAGTGTAAAACTGCTCAGAGGAAGTAATAGAGATAAATCACAGACTGTTCCATGATTCGTGTATCCCGGTAAGTGGCGAACCGGCAGGAGGAAGTATGGAGGTGACGTAATAAGTATGGTTATGAGGAAGTATGGAGGTGACGTATTAAGTATGGCCCTGAAATAATGAAGTATGGAGGTGACGTAATAAGTACGACTCTGAAATGAGGAAGTATGGAGGTGACGTAATAAGTATGGCTCTGAAATGCTTTCCTTCAAACGTTTTTAATTCTGTGGAGTATCTCAGATGAGTTTTACTGTTCCACGCTAAAGACCTCGAAAAGGAGAAGTTCGTTTTAAAGATATTAGTCCTTGTCCTAGGCAAAAGTTGTTTTTTCATATGAACACGAAGACGCTGAGAAGGAATCATGAGATCTTTGAGTTATTGCGGAGTTTTGGTGTGAACAGTCTGCTGCGTTAGAGCACACTTGATGAGTCATAGTTGTTTGTCTAGACGGGAGTAGTTTGAAAGCACAACAAGTTTGTTTGTAGTCTATAATAGTAGCTGTCATTACAATTTGATTGCACGTTTATGGAGAGTGAAGATTAGGTTCAGGGCTTGATGTGTACAACGGCACATCCATCCGATACATTTGAAGCATAGTTCACGTGAGACATAATGTGTGCGACATAATAAAATATGTGCAAAAAGGGAATAATTTTGCTCCGTGGCTGACAGTTTTGAAAGAAGAAGAAGAAGGAGGAGGAGGAGGAGGAAGAGAAGAAGAAGAAGAAGAAGAAGAAGAAGAAGAAGAGAAGAAGAAGAAGAAGAAGAAGAAGAAGAAGGGGAGGAGGAGGAGGAGGAGGAAGAGAAGAAGAAGAAGAAGAAGAAGAAGAAGAAGAAGAAGAAGAAGAAGAAGAAGAAGAAGAGTCATCCATCAAGACTTAATCCTGTAGCAGTAACAGAGTAGAAGTCAGTGGCTTTTGTAGCGGCGAACTGCACACAGCCCACCCCTGAGTCCCCAGTCGACTTCCGCAGCATGAAATAACACATGAGCGAAATCCATTCCAAGCTAGACAAATGGAGTTGGAAAATGAGTGGGATGACCTTGTTTTGAAAACACTGCGAGCTGGCGAGGCGCCCTAGGGAGAGAAGGAATCAAGATATACGTCTTTGCGGGCTGGCACGAGGCTGTGACACCTATCAAAGTCTAGTGATGGATGCTGTCCTTACCCACAGTTGGACAGTCTAGCGTGACGCAATTTCCATCCGTTTTAGTGGGTGTTCCCTCGGCCATCTTCTTCGACTCCTCTGTGTGCATTGTGCATGCAATTTTGTAATTGTTCTTCGCAACCATTATCACAACCACTAGCACGGCCACCACACAGCCGTTTCTGTCTGAGAGAGAGAGAGAGAGAGAGAGAGAGAGAGAGAGAGAGAGAGAGAGAGAGAGAGAGAGAGAGAGAGAGAGAGAGAGGGGAGGGCAAGATAATCGTTACATAGGGATAAGATTTAAGAACAAGTCGACTTTTTTTTTTACAGATATGTCCTTGATGTAAAACACAGCAACAAGCAATAGAGCAAACCAAGATACAAATAATTGTGGTTAAAAAAATTAGGGAAAAAAAGCAAAACATGTCTCTAAATTTTTAAAAACTTAACAATAGGGTTAAAATAAAGCAAAGTAAGACAAATGAGAATCTGAATTTTCAGGAGAGAGAGAGAGAGAGAGAGAGAGAGAGAGAGAGAGAGAGAGAGAGAGAGAGAGAGAGAGAGAGAGAGAGAGAGAGAGAGAGATTCCAAGACGTTTGCCACAAAAAAATCAAAAAAAAATAAAAAAATCAGCAGCTTTGATTAATCA
>OY757542.1:1051788-1086710 GCA_963584105.1 Alviniconcha strummeri
CGCTAAATGACAGAGTGAGAGAGAAACGCGGACATTGCACTGATGGAGGCTATTGCGTGACGCCACGGCGCTGCTTTCCTGTTGGATTGAATTTACTTGTTGTGCACACTGCACGTGGAGCCCGAGCCTCTGTCCTGTCTGTGTTTGTCAGTCTGACCTCTGTCCTGCCTGTGTTTGTCAGTCTGACCTCTGTCCTGTCTGTGTTTGTCAGTCTGACCTCTGTCCTGTGTTTGTCAGTCTGACCTCTGTCCTGTCAGTGTTTGTCAGTCTGACCTCTGTCCTGCCTGTGTTTGTCAGTCTGACCTCTGTCCTGTCTGTTTGTCAGTCTGACCTCTGTCCTGTCTGTCAATCTGACCTCTGTCCTGTCGGTGTTTGTCAGTCTGGTCTCTGTCTTGACCGACTACGCGCGTCAGCATTCCCAGCACAGGACAGCAAGAGAAAGACAAGAGATTCAGATCACCCAGAGAACCCGGGTAGCGTACCGAGAAACAAGTGGGAACAACTGTTCAAACATCTGACCCACCGGCCAGTTATTCAATGGAACCTTTACAATGTATGTATGTGTGTGTGTGTGTGTGTGTGTGTGTGTGTGTGTGTGTGTGTGTGTGTGTGTGTGTGTGTGTGTGTGTGTGTGTGCGCGCGCGTGTGTGTGTATATGTGTGTGTGTGTGTGTGTGTGTGTGTGTGTGTGTGTGTGTGTGTGTGTGTGTGTGTATGTGTGTGTGTTTGTGGTCACCTGCTTTATCGTTTCACGCTTGCCCCCCCCTCCCCCCCCCCACACACATCAATTAACATGACGTCATCTATACATGGCGTCTGGATTATGCGTCTGTTATGACTTTAGCTACATCATAGTATTGCCAAGACTACACCTAGATCTCAGATTTGTTATCACTTTACTTGGATTATAGTTGTCAAGACTATATCTGCCTGATAGTGTTGTTTTCATTAAATTTTTAGCAAATCATAGTGCTGTCAAGACTACATCTACATCGCACTGTTGTTATGAATTTCATTGGATCCTGGTCGATCTAGATCATCGTGTTGCCCTATCATAATCCTGATAAAGTTACCTGTGTGATAACTTTACCTAAAGTGATAACAAATCTGAGATCTGCATCACAGTGATGTGTGGGCTTCATCTGTGTTGACTTCATCTGGATCACAGTGCTGTGTGGGCTTCATCTGTGTTGACTTCATCTGGATCACAGTGCTGTGTGGGCTTTGGCTTTATCTGTGTTGACTTCATCTGGATCACAGTGCTGTGTGGGCTTTATCTGTATCAGTGTTGGCTTCATCAGGATCACAGTGCTGTGTGGGCTTTATCTGTATCAGTGTTGGCTTCATCAGGATCACAGTGCTGTGTGGGCTTTATCTGTATCAGTGTTGGCTTCATCAGGATCACAGTGCTGTGTGGGCTTTATCTGTATCAGTGTTGGCTTCATCAGGATCACAGTGCTGTGTGGGCTTTATCTGTATCAGTGTTGGCTTCATCAGGATCACAGTGCTGTGTGGGCTTTATCTGTATCAGTGTTGGCTTCATCAGGATCACAGTGCTGTGTGGGCTTTATCTGTATCAGTGTTGGCTTCATCAGGATCACAGTGCTGTGTGGGCTTATCAGTGTTGGCTTCATCTGGACCGTGCTACTGTCATGGCTCGTCCAGGCCATACTGTTGTAAATTTACCTGTTCCTACCGTTGCCGTGACCTACCTGGATCGTACCTGCAGTGTCTTGGGTTCATCTGGACCATAGTGTTGTCGCAATGCCTCCGCGGTCATAGTGCGACCAGGATGTCAGCTGTCCCATGCTGTCGTCATGGTTTCATTTATATTACCATATTGTTGTTGCCTGTTCATCTGTACCATGCTGTCGTCATGGTTTCATTTATATCATAGTGTTGTTGCCAGTTCATCTGTACCATACTGTCGTCATGGTTTCATTTATATCATAGTGTTGTTGCCAGTTCATCTGTACCATACTGTCGTCATGGTTTCATTTATATCATAGTGTTGTTGCCAGTTCATCTGTACCATACTGTCGTCATGGTTTCATTTATATCATAGTGTTGTTGCCAGTTCATCTGGACCATACTGTCGTCATGGTTTCATTTATATCATAGTGTTGTTGCCAGTTCATCTGGACCATACTGTCGTCATGGTTTCATTTATATCATAGTGTTGTTGCCAGTTCATCTGGACCACAGCATCGTCGTGTCTTCACCTGGATATGATAGTGTTGTTACTTCATCTGGTTCACAGCGTTGCTGTCAGCACGCCTGGACCAGTGGTGTTTCGGATGCATCTGGACCATAGTGTTTTCTTGACTTCATAATTATAGGCCATAGCGTGGTGACTACATGTGATACATGGTGTTGTTTGGACTTCAAGTAAACCAGACAGTTGTCTCGGCCTCATCTCATTGTTTGGACTACAAGGCAAAAAAGGCGATGCAGATAATCAATATAGGTACACGAGCAGTGCCCGTGTTTGCCACGCTCCGCCCGCTGCACGCGCTGTCTGCACAAGGACTAAGGCGGTTAGGGTGATCAGTGTTGGCAGGGAGTAGGGTGGATAATCACCCGTGAGACGACACCCGAGTGTGCCGGACTCGATGAGGATGGGGCGGCGATATGCAATTAGCTTTATTGCCTTCAAAGCAAGTCACTCTACTGGGAAGTATTGAAAACCTTCCTCCTGCGAAGAATCTACTTCCTACCTCTCTGTCCCCCCCCCCATCATCTGCCTCCTCGCCATCTGCCCCCCCCCCCCCCAACCCCATCTCTGGCTCCTTCTGTGTGTTTCACGCTCCCTTTCACAGTCCCATTTGCATCTGTCTTTCTCCTTTCTCTGTTCCAAATTCCCACTCTGCCTCATCCATGTGTCCCACTTCCTCCTCTCTGCCCCATTTTCCTCCTCACTGTCCCACGTACCCCTTCTCTGTCACACACTCTCTCTCTCCCCCCTCTCTGTCCCACTTCCACTATTGCATTCTCCCTCTCTCTATCCGACTTTTCCTGTTTCTCTTTCTCTGTCCCACTTTTGCTCTCTCTGTCCTTCTCCCTCTCTCTGTTCCATTGTCCCATTTTCGCTCTCTCTTTCTCCATCTATCTGTCCAAATGTCGTTCTTTCTCTTTCTGTCCCACCTCCCCTCTCTCTTTCTTCTTCTCCCCCCGCCTGGCTTCTTCTCCCTTTCTCTCCCCCTCTCTCTCTCATGCTCAAATAGTCTACATGAATTTTGTGAGCGAAAACCACAAGGGCAGGAGCCATCTATTATCCCATGTATTTCCATTCCAGAACTCGGTAAATATATATCCTCTGTCTCTTTCTCTCCTTTCTCTCTCTCTCTGCCTCTCCCCCTCTCTCTCTCTCACACACACATACACACGCACGCACGCACGCACGCACGCACGCACGCACGCACGCACGCACGCACGCACGCACGCACGCACACACACACACACACACACACACGTAACCGAGCTGTGTGTGAGAGTCGAGGTGGACGTCCTGGGCTGTCCGTCCTAACGAGCCTTCTGGTTTCCGTGGACGTAAAGATTTATTGCACCGTGCTTCGGCATTGGTCACAACTTGTCCCTAATATGTCAACTGACATCTGAGGACATTAAGCATCAACTCATCATCATCATCACCGCCGCGTCACATAGTTCAGGAGCTGTGTGAGAGTCGTGCACGTCCTGGGCTGTCCGTCCTAACGAGCCTTCTGGTTTCGGTGGACGTAAAGATTTATTGAACCGTGCTTCGGCATTGGTCACAACTTGTCCCTAATATGTCAGCTGACATCTGAGGACATTAAGCATCACTTCACCACCGCCGCGTCTTCATAGTTCAGGAGCTGTGTGAGAGTCGAGGTTGACGTCCTGGGCTGTCCGTCCTAACGAGCCTTCTGGTTTCGGTGGACGTAAAGATTTATTGAACCGTGCTTCGGCATTGGTCACAACTTGTCCCTAATATGTCAACTGACATCTGGAGACATTAAGCAACACTTCAACCATCCTCCGCGTCCTCTTTCCCCCAGTGTCCCTGCAGTAGCAGGTCGTCAGTTAGTAACAGTTCGACTAGCAGCTGCCTATATATGCATCTGATTCAGAGGAGAGCCTGTAAGTAGTTATTTTTCTATGGCTTGTTGTTCTATTGTTACTCATTGATGTAAATAATGTATGTTTATAATGTTACCATGTTCATAACGTGCCTTGATTTTGGTTCGTGAACACGTGGGTAATTTCGGCGTCAGGTTGCCGCCTGGGTGCAGCCGCTATGGCGTCAGTGTACATTGTTCGTGTGTTCAAATTTTAAGCTTTTATGCCACAAGGTAACCTGTGCTTCCATCATGTATGCAGCTGACCCTGGTTAGCTGATATGATAATGTAGCTAGTATGTTATGTTGCCATGTTATGTTATGTTGCGCAGCCAGATCAACAGTTTAGATTCTCGATGCGCTACCCGCGTCAGTAAGACCCTTGACGTTGTTCACAGATATGCTCTGCTAGTCAGTAACAGTGACATGCTGTAGTCCTGCAGTAATACTTTGAGTAATGAGGCTGGAGCCGGTCAGTTTATGACTGACTTCCTCCCGCTTACGGCATGGTCCCAAGTGCCACCCGTGTCACTGTCCGTCTCTTTGTGAGCTTAAGTGGAACTGCTGTAACGAGATACTGGTTTTAAGTGCAAATCATGTACACAATTTATGTGCTTGATTATTAATCATTTTGTCACAGTTACCATCATATATTATAGTAACCTACAGGTAAACTACATGTTTACTGTATTTATTAGACAGTTGCTGTTGTTTAGTCTTTACGTTTGCTTTCATGTTCTAAATGTTTTGTTTGCTTGTGTCTTTTCCAACACAGACACTGTTTCCTGGTTGGTGCAAATAAAAGTTATGTTATAGCAACCTCTGACTTGTGACTTCATTCATGCTTCCAACCTGCTTCCCTCAACTCCCGAACCCGCTCCCCTACACACATATAAACACACATACGCACACACACACACACACACACACGCACGCGCGCGCGCACGCACGCACGCACACGCACGCACACGCACGCACGCACACGCACGCACACACACACGCACGCACGCACGCATGCTGTACACAAGCACGGAGGACGGACGGAAGGAAGGAAGGATCTTCACTGTCTGAATTGTTCTTGTGTTTGGGGGGCTGTTTCAGCAACAGTAGGCTAATAATCATCATAATACTCATACACAGCACTTCTAGAGAGCAATATCCGTAACACTGCTGAGCGCTTCACACACAGATTGTATATGTACAGACTCGGAAGGGCAGGAGAAAAGCATACACTTCCAACGCTTTGTCGTAAACTCTGATTAACCTGAAACTGTAAAGCAGGTTGGCACAAGGAAGCTCACATTTTCAAGTTTATGTATTGATCGTCATCCCTGTAAATCTGTATGTCTCTTTCTCCCTCTCTACCCCCCTCCCAACCCCCTCCCCCCGCCCACCTCTGTCTCCTTGTCCATTTCACCCACTCCTCTCCCCGGGTACAGCTACATCTGTTCAGTACTGAAATTGTTCAGTACTGCAAGCACTCCAACCTGAGCACAACGTCTCGTCCGTCGTCTTTGAGGGCATACTTAGCGGGCGTCTTAGTTGCCAGCTGTGGTTGTAAGCGAAGCAACAAATCATCAGGCGGATCACCCCTCGATGACTGATTCCTTCAGTACTCTCCTCCACACTCAAACATCTCGCTTCCAGGAAGTCTTTGGACTCACGTCCATTAAGCACAAACGTACACCTCAACACAGTTTTGAGAAGATAAGCTACAAATAATCCAGCTGAAGAAAGGGAAAAGATGAGGACAGCAAAGAAAACCAAGCGTTAGCTGTTGTAAGCCACACAGCGTAACAACATGACGGAACCAGGACGCAACTGCTGTCAGCTTCAGACCCCTAGCACAAAGAAAAAGAGTCGCAATTTCAGCGTCAGCATTCTTTTGCTGGAAGTCCTTTCAATACTCTTGCCTTACTTCTGCGACACCAACAGGCGAGTCAGGCTGGTTACGTGTCTCTGCGCCTGCTGGCTAATCTCCAGTTGGGACAATGACGTGTTTAAAATACAAGAGAAACACCACCAAAACTTTATATAGATACAACTTGTGCAGACGATGCAGTCAGAGACAGCAGTACAAGTGGTTTGCTTACATGGATTCCCACGGTCTACTCCTGCGCTTCCCGTCGGCTTACCGTCCACATCACGTACACCACTGAGACGGTCCTACTCAAAATGACTGACAACCTGCCGCTTTCTCTGGGTGGCGGTGGTGCGTCTGCCTTAATCTTCTCCAGCTGTCTGATGCCTTCCATTCCATCCACCGCCATATTCTCTTCCACAGACTTCAATCAGTCTACGGCATTTCTGGCACCATTTTTCTTTTCTTTCGTAGTTTGTCTTGTTTTAATGGTAGGATTCGATTTGTGTGTCACTAGCCGATGACAAGCCGTGTCCGTGCTATGTGTCTGTGCACTCTTCACACCACCCCACCCCGATATGTGTGTCACTAACCGATAACAAGCAATGTGCTATATGTGTCTGTGCCCTCTTCACACCACCCCACCCCGATATG
The DNA here is from genome assembly GCA_963584105.1 of Alviniconcha strummeri. Classification (NCBI taxonomy): domain Eukaryota; kingdom Metazoa; phylum Mollusca; class Gastropoda; family Provannidae; genus Alviniconcha; species Alviniconcha strummeri. The sequence continues at coordinate 1,058,400 of OY757542.1, forward strand.
TGTGTCACTAACCGATAACAAGCAATGTGCTATATGTGTCTGTGCCCTCTCTCCCGAGGGCATCGTCAGTCGTGGTGTGATAAGTACAATCTTCTCTTTATGTATTATGTGTTATTTGTTGGCCTTGTAACGCGCCTTGTGCTCACACTGGTCGGTGAGATACCGCGCTATAGAAATGAACACCATTATTATTATTATTAGAGAGAGAGAGAGAGAGAGAGAGAGAGAGAGAGAGAGAGAGAGAGAGAGAGAGAGAGAGAGAGAGAGAGAGAGAGAGAGAGAGAGAGAGAGAGAGAGAGAGAGAGAGAGAGAGAGAGAATTTTCACTTAAACGTTCTGCTCCGTTTGCTGTCAGTCTGTATTTCATCCTTTAGTCCAATTACCGGCTTCCAACGCACCGGTCATGTAACTCATCCCCTTTTTCTTGGAGTTTTGCCTTCAACACCTGCAGGGTGTTCGAGTGTAAAAAAAAGAAAGAAAAAAAGTCCGACGTTTTCCCCCTCGACTTTCCTTCAGTCAAATTGAGCGTACACGCTAGACTGACTCTCAGGGCTCTGTTACGCCCCATTGACTACAGTGATGTCCGTGATCCCGGTCAATGGCGCTAATCTGGCTTCTGTCCGCTGCGTTTCACCAACCGTCGTGCAGCAGCGGCTACGGGCCGGTGTGACAGGCTGCAGCACAGGACCAATAAGAGAAGTGCTAGTGCACGGCGCAAATTCACATAGTAACTGCTAGGCGCCACACACACACACACACACACACGCACGCACGCACGCACGCACGCACGCACTGTGTGTGTGTGTGTGTACAGTGTGTGTGTGTGTGTGTGTGTGTGTGTGTGTGTGTGTGTGTGTGTGTGTGTGTGTGTGTGTGTATGTGTGTATTGTTCGATTGGCGATAAAGGTAATTTAAGCTACAATAATTAAGGTTTTGTTTGCTGAAATGTATGTTAATGTAGTTTTTGTGATAAGATGTTTGTACAGCGCAGTGAGTTGAACTCTGGTTAAAGAAGAGCGCTTTATAAGAATGATTTATTATTATTATATATATTTACACACACAATGCTATCGTAATACTAACACGTGTATGTTGTGTGTGTGTGTTATTGTGTGCATGTGTGTGTAAGAGAGAGAGAGAGAGAGAGAGAGAGAGAGAGAGAGAGAGAGAGAGAGAGAGAGAGAGAGAGAGAGAGAGAGAGAGAGAGAGAGAGAGAGAGAGAGAGAGAGAGAGAGAGAGAGAGAGAGAGAGAGAGAGAGAGAGAGAGAGAGAGAGAGAGAGAGAGAGAACGCGCTCTCCTTGAATATTCATTGTCTGACCGCTATCCATGAGATGGAGAATAAAGCCAGTGTTGAATATGTTACTCTGGACACCGGAAAGACCAAAGTGGGAGGGTGATGAATGGATCAGTTCGCTGCAATCCCTCTCGCTCACTTAGTTTGTACCGTTTGTTTGGGCAGTGGGTCTTGTTGGAACAAGGCAGGCGTCCATTCGTCAAGTGTTTGCACTGATGATGATGGCGCGTGACTGCCTGTCAAAGTAAAATGATTTATTGCATTCAATTAATGGAGAAAAACTGGTTTGTTTGTCAGAGTGGGTATTTTGGGGGGCAGTGTTGAAAGATTTCGTGATTTGATTTGTTCAGCTGAGGAGGCGTAGGAAGGAGGTGGACGAGACAACAATTTATTTTCCTTTTTTGTATTTTTGAGTTACTTTTCAGCGAGTTTGCCGAGCTGGTAAAAATCAGCGCCAGACATCACATTTACACTTGGTTCCAGAGAGCACATTGAGAGTTTGTACCAGACTTTAGGGTGACAGTACAAGACGTCAGGGTGACAGTTTGTACCAGACTTCAGGGTGACAGTTTCCATCGGACGTCAGGGAGACAGTTTGCACCAGACATCAGGGTGACAGTTTGCATCAGACATCAGGGTGGCAGTTGGTACCAGACGTCAGGGTGACAGTTTGCACCAGACATCAGGGTGACAGTTGGTACCAGATATCAGGGTGACAGTTGGTACCAGATATCAGGGTGACAGTTGGTAGCAGACATCAGGGTGACAGGTGGTAGCAGACATCAGGGTGACATGTAGTGCAGACATCAGGGTGAGTGTGAAGCCTATCAGACATGATGTCGGGGTGCACAGACACCACCCGGGGTGTTGCCATCAAACCTCCGTGACACTCCTGCAGCTCTCCAGGCGTCGCCTCTGCCCTTAAGCCCGTTCTTAATTGGGCCAATGTTTCTTCGCGAAGCTAGTTGGAAGTATTCGGCGAAGCTAGTTGGTTCTTAATTGGGCCAACTTTTCTTCGCGAACCTAGTTGGAAGTATTCGTCCAAGCTATATTCGGGGTCCAAAAACCTTCGCTTAACATGTTCTGGGAACATTCGCCCTACTGGACGATCATTGCCTCTGATTGGCTGAGAGCAGAGCTCTCCTGTGAATGAAGAAAATACAAAAATAAAAATGGATGACGGTGTCGCTAGGTTTTTCACTCGCTTCGGAGGGAATTTGTTTATTTGTTGACTTGTGGAAGGCGCAGCCTTGTCTCGGAGACCCAGAATGAGATAGTAGTTAGTTGAATTACCCTGTGAGGGATGATTAAAGTATATTGACTTGACCTGACTTGACTTTAGCCTACATTTTCGATCATGCTGTCTGCTGCGCGTCTGCCGCAAGTTCGGGCCGAAGCTTGCATCTCATTTCAAGCCAGTTGAGAATGAAGTAAAGTTTGGACTGTCCGAACCATATTCGGCGAACTAAATGTTCAAGTAAGAAACGAATCATAGTTCGTCGAAGTGTCCGAAGTATGTTCGGGCGAACAAACATTCGCCCAGTTAAGAACTGGCTTTAGACACAGCTGAGTTACCGCCCTTAGCCACAGCTGAGTGACCGCCCTTAGCCACAGCTGAGTGACCGCCCTTAGCCACAGCTGAGTTACCGCCCTTTGATAGTTAGCTAGCAGCTTGAGGCTCAGCGTCCAGTCACCGCGCAGCTCGTGTCAGACCGAGACAGTTGTTGGAATGCCAAGTCAAAGTCTTGATCCCTGTGACTGAGTTTCAGTTTGTGATGAAAGTGCATGGTAGTGGGAGTTTTATTCGTTTTATTTTCATATTACTGTGTTCGTAGTTATTGATTTGCAAAAGATGTGTGACCTAGATACCCCAACACAACGACAGTTTCCTTGTCTCTGACCTGACCTCAGGGTCAAATGCATTTGCACGTAGTCTTACCCTAAATTTAGAGTTTTAGTGTTCTCTCATCCTTTGCATTGACTCAGTTATAATCCTTTACTTACGGCTGCAGAACATTCACTTTCTCCATGGTACTCAGGGTATCCAAACACTGGCTTTTAATTCAGTCTTAGAATGCCGACTGCTTTCCTCACCGGCTTTGTTCAGAGTAGCTTCCACAGCTGAATTTCTCGTGTATTTATTCCTGTATGACTTTTGACCCGGATGCTTGTTTGCTGTTGTAATGTGATGATTTTTATGACAGGTGTGAATACGTGATGAGTGTACTTGGCGCCACAAAACATTCCTAGTTCAATTGTATTGTCACTTGGCAATACAGTTGTTTTGTTTTGTTTCGTGTGTGTTATTGTTTACAAAGAAGATCGTGAAGGTGATTAGGAATGAAGTGCGGAAGCAGAAATGCAAAAGACAGACTTCCTGGCAGCAGCCGAAGCAGACAAAGGTAATATTCTGACCTACTCCACGCTTAAAGCAGAACATCGCTGACCTACTCCACGCTTAAAGCAGAACATCGCTGACCTACTTCACGCTTAAAGCAGAACATCGCTGACCTACTCCACGCTTAAAGCAGAGCATCACTGACCTTTTCAACACTTAAAGAAGAACAGCCTAACCTAATCCACACTTAAAGCAGAACATCGCTGATAGCTCTGGTTTCCCAGAAGACCGGACCATAATATTATTGTGAGAAGTCTGATTGTAACCCCAACATTTGATTTTTCACCGCGTTTTGAGAAGTCTGATTGGACCCCAACTGAGTTTTTTAAATTTTAAATTAGCCTGTTTTGAGGTCTGATTGTACGCCAACACTGTTTTAAAATATTGTTTTTAGCGTGTTTTGAGAAGTCTGATTGTACCCGAACACTTAAAAAAGAAAAGAAAAAAAGAAGTGTGTTTTGAGAATTCTGATTGCACCCCAACTGAGGTGTTTTTAACAATATATTTTTAACGTGTTTTGAGAAGTCTGATTATACGCCAATAGTTTTTTTCTTGTTTCTTCCACTTGGTGTTGAGAAGTCGTACTGTACGGAGGCCTAGTGGAACGAACACAAGCCAACAAGTAAAGCAGAGCAAGGAAAACGGAGGCAGAGTGACGCAAGAAACACTAGCAAACAAATAAAACAAAACAAAGAAAGGAAACTAGTTGCCAAACGAAAGCATAGATTCCGAGACAGAAAAATACCACGTGCGCGCAATGGCTGGAGACGGCAGATCATTACACTGTTGTGTCATGCACGGCTGTAGCCCCAGCCATTTCTTCTTTCTCAGACCTAAGTAGCCGGAGTCTCGCTGCATACAGAACAAAAAACTCTTCTTTACAGCGGACAGCTTTTCATAAAACGGCATCCAATAAAGACCCAGCACTTCTGCCCGACCCCCTCAGCCCCGCCCTTGTCCTGCTTCGGATGGAGAGCGGTAGGGAGGCAAATATCGTATTTATCTCTCACTGTCTCCCCTGTCTTTAATCCCGCTGTTTACGGCGGTTAGACACACACCATTCACACGATCGCCTCTGCTCGCTTGATTTGCCTCGCGATCGTGTATCCCCAAACGTGGAGCAACGATGTCAGTTTAGTACCAGAGAAGAAATTGCCTTGTTTTCCGAAGGTCATGCCCGCCACAGGGCACCACCGATGGCGCGAGGCTGTGGTCATTGCCGGACCTTACGACTGTGACCTTACGACTGTGATCTGTTCGCACAGAGAAAGCTGTCATTTGTGGGCCGTAGCAAGAGTGGAATTATGGAAATGTTCGGATGATGTCACTGATTACGTAGACAGACGTCAAGAAGAACAGTGCGCATGTTTGTGTTTATTCCTGGAATGATGAATGCTGGGTATACGGGAGCACGACAACCCTTTTATCAGTTCTCAGAATAATGGAGAGAGAGAGAGAGAGAGAGAGAGAGAGAGAGAGAGAGAGAGAGAGAGAGAGAGAGAGAGAGAGAGAGACTTTGTCACAGTTTCTCCGTTTTGCAGAAAACAAGTACACCGACACCTAAATAAATAATAAGTAGAAGAAGAGCACTGCCACACTGAAAAACTCTTCTAGCCCGCATTTCCCTTTCGATGCCACCCACACGACGGAGCTCCACTGCAACAAGCACAGCCTACAGACAGAAGCTCCACAACAAGCACAGCCTACAGACAGAAGCTCCACAACAAGCACATCCTACAGACAGAAGCTCCACAACAAGCACAGCCTACAGACAGAAGCTCCACAACAAGCACAGCCTACAGACAGAAGCTCCACAACAAGCACAGCCTACAGACAGAAGCTCCACAACAAGCACAGCCTACAGACAGAAGCTCCACAACAAGCACAGCCTACAGACAGAAGCTCCACAACAAGCACAGCCTACAGACAGAAGCTCCACAACAAGCACATTCTACAGACAGAAGCTCCACAACAAGCACATCCTACAGTCAGAAGCTCCACAACAAGCACAGCCTACAGACAGAAGCTCCACAACAAGCACATTCTACAGTCAGAAGCTCCACAACAAGCACAGCCTACAGACAGAAGCTCCACAACAAGCACATTCTACAGTCAGAAGTTCCAAGGCCATTTTTCCGAATAGAAGTTGTAAAGTGACAGATACGTCATGCAGACTGGAGATCCAACTTCAGCTCTGCGAAAAGATGTACTTTTACATTTTTATTTAGGTCATTACTTGTCGAGCGCCTACTCTCACAATAAACAGCACCCCCTTAAACCTCTAATCCACCCCAAACAAACAAACAAACAAACAAATATAACAGCAGCAGCAACGACGACGACATTAACAACACAGCAAAAACAAAACAAAAAAACCCAACAATACATAAACAAACAAACCCACTAATCTGAAACATATGCGTATTTACACGCATGCCAGGTGAGAGTTACAGTAGGCGACTCAGGTCTCTTTGTTGTTGTGCTTGTGTGACGCCTTTCGAGCGTTAATTAACTCCCTTGTGTGTTGAAACGACACGTTGTTGAGCCAGTGGAACTCTCGTGCAATCTTGTGATACATGAGTGCTGGCTGGAATCAAGCCATTGTTTCATCGCGTGTTGCAACTTGCACATTGTTAGCATGCCTTCGTTGTCATTCCAGGCCCATCAGTCAACAGACGCCGAGCGCGGTGCTGCGTTTTTCACACGAACCTCCAAAACACCAAAGGCGCTGACTGCTGCGGTGGGGCGAGCTGGGCGGACGAGTTCTCCTCAGTCACACGGCTCCCCTTCTGCTCTCGTCACCTCTGGCTGCCGGTGCAGTTCCATTGACCCAGTCCCCCCTAGTCTCCCCCAGTCTTCCCCACACTTCCAAATCTTCCCCAGTCTCCCCTAGTCTCCCGCCGTTTTTCAACTCTCCCCAGTCTCCCCTAGCCCCCCCAGTCTCCCCAGTCTTCCAAATCTCCCCTAGTCTCCCCCAGTCTTTCAAGTCTCCCCATGTCTCTCCCAGCTCCCAGTCTCCCCCAGTCTTCCAAGTCTCCCCTAGTCTTCCCGTCTTTCAAATCTCCCCTAGTCTCCCCCAGCCCCCCAGTCTCCCCAGTCTTCCAAATCTCCCCTAGTCTCCCCCAGTCTTTCGTCTCCCCATGTCTCCCCCAGCCCCCCCAGTATCCCCAGCCTTCCAAATCTCCCCTAGTCTCCCCCAGTCTTTCAAGTCTCACCATGTCTCTCCCAGCTCCCAGTCTCCCCAGTCTTCCAAGTCTCCCCTAGTTTCCCCCAGTCTTCCAAGTCTCCCCTAGTCTTCCCGTCCTTCAAGTCTCCCCTAGTCTCCCCCAGCCCCCCAGTCTCCCCCATTCTTCCAAGTCTCCCCCAGTATTCCAAGTCTCCCCCAGTCTTCCGAGTCTCTCCCAGTCTCCCACAGTCTTCCAAGTCTCCCCCAGTCTTCCCCAGTCTTCCGAACCTCTCCCAGTCTCCCACAGTCTTTCAAGTCTCCCCCAGTCTCCTAAAGTCTTCCAAGTCTCCCCCAGTCTCCTAAAGTCTTCCAAGTCTCCTCCAGTCTCCTAAAGTCTTCCAAGTCTCCCACAGTCTTCCAAGTCTCCCCCAGTCTTCCGAGTCTCTTCCAGTCTCCCACAGTCTTCCAAGTCTCCCCCAGTCTCCTAAAGTCTTCCAAGTCTCCCCAGTCTTCCAAGTCTCCCCCAGTCTCCTAAAGTCTTCCAAGTCTCCCCAGTTTTCCAAGTCTACCCAGTCTCAAACAGTCTCCCTGAGCCCCCCCCCCCCCCCAGTCTTCCACAGGGGCACTGTGCAGTCTGCAGGGCTGTAACGGGCGCCACTACGGCCTACCAGACTGCCGAAAAGGATCGCAGACGACCAGCCTCTCAGCAAACGTCCGTTCCATTGCCCCCTGTCCCACAGTATAGCCAGACATGGCACAGTCACACACGGCACTGTCAGACACGGCACAATCAGACATGACACTGTCAGACACCGCACAATCAGACATGACACAGTAAGACACGGCACAATCAGACATAGAATTGTCAGACTCTGTCAGACATGGCACAGTAAGGCACGACACTGTCAGACACGGCACTGTCAGGCAAGGCACTGTCAGACACGGCACTACAGAGTCCAGAAGAGATCAAGAGGAGCGAGGTGAGTTGGACTCTTACGTAGAAGTTGACTCTCAGGTAGATGTTGGACTCTCAAGTAGAAGTTAGACACTTTCGCGGGTCGAGGCGAGATCAAGAGCAGGGAGGTGGTGCTGGACCCCCAAGTTAGCCCAGAAGAGATCACGAGCAGGGAGGTGGAGCTGGGCTTGAAAGTTGGACTTCTTTTGCTTCACTTGTTACTCAACAGCAGTGCTACGGACATTGTCCCTGTGACTGCTCCGCACAGCAGTTGAAACAGCGATTGCGTGGTACACTAGTCGCTGCGCAATGGCGGGGACACTGCCTTAACACTTCCATTGCTCTGGCGGCGGTCCACGGCCTCCTCGGTCTTCCGGGTCGGTGCTCGCGGTCGAGCCTTCACTCCCCCCCCCCGTCCCCGTCCCTATTGGGCCACTTGGCCTCTGTGGATGTAAACTGTTCACCTACTTACACGGCACTGTCTGACAACACGACGACTGCCTGTCAAACAGCTGGCCAATACCGTTGGTTTATAGCTGCAGTTAGTTCTTGGACATCTTCAAGTCCGCTCAGACACATGGGATAGACACAGGAGATAATAGATGAAAGACCTAGCACCACTGTCAGACACCGCATAGCTATCAGACACCACAGGTCACACGCTACACAACTGTCAGACACCGCATAGCTATCAGACACCACAGGTCACATGCTACACAACTGTCAGACACCACATAGCTATCAGACACCACAGGTCACACGCTACACAACTGTCAGACACCGCATAGCTATCAGACACCACAGGTCACAACTAGACAACAGTCAGACATCGCATAGCTATCAGACACCACAGGTCACAACTAGACAACAGTCAGACACAGCATAGCTATCAGACACCACAGGTCACAACTAGACAACAGTCAGACACCGCATAGCTATCAGACACCACAGGTCACACACTACACAACTGTCAGACACTGCATAGCTATCAGACACCACAGGTGCACCCCCCCCTACACACACACACACACACGTACTCACGCACGCTCAAACACACATCTTCCATGTGTGTCAAGCAACTCCAAAACATTTGTTCCGCAGTGGCCATGGCGTGAGCTGTGAATGGTGAGGACAGCAGAGAATCGACAGCCACCGAAGCAATTACAGTGAGCAAGACAGTTCTGGAATTTGACTTACCGCGTTGTTTGTTCGGCTTTTTATGGGCTGGTCAAGATAAGAACTGGAAGCAATTAAACTGATATGTTGAGTAGTACAGATACAGTTTTGTTTGTCTGTGGGGACATTGTTATTCAGACTTTCCCTGGGTTTTCCGTGCGTGTTTAACAGCTACAGCATCATTCAGGAGTGACTAATGTAGCCTTGGAGTCTGTACTCGTCTCTAACACCATGATTATGGGCCAGGCAAACGGGCTGCACAGTGTGCCCACTGACGATACTCTCTGTCACTCTCTCTATGTATGTAATGTAACTTGTTCATGGCGAAACAGTGTGAAATCATAAAATGACGCAGAACTGGATAAACAATGTACATCGTCCAGCAAATCATCGAAGCTGGCGCCCCCCCCATCTCCCCCCCCCCTCCCCCCCCCCGAGCCCTCCCCCCCCCCACAACTTAGCTCCTAGTGTATGTGTCGGTGGCCTTTTCAGTCAGCCACGTGTCAGTGCCTCTGTCTGTCTCTCTGTCACTCTCTGTCTAACACGTTCTCTCTCTCTTTCTCTCTCATCTACCCTCTGTATCTCACTCTCTGATACATTTCCCCTCATTTTCTCCATCCTCAGCATCTCTTTCTCCCTTCCTCTCTCTCCCTTTCTCTCTATCCCTTCCCCTCTCTCCCTTCCTCTCTCTCCCTTTCTCTCTATCCCTTCCCCTCTCTCCCTTCCTCTCTCTCCCTCTCTCTCCCTCTCTCATATTCTCTCTCAGCATTTGTTTTGCTTTTCTTTATTATTGCCCTGTTTGTATGTTGTAAAACGTATAGATAGTAACTGCTTTTTGCTTTGTTTTGAAGTCGTATTTTATTTTGCCATAACTACTTTTCATTCTTGTTTGACGTATTGAGTGTTGCTGTATTTGTCATCAGCGGCAGAATTGTGAAAAAGCCGACTTGTGCCTAAATTTTTATCCTTGCGTAATAAAGTATTATTTTATCTTATTATCTCTTTTTCGCTCTCTCTCTCTCTCTCTCTCTCTCTCTCTCTCTCTCTCTCTCTCTCACACACACACACACACACACACACACACACACACACACACACACACACACACACACACACACACACACACACACACACACACACACACACAAAAAAAAAAAACGAAACAATAACAAGAAGACACAAACAACAACAGACTGCAGGTACGAACATCACAGGAAATATGGTTAGTCCTTTCCATCGTTGTGTTTACTGGTTAAAACAAAGAAAGAAACGTGACGTGAGCGTCATCAGGACGGACTTGGAACGACTCGTGGAACAAATGGCCTGTTCATTAGAAGGGAAAAGCACTCAACCTGCACTAGCTGACGTGCTGCCGACAGGTACTGAAGTCTGGCTGAGATTAATGTGTCTGCATCGTGTCTCGCTGCTTTCTATTTCCTGCCCTTTGCAGCAGACAATAACTACTGCCCTAATCAGACCTCCAGTTCACTTCTGTCTTGAAACAATCAAGTGGGTGTAGATTGTAGATCTGCTATCGAAGTAATGCCTATCTGCGCGCGAGTGTGTGTGTGTGTGTGTGTGTGTGTGTGTGTGTGTGTGTGTGTGTGTGTGTGTGTGTGTGTGTGTGTGTGTGTGTGTGTGTGTGTGTGTGCCAGTCTGCCTGCTTGTCGGTGCGTCTAATTGTGCTAACTGAGGAGATTCATAGAAACACCTGTAAGGATGGGGGATGGGGATGGGGGGGGGGGGGGGGGGGGGATAGGGGGCCGAGTGGTTGGGGGCGGGTGGTTGAAGGAAAAGTTATGAAAATGACATGGGTTACCCTTTCATGTGTTTGGATTTTGTTTTAGAATGCTTGCAGATTAAAAAAGAAAAGAAAAGAAAAGAAGATGACAGATGACAACTCCTGCATTTGTCACTGCACCCTCCCGCCTAAGCATACACTTGATGATTATCAGCTGGTGTTGAGAAAGAAGAGAAAGAAGAAGCTAGTAAACAGCTCATGATCAACCGTGACCCACGGTGCCCGTGTCAGTAACCACAACAGCAAGGATAATAATTACAGAAATCCCTTTACAGTTTTATTATCATCATGATCGCTAGCAGGTATGTAGGCGCACGCCAATTTGTGGGTACAGCTTCACATCATAAAAACCACAAACTATTACAAACATACAACTGAAACATGACACATATTGTAGGTACATCTTCATATCATAACAAATACAAACTATTACAAACGTACAGTTGAAACATGATATATATTGTAGGTACATCTTCCTATCATAAAAACACAAACTATTACAAACATACAGTTGAAACATCACACATACCATCATCCTTTTAGATAGCGGGGAGGTGGGGAGGGGGAAGGGGGTGTAGTGGGGGAAGGGGGTGGGGGAGAATGGAGGGGGAGGATGGATGGGGAGGAGGGAATAGAGAATATTTTTTTTTTTTTGGGGGGGGGGGAAGAGGGAATAGGGAGGGGGGGGGGGGGTGCGATACGGGGCATGGCGGAGGGAAACGGAAAAAGATTGCATACAGAAGTGTAGGCTCCCTGATCGGTTGTGCTTGGTAATCCATTTATAGCATGGCCTGCTGGACCCGTAAGAGAATGAGAAGAACGATGATGGCATCGCATGACACGTCCTGCTCATTCACCGGGAGAAAAAGAAGAAAACAGTATGAAAAGAAACAGGGGAGATAATGACAGCGATCAGCGATGATTGCCGAGCAGAGCGAACAAGGTCTGATCCCCTCTCCTCCTCCTCACGAAAAACTCGAGTGCAGATTTGTGAGATCGATATGAATGCAAACCTTCTGCGCAATATGATAATATTTGCGGTTGCATTATTGGGAGAGGCTGAAAGATAGGGAGGAGAGCTAGGCCAGCTACACTGGTGTTTCCCCGTGAAACAGTGAAAGATAGGGAGAAGAGGCCAGCTACACTGGTGTTTCCCAGTGAAACAGTGAAAGATAGGGAGGAGAGCTAGGCCAGCTACACTGGTGTTTCCCAGTGAAACAGTGAAAGATAGGGAGAAGAGGCCAGCTACACTGGTGTTTCCCCGTGAAACAGTGAAAGATAGGGAGAAGAGGCCAGCTACACTGGTGTTTCCCCGTGAAACAGTGAAAGATAGGGAGAAGAGGCCAGCTACACTGGTGTTTCCCAGTGAAACAGTGAAAGATAGGGAGGAGAGCTAGGCCAGCTACACTGGTGTTTCCCCGTGAAACAGTGAAAGATAGGGAGAAGAGGCCAGCTACACTGGTGTTTCCCCGTGAAACAGTGAAAGATAGGGAGAAGAGGCCAGCTACACTGGTGTTTCCCCGTGAAACAGTGAAAGATAGGGAGAAGAGGCCAGCTACACTGGTGTTTCCCAGTGAAACAGTGAAAGATAGGGAGGAGAGCTAGGCCAGCTACACTGGTGTTTCCCAGTGAAACAGTGAAAGATAGGGAGAAGAGGCCAGCTACACTGGTGTTTCCCCGTGAAACAGTGAAAGATAGGGAGAAGAGGCCAGCTACACTGGTGTTTCCCCGTGAAACAGTGAAAGATAGGGAGAAGAGGCCAGCTACACTGGTGTTTCCCAGTGAAACAGTGAAAGATAGGGAGGAGAGCTAGGTTAGCTACACTGGTGTTTCCCAGTGAAAACTCGCAGTCTGTTTGTTGTCGCAGTCACACGTCAGGTCACATCCACCGCAGACCAGCAACATTTGTCGGCGTCTTGCTCATGATACATACGCCATCATGCAGGAAGATGTAAGCGTTACTAACCATTCAGATGATAATATAACACGCACCTCAGTTAAACACATTTGAGACGTTACTCTGTTCTTCACTTCAGTTATTTAGCGACGCGATCCTTATTGGATGCACCATGACGTCCTCTGGCGACAGCATTCCATTACCGGCCATGTTGGTTTTCTTGAGGTAAGGCAAACTCGTTTCTTCCGTAACACCTCCCTTACTCTAAAACAACAAACAAACAAACAAACAAACAACAACAACAACAACAACAACAACAACAACAACAACAACAACAACAACAACAACAACAACAACAACAACAACAATCCTGAAACACTGTTTTTCAGTTCACGTTTGTATTTCCTAGTTCACATTGTACGTCTAGACCTGTGTCTAGGTCCACTGTGCCCGACCTTTGTACGTCTAGACCTGTGTCTAGGTCCACTGTGCCCGACCTTTGTACGTCTAGACCTGTGTCTAGGTCCACTGTGCCCGACCTTTGTACATCTAGACCTGTGTCTAGGTCCACTGTGCCCGACATTTGTACGTCTAGACCTGTGTCTAGGTCCACTGTGCCCGACCTTCGTAGTCTAACTTAGAGTCAAGGCGTCCAGAGGCAGGAGGGCAGCACGCCTTGGCGAGGCTGGTGGAGACTGGGCCGCAGACTGCAGGATAAAAAACAATGGCCGGGATGAGGGGGGCGAGGGAGAGACAAGAGATGCTAGTGTGTTAGTGTATTACACACAGGAAGTATTGGCAGAATCACGTTTTGCTGAGCTGAGATACTTCACGAAAAATGCCTGATCCTGCGTGGGCTGAGTGTTGGCGGCTTGGTCGATATCTACAATCATCTTACCGCTTTAAAAATGCCGTTTGACATTTAGACACCGAGGAGTGAAAAGGGGTGGTGGTGGGCTGGTGGGTGGGTGGGTGGTGGTGGTGAAGGCTGTGCGTGTGTGTGTGTGTGTGTGTGTGTGTGTGTGTGTGTGTGTGTGTGTGTGTGTGTGTGTGTGTGTGTGAAGCTGTATCCAAACAAACCTGCTTTTAAAGAAATGTCGGTGTACAGTTTGGAGCAGGGACCAGTTAACTTCTCAGCGGGATTTTCTCACGTTAAGCCATCATCATTCCCCCTGGAAAGGTTTGAAGTTTACTTAAAAATCTGTTACTGCTTACACCGGAAAGCGTTACAAAAATCTGTTACTGCTTACACCGGAAAGCGTTACAAAAATCTGTTACTGCTTACACCGGAAAACGTTATACAAATCTGTTACAGCTGACACCGGAAAGCGTTATAAAAATCTGTTACTGCTTACACCGGAAAGCGTTATAAAAATCTGTTACTGTTTACACCGGAAAGCGTTATAAAAATCTGCTACTGCTGACACCGGAAAGCGTTACAAAAATCTGTTACTGCTTACACCGGAAAGCGTTATAAAAATCTGTTACTGCTGACACCGGAAAAAGTTGTCTTCAAGCCATGTGACAGGGGGTAGTTTGTTAAAGCCATGTGACAGGGGGTAGTTTGTTAAAGCCATGTGACAGGGGGTAGTTTGTTAAAGCCATGTGACAGGGGGTAGTTTGTTAAAGCCATGTGACAGGGGGTAGTTTGTTAAAGCCATGTGACAGGGGGTAGTTTGTTAAAGCCATGTGACAGGGGGTAGTTTGTTAAAGCCATGTGACAGGGGGTAGTTTGTTAAAGCCATATGACAGGGGGTAGTTTGTTAAAGCCATGTGACAGGGGGTAGTTTGTTAAAGCCATATGACAGGGGGTAGTTTGTTAAAGCCATGTGACAGGGGGTAGTTTGTTAAAGCCATGTGACAGGGGGTAGTTTGTTAAAGCTATGTGACAGGGGGTAGTTTCACCAACCCAGCTACTCACGGTGAACCATGTGAATACTTTTCAGTCAAACAAAAAAGAAGGAACAACAAACAGCGGAGTTGATTAGCACCCGAAACTGACATACTGGGCCGATTTTTGGGTAGGCGCCGGTCACGCTGTGCATAACAATGGAAGCTGAACTTAGAATTGTGAAGCAGTACAAATGCCACCACTGTTGCATTCGCAAGAATTACAGGGGAAAGGTGATGGAGGATGAAAAGAAAAAAGAAAAAGAGAAGTGTTTTTGGATCGTTTTCCGGCTGACCAGAAGATCACAAGTGCGTGGAAAAAGACTTTTCTTTGTGCATCCTCCAGCAGGTGCAACATGTTCTTGCTTGTGCTGACAGACTCTGACTACGGGCCTTCAAAAATGCTTTTAAAGTTGGCACTGTGAACTTCGCGAATTCACTGTCACCGCCTTCCATTGTGAAGAAACTACACAACGGAGGTAAAAACAGCCAAGGGACTTAAGCGATGTCAGGTAAAAGTCAAGGGAGTTCACAACCCCGGCTGAACCAGCCAATACTTTTAGCTTTTAGATAACGTATCCCTGGTGAAGTTTATGTACCTTGTATTTGCCGTGGACGATTCAGGTCTCTCGTTTGTTGTGTTCATATGACGCCTTTCGGGCTCTAATTAACTCCCGCGCTTTGTGGGTTCCTCCGGACTGCAGCTGTGTTGTAGGCAGCAGATGACGTGCAATGGAGCCGCACGTGACCTGTGCTTGACCCATGATTACCTGCCCTTTCACAACCCTCGCTTGGCTTCTTCCCCCAGCCGTGCCCAGTCACTCTCGGGGTCTTGTTTCGACGAAGATAAAATGGCGCAATAAAATGTAAGGACGGGGAGAAAAAGTGTGGATTTCCAATTGAAAGTTTGTGAGGGTGTCCGGTATTGGGGAGTGTGGGTGAGGGTCGTGTGCAGGCCTGACTCTTTTCTCTGTGTCTGACCTTTTCTTGACCCCGTGTGGGGTGACAGCACGCTAGAATCCCATTACTAACTGACCTTTTGTTGAACGGAAGGGCAAACTGGCCTTTCCTGCTCTCTGACCGGCGATCACATTTCATGGACATCACCCCGGAGAGCAGGTTGTGTTCGAGCGGAGGTTGTTTGGCTTTTACACTACAGGTAATCTTGCAGTGTGCCCCACCCTCCTTTCCCATTCCTGCAGCTGCCAACGCTCATTGCCCATCCGGCTGCAATCTCAGTTCATCCTTCGCCCACACAGTTAGGGCATGGCTAAGGCGGCTGCCCTGGGGTACCCTAATTCAACCCATTTCACCAGTAACGTTCAAATTAGCAGGCCGACCGCTCCACCATCGTCGGAACAGTCAGACAGGGACAGTGGCGAAGAAGGCAGTACAGGAACACACACTCACTTTTACTTTGTCAGCGGGGATGTTTTCCCATGGAAAGTTCAGTCACTCTCACACAGCAAGCCAGCGGCGGCAGCGTTTCTCCAGCGTAGCTAATCCGTAAAGTGGGTGGAGTTTCTGGAGTGGAATTTCGCCAGACAACACCTTTTTCCTGAAGTGGGTTCTTAAACGCATGCAAGCCTATGAAATCCCAAGCCCCATTGCTCTCAGCCGTTTAAAGCGATTGTTCCATTCATAAGTACTACTGACAGTACTAACACACACACACACACACACACACACACACACACACACACACACACACACACACACACACACACACACACATACACACACACTCACTCACACACACACACACACACAGACACACACACACACACACACACACACACACACACACACACACACACACACACACACACACACACACATCTGTGCTTTGTTGCCACTGTTTTAGACTTCAGAACCCGAAATCGTCTACCAGATGGAAGAAGCTCATACTATTCAGCGAGGACTTGGCTGCTGTCATCCACAGTCCCACAGCCGTCCGCACCACACGCCATCCGCACAACGGACTCAACTCTTCTCGCTTTCCTGCGCCCGTTGCCCGCCCGGTTGGCGTGTTGCCCGCGGCACCACCATAGTCTGTGGTACAACGGTCATTCCCACGGCACCACCGCCACCACCATAGTCTGTGGTGTAACGGCCATTCCCACGGCACCACCGGCACCACCACAGTCTGTGGTGTAACGGCCATTCCCACGGCACCACCGGCACCACCACAGTCTGTGGTGTAACGGCCATTCCCACGGCACCACCGGCACCACCACAGTCTGTGGTGTAACTGTCATTCCCACGGCACCACCAAAATATCTGTGGTGTAACTGTCATTTCACAACGTCACATCAAATCGGTAAGTCAGCCAAATCAAAACTGTAATATCTGATCATCTGTAGGCCGAGAAAGCATGAGCGTAAAGTTGCTGGGAGATTGCCGTTCTGCTTCACTTCGCAAAATGCGGAGTGTGGATCATCGTGGTCTGAGGTCCCGTGCGATAGACGTATTATCATTGCCGTTGAGAGAGAGAGAGAGAGAGAGAGAGAGAGAGAGAGAGAGAGAGAGAGAGAGAGAGAGAGAGAGAGAGAGAGAGAGAGAGAGAGAGAGAGAGAGAGAGAGGGTGGGTGGGTGGGACAAAAACAACAACAACGCTTACAGACAAAGAGGTCAAACAAGCTTCAGTTAAACAATCCTAGGCACACCGACCAGCTTCCATACATGTACATTTAGAACACACAACGTTTTATTTTGAGCTGTTGCGAATCAAGGCTTCCCATGCCCAAACAACCGTTCAGGGCCGTTGAAGACAAGAATCGTTAAGTTCCGATGGTGAATTAATAAATAAGTAAAAACACTGCTGTGTAATTTATTTAGTACACAGAGACAGCCGTTAGTAAAGTAAAAACACTGCTGTGTAATTTATTTAGTAAACAGAGACAGCTATTAGTAAATAAGTAAAAACACTGCTGTCTAATTTATTTAGTGCACAGAGACAGGCATTAGTAAATAAGTAAAAACACTACTGTGTAATGTATTCATTACACAGAGATAGCCACTAATAAATTAGTAAAAACACCGTTGTGTCATTTATTTAGTACACAGAGACAGCCATTAGCAAATAAGTAAAAACACTGCTGTCTAATTTATTTAGCGCACAGAGACAGGCATTAGTAAATAAGTGAAAACACTAATGTGTAATTTATTTATCACTAATAAATCAGTAAAAACACTGCTGTGTCATTTATTTAGTACACAGAGACAGCCACAGGTTTAACTAAAAGCACAGATCCAAACACATAAACGGTTCAAAAGAACGCAATTTATTAAGACAAAACACAACATGCAAATTTTAGGGTAATTCCATCTATCGACTACGAAACGACACCTAAATAATAATAATAATAATGTACATTTATCATGCGCTCATCAACGCCCTGAGCGCTCATATGATACATATTAACCTAAATATGATATTCTATACACATGTAGAGCATAGTCCTACCAAAACAATCTATACAAAGTATTATAAAAAACAAAACAAAACAAAAACAAAAACGCACTACAAACACACACACACACACACACACACACACACACACACACACACACACACACACACACACACACACACACACACACACACACACACACACACACACACACACACACACACACACACACGCACACATTGACTGTAGCAGAAACTGGGTACTTATATTAGTTAGGATGGAAATACTGTGAGAAGGGGAAGGTTTTCAGTTTGTCTTTGAAAGATGACAGGGTTGAGCAGTGTCTAAAGTCTTGTGGGAGTGAATTCCAAATGTGGGATCCAAAGCAAGAGAAGGTGCGGAAGCCATGAGTTGCGTGTTATTGTTGGATTTCCAGCATGCGGGTGTCAGAAGAAGAGCGTAGTGTACGAGATGGAGTGTAGACTTGCAGCAGTTCAGAGAGGTAAGCAGGACCAGAACCATTTATATCACCGAAACACATACAAGCAACTTTATACTTGATACGTTCTGAAATGGGAAGCCAGTGCAGTTTTTCCAGGAGAGGTGTTGAGTGATGGTGACGGGGTGCCAAGAGAACAAGTCTTGCAGCAAAGTTCTGAATTTTCGGGAGAGGTTGATGACAGAATTAGGTGTACCCATGAAGAGACAGTTGCAGTAGTCAAAACGTGAGAAGATATAGGAAGTAACAAGAGTCTTGGTTGCGTCTTTAGTGAGAAACCTGCAACAGTTAAACGATGAAAACTGAGATGTAGGACTAGGACACTCATCTGCTTTTGGTTGAGCTATGTTGGTTTCCCGTCCTGTGCTTACAAGAATGTTTTCATGTAACTGCTGTTTAAGTGTCGTTTTGTAGCTTGATAAAGGGGATTACCCTCAAATTCGCATGTTCTGCTTTGTCCTAATAAATCGCGTTCTTTTGAACCGTTGATGTGTTTGGATCTTGTTTTAGAACGCTAACAGTCATTCTAGTTTCAGATTTTCTGTGCTTGTGTTACCAGTTCTGCGCTTTAAAAAAGAAAAAAGAAAAAGAAAAAAGAAAAGAAAGAAAAAAGAAAGAAAAAAGGTTTAAGTAAAAAAACCTGTTGTGTCATTTATTTAATACACAGAGGCAGCCACAGCTTAGAGACAGCCACAGGCTTAACTAAAAACACTGTTGTGTCATTTATTTACTTTGGCCACCACTGCATTGCAGACAAGCTCCTACTCTTCCACGTATTTCTCATGACTGGAACCCGAACCCTTTACCACCTCCTTGTCCCCACCCTCACCACAGCCACTACCCCCAACTGGGCCCCGAGCAAAGTGTTCGTAACAGCTGAGGTTTTTGAAAGAATCAAATTATTTAGATGTCATCTTTGTAGCCCCGACAGTACCTCTTTCCTTTTTTTGGACATTTTCACAACCGTTTGCGTCTCGCGCAGTAAACAGTTCCACTCTTACAGTTTGTGTTAACCAGAAATTAATTATTACGACAAAAGCAATTAGTTAAATAAAATATTTAGAGTCCCGCTAACTGCACATAATCACCTAAAGACGAAGCATACAGTCTGCATTACTCAGTACTAGTTAAAAACACAAGTCACCAAATCACTACACAATCAAAACACAAGTCACCAAATCACCACACAATCAAAACACAAGTCACCAAATCACCACACAATCAAAACACAAGTCACCAAATCACCACACAATCAAAACACAAGTCACCAAGTCACCACACAATCAAAGCACACGTCACCAAATCATCACACAATCAAAACACAAGTCACCAAGTCACCACACAATCAAAGCACACGTCACCAAATCATCACACAATCAAAACACAAGTCACCAAGTCACCACACAATCAAAGCACACGTCACCAAATCATCACACAAACAAAACACAAGTCACCAAGTCACCACACAATCAAAGCACAGGTCACCAAGAAGAAGCTGGTTCACAGTTCCTCACATAATGCATGACGTATGTAGGTCAAGGAATGTTCAGTCTTGGGAGAGCAAAGTGACGTCATGGACTGGGATGAAAGAGAACCTTGGAGAACTACGGACTTTGTGCAGACCTCCTTCATTTCCCTGTCCACGGCCGGTACCCCAGTGCGTGTGAAGACAGGGTGGAGGAGGTGTGTGTATGTGTGTGTGTGGGGGGGGGGGGGGGGGAGAGCTCAACGACAGGGGAAGCCATCAGGAATGAAAGCGAAAGTGACTATACAATCCTGCTATTTACTGGTCAAATCAAAGAAACAGAGACACAATGGCAGTCGGCCTGCTAAAAGCGAGAGCGACACGAGACAAAGGCAGCATACAACGCGCACACGGAACCCGCACTTGTGTAGCAGCCCTTTGTCCTCCCGCACCGGAAGTGCCGGCGGGGCCACAGGGAGGAAGCGGCCGTTGGACTCGGGGCGGGAGAGGCACAGGGAGACAAGACACTGGACAGGCAGTAAGGGGGTCACCCCCACGCTCAGTCTCTGCCTCCGCCATTGCCGCCACTGACCACCGGGGCAGCTGACAGCGCGGTAGCCTTGGCCGTTGCATGAAAGGTTTCCCAGACCTGTCCGCTGCTAAAGGCCGCGACGGACACCGGCCACACGTCACAGCAGAAGTCATGCCCAGCACAAGTCATGCCCAGCACAAGTCATGCCCAGCACAAGTCATGCCCAGCACAAGTCATACACAGCACAAATCATGCACAGCACAAGTCATACACAGCACAAATCAATCACAGCACAAGTCATTCCCAGCACAGGTCATGCACACAACAGGTCATACCTAGCACAAGTCATGCCCGGCACAAGTCATGCCCAGCACAAGTCATGCATGCCCAGCACAAGTCATACACAGCACAAGTCATGCCCAGCACAAGTCATGCCCAAGTCATGCCCAGCACAAGTCATGCCCAGCACAAGTCATGCCCAGCACAAGACATGCCCAGCACAAGTCATGCCCAGCACAGGAGCAAAGCGTCAAGGTGTGTGTGGAGTGGCTCCGTGTGCCAGGTAAAGGCCGCACTTGCTTGGCTGTGACGAGGCGTCAGGCAGCAAGTAAAGAAGTTGTCCTACATTGTGCCCTGCTGTAGCCAGTCACAGCGCACACCAAAACGGGTGGGGTGAAGGGTGGAGGTGGGTGAGGGGTGGAGGTGGGGTGAAGGGTCGAGGGGTGGGGTGGAGGTGGGGTGAAGGGTGGGGTGGAGGTGGGGTGAAGGGTGGAGGGGTGGGGTGGAGGTGGGGTGAAGGGTGGAGGTGGGTGAGGGGTGGAGGTGGGTGAGGGGTGGAGGTGGGGTGAGGGGTTGAGGTGGGGTGAGAGGTTGAGGTGGGGTGAGGGGTTGAGGTATGGTTGAGGGGTTCAGGTGGGGTGAGGGGTTGAGGTGGGGTGAAGGGTGGGGGTGGGTGAGGGGTGGAGGTGGCGTGAAGGGTGGAGGGTTGGGGTGAAGGGTGGAGGTGGGGTGAAGGGTGGAGGTGGGGTGAAGGTTGGAGGTGGGGTGAGGGGTGGACGTTGGTGAGGGGTGGAGGTGGGGTGAGGGGTGAAAGGTGGAGGTGGGTGAGGGGTGGAGGTAAGTGAGGGGTGGAAGGTGGAGGTGGGTGAAAGGTGGAGGTGGGTGAGGGGTGGAGGTGGGTGAGGGGTGGAAGGTGGAGGTGGGTGAGGGGTGGAGGTGGGTGAGGGGTGGAAGGTGGAGGTAGGTGAAGGGTGGAGGTGGGTGACGGGTAGCGGTAGATGTGGGGAGTTGCGGTCGGAGATGGAGGTAAGGACCGGAGTGTGGGTGAGAATGGGGTGGCGGGTGAGAATAGCCGTGTGAGGGGGTGGTAGGAGTGAAGATGAGGATGGGGATGAAGGTGGAGGTTGGGGTGAGTATGGGGGTGGCGAATGAGGAGTGGTGGGTGAGGAGAGGAGATGGGTGATAATTGTGGGAGTAGGGGTGGGAAAGAGACTTCTGACACACCCTTCAGTGCTGACCTCTCCAGGCGCGGGACCTGTGCATCTTCAGCACCACGCCTTTGACAAAATAATGGCCTGTGGAGAAGAAGTGTCTGGCAGTGAAGCCTTGCATCGTGCCGCGTGTTTCCCTCCTTTGTTAGCGTCGCTGTCTTCCCGCGCCGCCCCGCCCCCTGCACCACTCGGCCAGTGCACGCTGTCCCTCTCAGCAAACCCCACATTCTGCCGGTCTCAAACCGGCGGAGAGTGGTTGCAGTATGTGTGAAAGATAAGAATCAGAAAACACATTTATGAGTGGCGGAATAAGCAGTGATTTTTCTCTCACCTCGGCGTAAGTCTTGAAAGGAACTTGATTTCCTTTTGTGCAGGTCCGCCGAGACCTGGAGCCGACGGAGAGCTTTTGAAAGTGGTGGCGCAGCGGCTGGCGAGTGATAAGGCGATAGCGATTGGCCAATCAGCGCCTGGAGAGGCCAGCCCGGAGAGAGATGAGCCCAACACATATTGATAACTATTCACAACATACTCGGCTCGTTAAACGTGACTGCCATCTCAAGAGGCCTTCAAGTGTCTGCAAATGTCTGAAATTTTCTAGCATAAAAAGAATAAGCCTTTTGTAGGGGGCAGCGTTTTCCTGTCCCTGGCGAACTAATGAAGACACGACCTGGGACAAGCCAGACACGTGTCAGCATCTGCGTGTGCGCAGGCTCTCTTGTGGGAGTGTAGTCATCACCTGCTATTGGGAGCATGGCAAAAGGACTCGCGACGCCAGCTTCATTCATCTTGGCTTACAAAGTTCGGACTGTGACATGCTCTAATGACACGTAATACTGACTTTTCCCATCAGAAGAAAAATAGACAACTGTTTTTAACGCCCAATCACCCGTGACTGTTATAAGAAAGGGGAAAAAAAAGAAAAAAAAAGTGAACAAGCAAACAAAGAAGAATGGGGGAAGTGGGGGGGGGGGGGGGGGGCAGAAAGAAAAACAAAACAAAAAACAAACAACGACAACAACAACATTAAGTTGACGTGAAACGTGCTTTGTAATGCTCTGGAACTGCAGTCTGTTGAGAGGATGGGAGGGAACTGCAGTTTGTTCAGAGGAGGGGAGGGAACTGCTGTCTGTTGAGAGGATGGGAGGGAACTGCAGTCTGTTGAGAGGATGGGAGGGAACTGCAGTCTGTTGAGAGGAGGGGAGGGAACTGCTGTCTGTTGAGAGGAGGGGAAGGAACTGCTGTCTGTTGAGAAAAGGGGAGGGAACTGCTGTCTGTTGAGAAAAAGGGAGGGAACTGCTGTCTGTTGAGAGAAGAGGAGGGAACTGCTGTCTGTTGAGAAAAAGGGAGGGAACTGCTGTCTGTTGAGAGAAGGGGAGGGAACCGCTGTCTGTTGAGAGAAGGGGAGGGAACCGCTGTCTGTTGAGAAAAGGGGAGGGAGCTGCTGTCTGTTGAGAGAAGAGGAGGGAACTGCTGTCTGTTGAGAGAAAGGGAGGGAACCGCTGTCTGTTAAGAGAAAGGGAGGGAACCGCTGTCTGTTGAGAGGAGGGGAGAGAACTGCTGTCTGTTGAGAAGGGTGGGTGGGGGTGGGGCAGAGGGTGAGGGAGGAGGAAATGCTGTCTGTTGAGAGGAAGGGAGGGAAGTGCTGTCTGTTGAGAGGAATGGAGGGAACTGCTTTGAGGGGAAGGGAGGAAACTGCTATCTGTTGAGAGGAAAGGAGGGAACGGCTGTCTGTTGAGAGGAGGGGAGGGAAGCATATAATGTGGGTTTTTTTGTGTACTGTGATGTGGTTAATGTTCATGCAGCCATGTATTTAATTTCTCTGGTGAGATAATAAAGTAATCTTGAATCTTGAACTGCTGTCTGTAGAGAGGAGGGGAGGGAACTACTGTCTGTAGAGAGGAAGGAAGGGAACTACTGTCTGTAGAGAGGACGGGGAAGGGACCGCTTTTTGTTTAGAGAAAGGCAGGGTATTACTGTCTGTTGAAAGGAAAGGGAGGAAACGCCTTCCTGGTGGAGAGAACTCGTACTCGAACTCGAACTGGAAAATTTTATTTTACAAGGATTGTAGTTTAGGTGCAGTCAAAAACCTAACAACTAGACCTTAGCTACTGATGAGTAAATATAAAATTAGAGGCATCTTTTATATATACAGAGAGAGAGAGAGAGAGAGAGAGAGAGAGAGAGAGAGAGAGAGAGAGAGAGAGAGAGAGAGAGAGAGAGGAGAGAGAGAGAGAGAGAGAGAGATTCATATGAAACTGTCAATCAAATTTGCTTTTTATGTAAATGAACGAATTTGTCGGATTTATTGCAAACTATTTGTTTTTGTTTGGACATTTCACATTTGTTAGACACACACGTAGGCGAGCACACACACACACACACACACACACACACACACACACACACACACACACACACACACACACACACACACACACACACACACACACACACACACACCCGAACACGCACGCACGCTCACACGCATGCACACAACACAACATACACACACACACACACACACACACACACACACACACACACACACACACACACAACACACACACACACACACACACACACACACACACACACACACACACACACACACACGCGCGAGCACATATGCACGCACGCACACGTACGCACACACACGCACGCACAAACGCACGCACACACACGTACACACACACACACACACGCACGCACATACAAACGCACGCACACACATAACACTCACTTAGTTAAACACACACACACACACACACACACACACACACACACACACACACACACACACACACACACACACACGGCAAACAAAATCCACACCGGAAATAGATTTGTAAGCTGTCAGCACTGCCGGAATGGACGGTACATTCCCACTGGACATCGCTTGTCAGAAAAGTGCTGCAGCAAAAACGTGTGACGGGAGAGCGGAACGGCCAGCAGACAATGCTGCGAACCCTGTTGCTGTTGCCGGCACGGCACCGGACAAACATTGCCTCCCCTGCCTCAGCCCGCCGGCGCCATCCACAATGGGTTGCTTTAATTTGGCTGGAGCTGCGCCGCATTCAACACACATGCAATGGCTGCACGAAATGCAAACACCATTTTCAAACCTTTTCAGTAATTTATTAAACCCTTGCGGGGGTTGTCCGATTGCCTGACCTAGGTACGACCGTCACAGCAGCCGCGAGGAGCAGGTCTACCTACTGCTCTACCTGTCTGTGCAAGGTCTCTCTCTCTCTCTCTCTCTCTCTCTCTCTCTCTCTCTCTCTCTCTCTCTCTCTCTCTCTTTACCTGGGTAAGGCAGCTACAGCCGCAAGAGCAGGACTACTCTGTCCTACCGGTGTAGGCATTGTTTTCGCGATCATTTGGGCAAGCCTGCAGCAGCCGTAAGAGCAGCCCTACCTAGTCGCACGCGGTATTTCAGACAGCGAACAGAAATCGTGAAAAGCGAAGGAGCATTAGTCGATGGTTGCCTCCTTCGAAACGTTCTGTCATGTCATCAGAAAAAAGCCTTAAGATTTGTGTCAGATCAGTGGCGTCTTCTGACTTCAGTCAAATCAGTGGCATCTTAAGACCGAGGTCAAATCAGTGGCATTTTAAGACTTTTGTCAAATCGTGTTCTGACTTCTGTCAAATAAGTGGCATCTTAAGACTTCTGTCAAATCAGTGGGGTCTATTGACTTCTGTCAAATCAGTGGGGTCTACTGACTCCTGTCAAATGAGTGGGGTCTACTGACTTCTGTCAAATCAGTGGCATCTTAAGATTGAGGTCAAATCGGTGCGGTCTTTTGACTTGCTGGTTTGTGTGCGAGTTAGGTAGAAGGAGCGAGCCTTGAGACTTCAGTCACACCTTTGGAGACTGCCTACCTGTTGCTGTGTCTGACATGCAGACAAAAGAAGCGAACCATGTGACTTCAGTCAGAACCATGACGACTGCTGGCCTGTTGCCCTGTGTGAAATGCCGACAGAAGGAGCGAGCCTCAGACCCGCGCCAGGACGTCGGACACTGCTGCCTTTCAGCACACAAACGACACGGAACTTCCCGGGCATAACTCTGCAAGTTGCTCACAACGTGTTTTCTGCACGATCTGAGACGGCAGTCGAGCAACTCTTGCATCGGAATCATCATTGTGCATGTTTGTTCCACCTTACTGTTCATGTTTGTTCCACCTTACTGTTCAGGTCTGTACCACCTTATTGTTCAGGTTTGTTCCACCTTATTGTTCAGGTCTGTGCCACCTTACTGTTCAGGTTTGTGCCACATTAGTTTTCAGGTTTGTGCCACATTAGTGTTCAGGTTTGTGCCACCTTACTGTTCAGGTTTGTGCCACATTAGTTTTCAGGTTTGTGCCACATTAGTGTTCAGGTTTGTGCCACCTTACTGTTCAGGTCTGTGCCACCTTATTGTTCAGGTTTGTGCCACATTAGTGTTCAGGTTTGTGCCACCTTACTGTTCAGGTTTGTGCCACATTAGTGTTCAGGTTTGTGCCACCTTACTGTTCAGGTTTGTGCCACATTAGTGTTTAGGTTTGTGCCGCATTACTGTTCAGGTTTGTGCCACATTACTTTTCAGGTTTGTGCCACATTATTGCGCAAGTCTGTGCCACATTCACCCTGTGGTTAGAGCGCCGGACTCGTGATTGAAAGGTCGCGGGTTCGAATCCCTGCAGGAGCGGCGGGAGAATTTTATTCTCCAGGGTCAACTTTCTGTGCAGACTCCTATTCCGGTATCCGTTCCACCCCCGTGTTACCGCAGTAGCACGTAAAAGATCCCGGCCACCCTGCCAAAAGTGCAGGTGGCAGATTACAGCTAAACACGCATACACCTTACGTATGTGGCTTTGCATGAAGTGACATGGTGCATGGATGTATGGTGTACACAGAACGCGCAGATTCATGTGGCATCAGCCATGCCAGCGCTGTAAGTACACCACTTCGGTGGATATTAAAAAACGCGCTATAAAATAAGCTAGTCACTCATGTAGAATCACATGCGAGCGCAGTGAGTCGTTTTGAGAGCGGAGAATAGCGCTACATAAAAGTGATCATCATCATCATCATCATCATCATCATCATCATCATCATCATCATCATCATATAACCGTACTGGCTGACTGGGCGTTAAACACCTAGTTACTTACTTATTGTGCCACATGATTGTGCATGTTTGTACCACGTGCATGTTTGTGCCTCATCATTGTGCATGTTTGTGCCTCATCATTGTGCAAGTTTGTGCCTCATCATTGTGCAAGTTTGTGCCTCATCACTGTGCAAGTTTGTACCACATCACTGTGCATGTTTGTGCCACATCACTGTGCATGTTTGTACCACGTGCAAGTTTGTGCCTCATCATTGTGCATGTTTGTGCCTCATCATTGTGCATGTTTGTGCCTCATCATTGTGCAAGTTTGTGCCTCATCACTGTGCAAGTTTGTGCCACATCACTGTGCAAGTTTGTGTCACATCATTGTGCATACTTGTGCCTCATCATTGTGCAAGTTTGTGCCTCATCATTGTGCAAGTTTGTGCCTCATCATTGTGCAAGTTTGTGCCTCATCACTGTGCAAGTTTGTGCCTCATCATTGTGCAAGTTTGTGTCACATCATTGTACAAGTTTGTGTCACATCATTGAGCAAGTTTGTGTCACGTCATTGTACAAGTTTGTGTCACATCACTGTGCAAGTTTGTGTCACATCATTGTGCATATTTGTGCCACATCACTGTGCAAGTTTGTGCCTCATCATTGTGCAAGTTTGTGTCACATCATTGTACAAGTTTGTGTCACATCATTGCGCACATTTGTGTCACATCATTGTGCAAGTTCCCCTCAATACCCTGTTCTGTCGGACTGATTCCCTTCGCAAACATTTTCATTCAAATGGTATTATTGAAGATAGAGATGTGTAGGAACACTCTCTCCACTGGCCGGGTCACTGCAGTGGGCATGCCAAAGATAGAAGCAGTCTAACAACTCGCCTTCCTCCGGTCTTCATTTC
Source organism: Alviniconcha strummeri (assembly GCA_963584105.1). NCBI lineage: Eukaryota > Metazoa > Mollusca > Gastropoda > Provannidae > Alviniconcha > Alviniconcha strummeri. Next base: position 1,086,384 of record OY757542.1, read on the forward strand.
TGTCATGACCCCCCCCCTCCCCCGACACCCCGACCCCCGCCCACCCAAAAAAAGAAAAAGAAAAAAATCTTGCAATGCTAATAATCAGAGGAAAATGAAAGCGTGACTTGAGGAGAAAGCCTAAAGAGAAAGTCACAAAATGCTATCCCAGCAGGAAGTAAATTTGTGATTTTGGTAAATTTGATTTCCGCCTCAGACCCTTTTTCGACACTTGCACATGGACGCCGAAAATTGGCTGTCAGAATTCTCCTGCAATGATTACTCTTTCACCCCCGAGCTGTACTCGCCGCGTACTGGCCGAGAATGCATCAAGGACCAGAGAGCGGG
>OY757542.1:1086910-1112381 GCA_963584105.1 Alviniconcha strummeri
CTTGTTCCGCTGTCAGTGTTTGTTGTTGTTGTTGTTGTTGTTGTGTCCTTGTTCCGCTGTCAGTGTTTGTTGTTGTTGTTGTTGATGATGTTGTTGTGTCCTTGTTCCGCTGTCAATGTTTGTTGTTGTTGTTGTTGTTGATGTTGTTGTTGTGTCCTTGTTCCGCTGTCAGTGTTTGTTGTTGCTGTTGTTGTTGATGTTGTTGTTGTTTTGTTGATGTTGTTGTGTTCTTGTTCCGCTGTCAGTGTTTGTTGTTGTTGTTGTTGTTGATGTTGTTGTTGTTTTGTTGATGTTGTTGTGTCCTTGTTCCGCTGTCAGTGTTTGTTGTTGCTGTTGTTGTTGATGTTGTTGTTGTTTTGTTGATGTTGTTGTGTTCTTGTTCCGCTGTCAGTGTTTGTTGTTGTTGTTGTTGTTGATGTTGTTGTTGTTTTGTTGATGTTGTTGTGTTCTTGTTCCGCTGTCAGTGTTTGTTGTTGTTGTTGTTGATGTTGTTGTTGTTTTGTTGATGTTGTTGTGTTCTTGTTCCGCTGTCAGTGTTTGTTGTTGTTGTTGTTGTTGTTGATGTTGTTGTTGTTTTGTTGATGTTGTTGTGTTCTTGTTCCGCTGTCAGTGTTTGTTGTTGTTGATGTTGTTGTTGTTGTTGTAGTGTCCTTGTTCCGCTGTCAGTGTTTGTTGTTGTTGTTGTTGTTGATGTTGTTGTGTCCTTGTTCCGCTGTCAGTGTTTGTTGTTGTTGTTGTTGTTGATGTTGTTGTGTCCTTGTTCCGCTGTCAGTGTTTGTTGTTGTTGTTGTTGTTGTTGTGTCCTTGTTCCGCTGTCAGTGTTTGTTGTTGTTGTTGTTGTTGTTGTGTCCTTGTTCCGCTGTCAGTGTTTGTTGTTGTTGTTGTTGTTGTTGTGTTCTTGTTCCGCTGTCAGTGTTTGTTGTTGTTGTTGTTGATGATGTTGTTGTTGTTTTGTTGATGTTGTTGTGTTCTTGTTCCGCTGTCAGTGTTTGTTGTTGTTGTTGTTGATGTTGTTGTTGTTTTGTTGATGTTGTTGTGTTCTTGTTCCGCTGTCAGTGTTTGTTGTTGTTGTTGTTGTTGATGTTGTTGTGTTCTTGTTCCGCTGTCAGTGTTTGTTGTTGTTGTTGTTGTTGTGTCCTTGTTCCGCTGTCAGTGTTTGTTGTTGTTGTTGTTGATGATGTTGTTGTGTCCTTGTTCCGCTGTCAATGTTTGTTGTTGTTGTTGTTGTTGATGTTGTTGTTGTGTTCTTGTTCCGCTGTCAGTGTTTGTTGTTGTTGTTGTTGTTGATGATGTTGTTGTGTCCTTGTTCCGCTGTCAATGTTTGTTGTTGTTGTTGTTGTTGATGTTGTTGTTGTGTTCTTGTTCCGCTGTCAGTGTTTGTTGTTGTTGTTGTTGTTGATGTTGTTGTTGTTTTGTTGATGTTGTTGTGTTCTTGTTCCGCTGTCAGTGTTTGTTGTTGTTGTTGTTGATGTTGTTGTTGTTTTGTTGATGTTGTTGTGTTCTTGTTCCGCTGTCAGTGTTTGTTGTTGTTGTTGATGTTGTTGTTGTTTTGTTGATGTTGTTGTGTTCTTGTTCCGCTGTCAGTGTTTGTTGTTGTTGTTGTTGTTGATGTTGTTGTTGTTTTGTTGATGTTGTTGTGTTCTTGTTCCGCTGTCAGTGTTTGTTGTTGTTGTTGTTGTTGTTGATGTTGTTGTTGTTTTGTTGATGTTGTTGTGTTCTTGTTCCGCTGTCAGTGTTTGTTGTTGTTGTATCCTTGTTCCCTCGTGTGCATTCCGCAGGAGACGTCGGGTCCACGTGCTTGCGGCCGTCAGCCGCGACAGTATGGCCGCTGCACAGCCCTGTGGAGTTGGGGCCTCCACCTCCACACAACCCTGAGGTGTTGGGGCCTCCACCTCCACACAACCCTGAGGTGTTGGGGCCTCCACCTCCACACAACCCTGAGGTGTTGGGGCCTCCACCTCCACACAACCCTGAGGTGTTGGGGCCTCCACCTCCACACAACCCTGAGGTGTTGGGGCCTCCACCTCCACACAACCCTGAGGTGTTGGGGCCTCCACCTCCACACAGCCCTGAGGTGTTGGGGCCTCCACCTCCACACAACCCTGAGGTGTTGGGGCCTCCACCTCCACACAACCCTGAGGTGTTGGGGCCTCCACACAACCCTGAGGTGTTGGGGCCTCCACCTCCACACAACCCTGAGGTGTTGGGGCCTCCACCTCCACACAACCCTGAGGTGTTGGGGCCTCCACCTCCACACAACCCTGAGGTGTTGGGGCCTCCACACAGCCCTGAGGTGTTGGGACCTCCACCTCCACACAACCCTGAGGTGTTGGGGCCTCCACCTCCACACAACCCTGAGGTGTTGGGGCCTCCACCTCCACACAACCCTGAGGTGTTGGGGCCTCCACCTCAACACAACCCTGAGGTGTTGGGGCCTCCACACAGCCCTGAGGTGTTGGGGCCTCCACCTCAACACAACCCTGAGGTGTTGGGGCCTCCACCTCCACACAACCCTGAGGTGTTGGGGCCTCCACCTCAACACAACCCTGAGGTGTTGGGGCCTCCGCACAGCCCTGAGGTGTTGGGGCCTCCACCTCAACACAACCCTGAGGTGTTGGGGCCTCCACACAGCCCTGAGGTGTTGGGGCCTCCACCTCAACACAGCCCTGAGGTGTTGGGGCCTCCACCTCAACACAACCCTGAGGTGTTGGGGCCTCCACACAGCCCTGAGGTGTTGGGGCCTCCACCTCAACACAACCCTGAGGTGTTGGGGCCTCCAGCTCAACACAACCCTGAGGTGTTGGGGCCTCCACACAACCCTGAGGTGTTGGGGCCTACACACAGCCCTGAGGTGTTGGGGCCTCCACACAGCCCTGAGGTGTTGGGGCCTACACACAGCCCTGAGGTGTTGGGGCCTCCACACAGCCCTGAGGTGTTGGGGCCTACACACAGCCCTGAGGTGTTGGGACCTCCACCTCAACACAACCCTGAGGTGTTGGGGCCTCCACCTCAACACAACCCTGAGGTGTTGGGGCCTCCACCTCAACACAACCCTGAGGTGTTGGGGCCTCCACATAGCCCTGAGGTGGTGGGGCCTCCACACAACCCTGAGGTGTTGGGGCCTCAACACAACCCTGAGGTGTTGGGGCATCCACCTCAACACAACCCTGAGGTGTTGGGGCCTCCACATAGCCCTGAGGTGGTGGGGCCTCCACACAACCCTGAGGTGTTGGGGCCTCAACACAGCCCTGAGGTGTTGGGACCTCCACCTCAACACAACCCTGAGGTGTTGGGGCCTCCACATAGCCTGAGGTGGTGGGGCCTCCACACAACCCTGAGGTATTGGGGCCTCCACACAGCCCTGAGGTGGTGGGGCCTCAACCTCAGCACAACCATGATGTGTTGGGGCCTCCAGACAGTCATGAGGTGGTGGGGCCTCCACCTCAACACAGCCCTGAATAGTTGGGGCCTCCACATAGCCCTGTGGTGTTGGGGCCTCCACCTCAACACAACCATGAGGTGTTGGGGCCTACATACAGTCATGAGATGGTGGGGCCTCCACAGAGCCCTGTGGTGTTGGGGCCTCCACACAGTCATGAGGTGTTTGGGCCTCCATCTCTACACAACCCTGAGGTGTTGGGGCCTCCACACAGCCCTGAGGTGTTGGGACCTCCACCTCAACACAACCCCGAGGTGTTGGGGCCTACACACAGCCCTGTGGTGGTGGGGCCTCCACACAACCCTGAGGTGTTGGGGCCTACACAGAGCCCTGAGGTGTTTGTGCCTCCACACAGTCATGAGGTGGTGGGGCCTCCACACAGCTCTGAGGTGTTGGGGCCTCCACACAAACATGAGGTGTTGGGGCCTCCACACAGACAGGAGGTGGTGGGGCCTCCACACATCCCTGTGATGTTGGGGCCTCCACACAGTCATGAAGTGGTGGGGCCTCCACACATCCCTGTGGTGTTGGGGCCTCCACACAGTCATGAAGTGGTGGGGCCTCCACACAGTCATGAAGTTGTGGGGCCTCCATAGAGTTCTGAGGTGATGGGGCCTCCACACAGCCCTGAGGTGCTGGGGCCTCCACACAGTCATGAAGTTGTGGGGCCTCCATAGAGTTCTGAGGTGATGGGGCCTCCACACAGCCCTGAGGTGCTGGGGCCTCCACACATCCTTGAGGTGGTGGGGCCTCCACACGCCCTTGCCCGGGCACAGTGTACCGTTACTGCGAGGTGGTTCTTTATATATGACTTCCGCTGCGCTTGTGCGCATGCACAGTACTTAGTGGCTTTGTCAGGCCCCTGCGCAACCCTGGAAAAAAGCTGCACGTGGAGCAGGGCGGGCAGACAGCTGCGCCCTCAAGCGACGTTGACACCGATACCAGTCAAATCATGAAGCTGTGGTGATGCACAGTGCTGTTCGGTCATTGTCTACCTTGTACAGCAGTAGCTTACTCGTACGGCTGACGTTGTCACAGAATGTTTTTACCCGTACCTGTCTTCGTCTGCACCGCCAGTCACCATGCATTCAGCCCGTCTGACTGGCTCTAAGGCTCTGTGTGGGGCCGGTGCAGTGGGGGCCATGACTCGATCCATCCGTGCAGTCCCAGTCGTGACCACAGGCTTGATCATTTGTCTACAGCTGGCTGCTTTGTCTCCAGATGCCGTGCAGTCCCAGTCGTGACCACAGGTTTGATCATTTGTCTACAGCTGGCTGCTTTGTCTCCAGATGCCGATCTGACAAATGACCGATAGGCAGGCAGAGCATTAGGCAGACCGACCGACAGGCAAACAGACCGATAGGCAAACAGACCGATAGGCAAACAGACCGATAGGCAAACAGACCGACAGGCAAATAAACAAATATTCTAACAGGCAGACAGACCAATCAAATAATGGACCGGCAGATAGACCGCTAAGATAAGAAACTAGTCGGCAGACAGAACGATAAGCAGAAAGACAATCAAGCGCTGAGACAGAGAGATAAACAAACAGACTGACAGGCAAGCGGATTACTTACTATGGAATGCGCGTTAACTGCGGTACAGAACGCGAGAGAAAACAGACGGACGGACAGACAGACAGAGAAACAAACGTAGCCTATCGACAGAGAGACAAACGGAAAACCCACAGGCATTCAAACAAGGTCGAACACGAATACCCTATTTGATATGAAAAAAATCTGGTGTTTTACGTTCTCATTTGTTTTATAACTTAGTACTCGGTTTCCAACCCTTCTCCGCTTCATTTTATTTTGCACAGGAACTCGATGAGCAGGCAGCGAAAAGTCAGTTTGAACAAGGACCCCCAACCTCCCGCTGCCCTCCCCCCACCCACCCCCGCAGCCCCGCCTCTCCACCTCCCTCACCGGGGATCCCCCGTCCCCCTCCACAAAATGCATTGTTTGTTGTTTCTTTTCCTGCCGATTGTGCAATTGAAGTCGGGCGCTTTCCATTGCTCGACATACGGAGGTTTTGATGTTTTTGTGAAGCGTCCGGTCTTGCGGCTCCGGCTGATTTTCATGCCGTTTTTGTGTGACGCTGGCTCATCTAATCTTCCTCCTTACATCTCGCCACTCGCCTACGTTTAGATAGCATGAAATCAATCAGCAAATTCCCGGCTTGGCAGCAATCATAGGGCTAATGATTGTATGTGTGTGTGTGTGTGTGTGTGTGTGTGTGTGTGTGTGTGTGTGTGTGTGTGTGTGTGTGTGTGTGTGTGTGTGATATGCTTATTATTCTGCTTCTTTCCTTGTTGCCCCCTTCTCTCTCTCGCGTGCGTCATGAGCGAGAGAGAGAGAGAGAGAGAGCGAGAGAGAGAGAGAGAGAGAGAGAGAGAGAGAGAGAGAGAGAGAGAGAGAGAGAGAGAGAGAGAGAGAGAGAGAGAGAGAGAGAGAGAGAGAGAGAGAGAGAGAGAGAGAGAGAGAGAGAGAGAGATGTGTTAAATAGTACCTCATCAAACGATCATTGCCCCATTTTCAGTCTGTAAAAATATCCCATTAATGAAGCAGTTACCATACATTAAGCTCTGTGTCACGGCGGCCTTAGGAACAGACGTAACGAGTAGCTTCTTGTTCGTCCTGCTTGTCACTGCCGTCTCTGCCTTCTTCTGCCCTCCTCACAACCCTCCACACAGCACTCCTGACAAACCTCCACACAACACTCCTACAGCACTCCTCACAACACTCCACACAACACTCTGCACAACGGTCCTCACAACCCACCTCACAACCCTCCACACAACCCTCCACACAGCACTCCTCACAACCCTCCACACAACCCTCCTCACAACACTCCACACAGCACTCCTGACAACACTCATCACAACCCTCCACATAACCCTCCTCACAACACTCCACGCAACACCCCTCACAACCCTCCTCACAACACTCCACACAGCACTCCTCACAGCACTCCTCACAGCACTCCACACAACACTCCTCACAACCCTCCACACAGCACTCCTCACACCCTCCACACAACACTCCTCACAGAACTCCTCACAACACTCCACACAACACTCTGCACAACGGTCCTCACAACCCACCTCACAACACTCCATACAGCACTCCACACAACATTCCTCACAACGCTCCTCACAACCCTCCTCACAACACTGCTCACAACCCTCCTCACAACGCTCCATACCACACACCTCGGGCCACCGGCACCTTGCACTTGTCCAGGCTGTGAGGACGATGCTGCAGTTGTGGTTGTGGATGCGATGTTGTGGTGGTGGTGGCGATGCTGCAGTTGTTGTGGTGGTGGTGGCGATGCTGCAGTTGTTGTGGCAGTGGGGGTGATGCTGCAGTTGTTGTTGTGGTGGTGGTGGCAATGCTGCAGTTGTTGTGGTGGTGGTAGCGATGCTGCAGTTGTTGTGGCGGTGGCGATGCTGCAGTTGTTGTGGTGGTGGTGGCGATGCTGCAGTTGCTGTGGTAGTGGGGGTGATGCTGCAGTTGTTGTGGCGGTGGGGGTGATGCTGAAGTTGTTGTTGTGACGGTGAAGGTGATGCTGCAGTTGTTGTGGCGGTGGAGGCGATGCTGCAGTTGTGGTGGTGGTGGGGGCGATGCTGAAGTTGTTGTTGTGGCGGTGGAGGCGATGCTGCAGTTGTTGTGGCGGTGGGGGCGATGCTGAAGTTGTTGTTGTGGCGGTGAAGGTGATGCTGCAGTTGTTGTGGCGGTGGAGGTGATGCTGCAGTTGTTGTTGTGGCGGTGGTGGTGATGCTGCAGTTGTTGTTGTGGCGGTGGAGGTGATGCTGCTGTTGTTATTGTGGCGGTGGAGGCGATGCTGCAGTTGTTGTGGCGGTGGAGGTGATGCTGCAATTGTTGTGGCGGTGGAGGTGATGCTGCAGTTGTTGTTGTGGCGGTGGAGGTGATGCTGCAGTTGTTGTTGTGGCGGTGGAGGTGATGCTGCTGTTGTTATTGTGGCGGTGGAGGCGATGCTGCAGTTGTTGTGGCGGTGGGGCGGTGCTGCGTGTGTTGTCAGGCACGTGTCCTATTTAGTAAGCGGTGACAAAACGACCCCCTGGTGGAATACTTGTTCAAGAAGATTAGGCGCTTTGTCACCGCAGTGGTAGGAAACGGCGCTCTGTTTTTGTCGTTTACACTCCCTTGGGACTTTGGAAATAGGTCAAGATAAGTGAAAACCGTAAAAACAGGCTACAGTAAATTAAAAATATCAAGGCTATAGACTGAACTGTCTGAAGACCGCCATTGGTACTTGTGTGTGTGTGTGTGTGTGTGTGTGTGTGTGTGTGTGTGTGTGTGTGTGTGTGTGTGTGTGTGTGTGTGTGTGTGTGTGTGTGAAAAATAGAAAAGAAAAAGAAAACAACAGCAGCAACAACAACAACAACAACAACAGCAAACAACAACAACAACAAGAGCAACAACAACAACAAAAGGCTCAGTGCTCACAGATCATTCTCAGTCTCCACAAGCCGAGCTTGAACTGATCCGACACGTTTATTAAGGCTAATGCAAAAGCCAAGATTGTGGGAGTCACGTCACGAATGGATTTTCTGTTGTTTCTTGAACAGACTACTCAGGGCTGGGAATGCCGTCATTCCAGTGGTTTACTACCCAGAGCTGGGAGTGCCCTGGTTCCAGTGGTTTACTACCCAGAGCTGCGAGTGCCCTGGTTCCAGTGGGTTTACTACCCAGAGTTCGGAAGCCGTGATTCCAGTGGTTTACTACCCAGAGCTGGGAATGCCGTGATTCCAGTGGTTTACTACCCAGAGCTGGGAATGCCGTGATTCCAGTGGTTTACTACCCAGAGCTGGGAATGCCGTGATTCCAGTGGTTTACTACCCAGAGCTGGGAATGCCGTGATTCCAGTAGGTTTACACAGCCCTGCTTCCTCCTGTTCACGGGTGCGTCTTCCACAGACGGGTTTGCTGTAAGAAGTGGGCGGGCACCGTAATGCCGCAGTTCCCGGGGCCAGTTACTGCTGGTACACACGACCACGATAGTAAGCATGGTCCTCAGGCCTCCCAGCCAGCCTCAGGCAGTAGCTGTCAGTAGGGGGCAGTAGCTGTCGGCGGGGGACAGTAGCTGTCAGTAGGGGGCAGTAGCTGTCGGCGGGGGACAGTAGCTGTCAGTAGGGGGCAGTAGCTGTCGGCGGGGGACAGTAGCTGTCAGTACGGGGCAGTAGCTGTCGGCGGGGGACAGTAGCTGTCAGTAGGGGGCAGTAGCTGTCGGTAGGGGGCAGTAGCTGTCAGTAGGGGGCAGTAGCTGTCGGTAGGGGGCAGTAGCTGTCGGTAGGGGGCAGTAGCTGTCGGTAGGGGGCAGTAGCTGTCAGTAGGGGGCAGTAGCTGTCGGTAGGGGGCAGTAGCTGTCGGTAGGGGGCAGTAGCTGTCAGTAGGGGGCAGTAGCTGTCGGTAGGGGGCAGTAGCTGTCGGTAGGGGGCAGTAGCTGTCAGTAGGGGGCAGTAGCTGTCGGTAGGGGGCAGTAGCTGTCAGTAGGGGGCAGTAGCTGTCAGTAGGGGGCAGTAGCTGTTAGTAGTGGGACATTAGATGCTGTCAGTAGGGGCAGTAAATACTAGCAGGACGCAGTAGATGTCAGTAGGTGGCAGTAGCTGCCAGCAGGGGGCAGTGGATATCAGTAGGGGGCAGTAGAAGTCAGTAGGGACAGTGGATGTCAGTAGGTGGCAGTAGATGTCAGTAGGGGACAGTAGCTGTCAGCAGGGGACAGTGGATATTAGTAGTGGGCAGTAGATGTTAGTAGGGGCAGTAGATGTCATAGATGTCAGCAGGGGCAGTGGATATCAGTAGGGGGCAGTAGATGTCAGTAGTGTCAGTAGCTGTCAGTAGGGACAGTAGATACTGTCCTATGCAAGCTGACCCAGAACATCAGGGCGGGAACACCACCTCGATGACTGCAGCAGGGTGAGATCTCCGGATGGTAGGCAGGCTAGCCAGCACGACCTGCGCTTCCTCGTTAGACCACACGATGAAGGGTGCTGGACAACCACACAGTGAAGGGTGCTGGACAACACCATGATGAAGGGTGCTGGACAACCATACGATGAAGGGTGCTGGACAACCACACAGTGAAGGGTGCTGGACAAACATACGATGAAGGGTGTTGGACAACCACACGATGAAGGATGCTGGACAACCACACGATGAAGGGTGCTGGACAGTGAAAAGTGCTGGACAAACATATGATGAAGGGTGCTGGACAACCACATGATGAAGGGTGCTGGACAACCACACGATGAAAGGTGCTGGACAACCACACGGTGCTGGGTGCTGGACAACAACACGATGAAGGGTGCTGGACAACAACACGATGAAGGGTGCTGGACAACCACACGGTGCAGGGTGCTGGACAACCACACGATGAAGGGTGCTGGACAACAACACGATGAAGGGTGCTGGACAACCACACGGTGCAGGGTGCTGGACAACAACACGATGAAGGGTGGGGTGCTGGGACAACCACACGGAGAAGGGTGATGGACAACCACACGGTGCAGGGTGCTGGACAACAACACGATGAAGGGTGGGGTGCTGGGACAACCACACGGAGAAGGGTGCTGGACAACCACACGGAAAAGGGTGCTGGACAACCACACGGAAAAGGGTGATGGACAACCACACGGAAAAGGGTGCTGGACAACCACACGGAAAAGGGTGATGGACAACCACACGGTGCAGGGTGCTGGGACAACCCGCACCCTTCCCCCCGCTCGGATCTACCGGCAGTTAAACGGCTGGACCTGAACATAGTACTTTATGTCAAACAGTAAAACGGATCCACGTATTCCGCCCATGATTGAAAACACCACAGTGGGGTTCTGCCCGAAAATTGGATGGACATGTAATTTTAGGAAATTCTCCCGCTCTTAACACGATATTTTACAGTGCAGAGCAACGCGTCTTAAAAAAGAAAAGAAAAGAAAAGAAAAAAAAAGGCCTGCTGAAAATCACTCCCAGAAGCACGGCACAGACACAGAAAACAATCGCAGAAGTCGTAAACACTTCTGAACACTTCAGGCCAGGACAAAAAAGTTCTCTCTCCTCTCTAGACATCTCCATGCAGAACGCACAATTTAATTCCCAACCGAGGAGTTGGGGCCGGGAGAACGGGAAGCCGGCAAAGAGAGGCAGAAACAGTCTGAGGTCTGTCGCCCCCCGTGCCTGCCGAAGCCCCGCGGAGGAGGGGGCGGAGGGGGAGGGGGGCGAAAGGGAGGGGGGGGGGGGGAACTGCGCTGGGCCCAACGGCAAGGTGGATGCAGCGGGGCAGCGCCGAGGATCGGTTCACGCCGGGTTCTCACTGACGTTTGTCGGGTTTCCGGGAGGTGGAAGACGGCGGAGTTCCTGCTGCTAAGAATAGCGCTGAGAGTGGCTGATCGCCTCCACAGTGTCGCTCTTAGGGAAGTGGCATAGTACAAATAAAACAAAAGGGTCTCTCTCTGGAGCACAGGGCGAAGTGATCGACTCCTGCTCTTCAGCCTCGTTCTGACACAATGCACATGCATGGAGCTGTCACACACACACACACACACACACACACACACACACACACACACACACACACACACACACACACACACACACACACACACACACACACACACACACAAAGGTACGCATAAATGCAGTTGTGACGAGAGCTTGATGTTCCAGACAGTTTCTCCATCGTATGAGTTAGCTGACCATGGACCGCATACGTTGCGCCGGTGAAGAAACAGTCTAGATCAGTCGTGAACTGGCTTATCTTTCGGTCGTCTCTAGCATGAGTCTGTATAATCATAGCCTGGTCGGCCTCTGTATTCCCGCTACACCTCCACTGCTCTCTCCCCATCTCTCCCCCCTCCACTTCTCTCTCTCCCTCTCCTCCTCTCTGCCACCCTCCCCTTTTTTTTCTCCCTCTCTTTGTCTCTCTAGTTTCGACTCCATAAGAATGACAAAAATAAAGACGATTTGCAGAGCGCCCCACCGGCTGTGGCTCAGTGGACGCGCTTTACAACAGCACTGGTACAGCAACAACGGTGATGACAGCATAGCACGTGACGGTACCTAAACACAGCACGTGACGGTACCTAAACACAGCACGTGACGGTACCTAAACACAGCACGTGACGGTACCTAAACACAGCACGTGACGGTACCTAAACACAGCACGTGACGGTACCTAAACACAGCACGTGACGGTACCTAAACACAGCACGTGACGGTACCTAAACACAGCACGTGAAGGTACCTAAACACAGCACGTGACGGTACCTAAACACAGCACGTGACGGTACCTAAACACAGCACGTGACGGTACCTAAACACAGCACGTGACGGTACCTAAACACAGACGTGAAGGTACCTAAACACAGCACGTGACGGTACCTAAACACAGCACGTGACGGTACCTAAACACAGCACGTGACGGTACCTAAACACATCATGTGAAGGCACGGTACCTAAAGACAGCACGTGAAGGTACGGTACCTAAACACAGCACGTGACGGTACCTAAACACATCACGTGAAGGCACGGTACCTAAACACAGCACGTGAAGGCACGGTACCTAAACACAGCACGTGAAGGCACGGTACCTAAACACAGCACGTGAAGGCACGGTACCTAAACACAGCATAGTAGCTAATCACTCACTGTTATTTACATCAACGCTTGTTGAGCGTCTCCTCTGGAGATGAGCCCTAAGCGCTTCACACGGCAACTGTAGCGCTGTTCTCCGCCTCGGCGCTCTAGTCGTACGCGACTCTCAATGAGTGACTGTAGTTTTACACAGCGCGTGTTGAATATCCACCGTGTGTTTTTTGCAACATATAGACAGTGAAGACAAGAAGACGTTTGAAAGACACAGACACAGACTGTACAGCTTTACACTGCGCGTTTGGAATAGCCACCGATGTGATTACAGCACTGTTTGGTTGTTATATGGCTGGCGCCACGTGAAACTGCTGCCGTTTCGGCGCACGTTCTGTGGGCACCATACATCCATCCACCAGCTTATAGTATCACTTTACTGGAAGCCAGTAACAATTAACAACAATGACTGAAAATGACATCAAGGGGGGAGGGGAAAGGGGGAGGGGTACAGTATAACAGCCGTAATATACTGAAAGCTGCAACGTGTGCGCCAAACAGGACAGAACATACCAGCACCTGCCAAACAGATGACAAGAGACCCGAGGGTTTGCTTGAAGGAGGATTTTCATTGTGATGGGAAAACACTGCTCGTTCAAACCAGGCTGTTTGTGTGCCGGTAGTGTTGGGGACGGGGGAGTGGGTAGCGTCATTGTTCGTCAGTATTTGTGTTTGACAAGTGGAAATAAAGATATGCTATTGTTTTCGATTTTATTGCTTTCAGGATAAATAAAAAAAAAAAAAAAAAAAAAAACGTAGGATTTTACGAATGATAAAAAATTAAACCTAAAACCCCTGAGCGAGGGTGAACGCTCGCTTCGTGGAAGGGTAGACAACAGTCAGAACAAGGGCGGGCACGGGATGCTGGTCTCGTGGAAGGGGAGACAACTCTCGTGGAAGGGGAGACAACAGTCAGAACAAGGGCGGGCACGGGATGCTGGTCTCGTAGAAGGGGAGAAGTAAAGGTCAGAGGCAGGGAGAGATGGAGGGCCGGCAGTGTGTAAAGGTCAGAGGCAGGGTGAGATGGAGGTCAGAGAGGTGTGTAAAGGTCAGAGGCAGGGTGAGATGGAGGGCACGGAGGTGTGTAAAAGTCAGAGGCAGGGTGAGATGGAGGGCACGGAGGTGTGTAAAGGTCAGAGGCAGGGTGAGATGGAGGGCACGGAGGTGTGTAAAAGTCAGAGGCAGGGTGAGATGGAGGGCACGGAGGTGTGTAAAGGTCAGAGGCAGGGTGAGATGGAGGGCACGGAGGTGTGTAAAAGTCAGAGGCAGGGTGAGATGGAGGGCACGGAGGTGTGTAAAGGTCAGAGGCAGGGTGAGATGGAGGGCACGGAGGTGTGTAAAGGTCAGAGGCAGGGTGAGATGGAGGGCATGGCAGTGTGTAAAGGTCAGAGGCAGGATGAGACGGAGGGCACGGTAGTGTGTAAAGGTCAGAGGCAGGGTGAGATGGAGGGCACGGCAGTGTGTAAAGGTCAGAGGCAAGGTACGATGGAGGGCACGGCAGTGTAGTTGCTCCGTGGAAGCGCCAAGAAAGAAAAGGAGAAGCACGGAGAAGACCAGGCCCTGAGACTATCCATGCTGTCGCCAGCATCAGTCGGAACAGTCCTAGAGCACGTCTGTTTCTTCTGTAGCCGTTGATTGTCCCTTCGCCTTCTCCTCCAGCTTCCGGTTGGGGTGAGGGGTGAGGGGAGGTTAACAATAACAGGTCACTACAGGCCCAGTCACTACCAGTCACTACCAGTCACAAGGCCTAGTCACTACCAGTCACAAGGCCCAGTCACTACAAGTTACTACCAGTCACTACCAGTCACAAGGCCCGTCACTACCAGTCACAAGGCCCAGTCACTACCAGTCACAAGGCCCAGTCACTACCAGTCACTACAAGTCACTACCAGTCACAAGGCCAGTCACTACCAGTCACAAGGTCCAGTCGCTATCAGTCACAAGGCCAGTCACTACCAGTCACAAGCCCCAGTCACTACCAGTCACAAGCCCCAGTCATTACCAGTTACAGGCCCCAGTCATTACCAGTCACAAGGCCCAATCATTATCAGTCACAAGGCCAGTCACTACCAGTCACTACCAGTCACAAGCCCCAGTCACAAGGCCCAGTCACTACCAGTCACAAGGCCCAGTCATTACCAGTCACAAGCCCCAGTCACTACCAGTCACAAGCCCCAGTCACTACCAGTCACAAGGCCAGTCACTACCAGTCACAAGCCCCAGTCACTACCACTCACAAGCCCCAGTCACTACCAGTCACAAGGCCAGTCACTACCAGTCACTACCAGTCACAAGCCCCAGTCACTACCAGTCACAAGGCCCAGTCACTACCAGTCACAAGCCCCAGTCACTACCAGTCACAAGCCCCAGTCACTACCAGTCACTACCAGTCACAAGGCCCAGACACTATCAGTCACAAGCCCCAGTCACTACCAGTCACAAGCCCCAGTCATTACCAGTCACAAGCCCCAGTCACTACCAGTCACAAGCCCCAGTCACAAGCCCCAGACACTACCAGTCACAAGCCCCAGTCATTACCAGTCACAAGGCCCAGTCACTACCAGTCACCAGGACAGTCACAGAGCGGACAGAAATGGCCAGTATGCCGAGGTGACGGACACGGCATGGGCATTCATTCATTGGCAAACATTCAGCAACGAGAAGCCGTGTAGCCGATGTGGTCACCAGGTGGCTGACAGCGCTAGCACCGCATGGAACACGCACGTGCTCCTCACCCATGTCTGACGTTGTGATTGGTTCATTCCGGTCTGACGTTCTGATTGGTTAATTCATGTCTGACGTTGTGATTGGTTCATTCCGGTCTGACGTTGTGATTGGTTAATTCATGTCTGACGTTGTGATTGGTTCATTCCGGTCTGACGTTCTGATTGGTTAATTCATGTCTGAAGTTGTGATTGGTTCATTCCGGTCTGACGTTCTGATTGGTTAATTCATGTCTGACGTTGTGATTGGTTCATTCCGGTCTGACGTTGTGATTGGTTAATTCATGTCTGACGTTGTGATTGGTTCATTCCGGTCTGACGTTCTGATTGGTTAATTCATGTCTGACGTTGTGATTGGTTAGTCCCTGTCTAACATTCTGTTTGTCTGACGGTATGTGTCTTAATGTACTTCTTCACTCATTCGCTTTGATGAAAGATGACGTTTGATACAGTCGTCTGTTAACGCACTGGGCGAATGACGATCACATAGGGAGGCAGCGGCACGGCAGGCATGTCACAGAAAAAGAAGAAGAAAAAAGAAAAAGAAGAACGAAACTGACGAAGATGAAGACGACGACGACGACGAAGAAGACTCACTACGGCAACACCAGCAACAACAACAGGGTAACTCTGGGCGGAAAAAGCCAATACGTCCAACATGCAACACAAAATGTCCAAGGTGAAGGTCATGGATCAGTTTGTATCGGAGTTACTGGGCCAGGAATAGCAATCTAAGCCACCGTAACCGCTGGTTACCACGACAACAGGCTTCTGACACAAACATTTCCAGGTTTGAGACTACCACTCTTCAACCAATGGGAAATCACCACAATGTGGACCATTCGGGTCTGTTCAGCCCACAGGATTTAATATTCGGGTCTGTTCAGCCCACAGGGTTTATTATTTTGGTCTGTTCAGCCCACAGGGTTTCTATTCGGGTCTGTTCAGCCCACAGGGTTTAATATTCAGGTCTGTTCAGCCCACAGTCCGGAAACAAGGGAACCATGTTTTCCTCAGTGCATTTCACGGAATCATCACGCAACCAAAGTAAACCCAAGAAAGACAAACTTATTGTAATTTCACAAAGACAAACTTATTGTAATTTCACGAGCATAACCCGTCTTCAGCAAGCTTATTTCCTGTCAGTCATGTGTCTTCAGTGTAACCGAGTGTATTGTATACATGTTCCGGCCTATACCCTTTAACCTTTTCTTTCCGGTCCTTTTCCTTTTTGATTGGGTGGGGTTTTTATGGCCCAATTATCTAAGGTGTTAAAAGTTGTGTGCTGGGCCGGCAGCGTCCCTTTTTACCCCAGTGTCCCTGCAGAGGCAGGTTGTTTGTTTACTGTTGCGGCCGATGTTCATGTGCTCATCTCAGAGGAGAGCCTGTAAGTAGCTATTTTTCTATGGCTTGCTGTTCTGTTGTTTCTTATTGATGTAAATAAAGTATGTTTATAATGTTACCATGTTCACAACGTGCCTTGAATTTGGTTCTTGAATACGTAGGTAATTTCGGCGTTAGATTGCCGCCTGGTTGCAGCCGCTGTGGGCGCGTCAGAGTACCTTGTTTGTGCGTTCGAATGTTAAGCCTTTATGCCACAGGATCTGTTGGTGTTTCCAAAATGTAGGCAGCTAACCCTGGTTAACTGATATGTAACTAGTATGTTATGCTGCCATTGTTGGATGTTCAGTTTGAGTGATGCTTTGCCCATGCAAAGTTATCCCTCTAAAGTATGGGTACTTTGTCAGTGCGGCCGTGCGGCATAACTTATTTGATTAGTTTCCTACCGATCTATGTTTCTACATGAAATCGGTGGTATATTATGGCTAACACTTTGAAGATGTTGACTTCATAGTTGTCGAATGTTACGTTTACTAGTTGAATATGGTTTAGTACATAGGGGTGATTGTATAAACTGTGAGACATTTTATTTCTGTTTCGATCCGGCTTTTGTATGGCCGAGTCTTGGGCGCGCAGACTTTCTTGTAAACCCTTTCCTTTTTTGTGCGGGTGCCCGAACTAGCCGGCGATGCGCGTCAGTGGGGGCAATTAGGTCTTTGTCTCTGTTCACTAATCGAGCAGCTAGATCAACAGTTTAGATTCTTGCTGCGTTACCCGCGTCAGTTAGACGCTTGACGTTGTTCACAGCCGGATATGCTCTGCTAGTCAGTAACAGTAACATGCTGTAACGCTTTGAGTAACGACTAGGCTGGAGCCGGTCAGTTTATGACCGACTTCCTCCCGCTTACGGCATGGACCCAGGTGCCACCCGTGTCATGATCCATCTCGTTGTGTGCTTAAGTGGATCTGCTGTAACGATTATCTCACTCTTCCTGTTTAGTTAAGAAGGAGCTTGGTAATCCGCATTCTTCATAGTTCAGGAGCTGTGTGAGAGTCGAGGTGGACGTCCTGGGCTGTCCGTCCTAACGAGCCTTCTGGTTTCCGTGGACGTAAAGATTTATTGCACCGTGCTTCGGCATTGGTCACAACTTGTCCCTAATATGTCTCATGACATCTGAGGACATTAAGCATCAATTCATCATCACCGCATTCTTCACTGTTACTTTATTGTATACTATTATACTGGGAGTTCATCAGTTAATTGACTGGCCGTCTCTTGTATACTCACCGTGACTCTGTGAGATACGGGTTTTAAGTGTAAGTCAAGCACACTATTTATGTACTTGATTATTAATCATTTTGTCATGTATTATTGTAACCCACAGGTAAACTACATGGTTATTGTATTTATTAGATTAGTAATTGCTGTTGTTTAGACTTTACACATTTGCTTTCATGTTCTAAATGTTTTGTTTGCTTGTGTCTTTTCTAAAACAGACACTGTTTCCTGGTTGGTTGGTGTACAAATAAAAGTTATGTTATAGCAACCTCTGACTTTTGGCTCTTCATTCATGCTTCCAACCTGCTTCCCCTCAAATCCCCATCCCCACTCCCCTACATCAGTAAGCCTGTTTCCTGTCAGTCATGTGTCTTCAGTAAGCCTGTTTCCTGTCAGTCATGTGTCTTCAGTAAGCTGTTTCCTGTCAGACATGTGTCTTCAGTAAGCCTGTTTCCTATCAGACGTGTCTTCGGTAAGCCTGTTTCCTGTCAGTCATGTGTCTTCACTAACTGTACTGTTTGCCAGTCAAGTGAGTTTTTCTGTCTTAGGGGATCTGCCGCAGGTAGGAGGGTATAACCATTCCAACCCCGACAAAAACAAACTGCTGTTTGTGAAAACACCACTTCTAAATGGTTACCTGTTTCAGGACTCGCCAACGGTTTTAACACACCGACCGACAGCTGGCTGAGAGCTCCTTTGGATTCAGGCTTTCCTTAGATGTGTTTTTCGGTGAGAGAGAGAGAGAGAGAGAGAGAGAGAGAGAGAGAGAGAGAGAGAGAGAGAGAGAGAGAGAGAGAGAGAGAGAGAGAGAGAGAGTTATGTGTCAGGTGCATCAAGTTCTTTCGGCGGATGACATTTTCCATCAGTTTACTGGCTGAATGTGTGTTGTCGTCAACATTCTATGAAACTTAAAAACACCAGGCAATTTGTTGCGAGCAAAGAACGGCGAAGGGGAACACACACCGGTTTGTGTCCTCATCACAGACAGTATTCCGTCTGCCAGCAGCCGTGTCTGTACAGCTCACTCTGCAGCAGCCGTGTCTGTACAGCTCACTCTGCAGCAGCCGTGTCTGTACAGCTCACTCTGCAGCAGCCGTGTCTGTACAGCTCACTCTGCAGCAGCCGTGTTTATACAGCTCACTCTGCAGCAGCCGTGTTTATACAGCTCACTCTGCAGCAGCCGTGTCTGTACAGCTCACTCTGCAGCAGCCGTATCTGTACAGCTCATTGTGCCGGCTAATTGCGACCCTCCGCTCTTTACAAGTGCTACTGGTGTGACAAACGACAATTATGTATTGATCGGAAGTGAAACAGTTGCCGTACACCAATGACTATTTGGTCCGCCCCAAAGCCAAACTGCTATCCGCTTTGGCCATAATGGAGCGGTATTTGCTAAGATGATCCAGAACCTCCCTGCAGTTTGCGCAAGGTGTTTTGATGACCTTCACATCAAGATCTGCGCGTGGAATACAACCAAAGAGATATTTTCCATCTTCACATAATGCAACGACAGGATAACAATATGTAAAGGCAATTTTCTTGGCATCTTTGTTTGTACACGAAAGATGCAATGACAGTCAGTGTGTACCTTGAACGGAACGTTTTGCACAAAAGGTCATCATGGATGAGACAAAAAGACATCAGTATTCACCAAGAGACCCCCCCCCCCACCACCCCAGAAAAGGAGTAGATTTCCACCCCACCCCCTTTGGGGGGCGGGGATAGCTCAGTGGTTAGAGCGCCGGACTCGTGATTGAAAGGTCGCGGGTTCGAATCCCTGCAGGAGCGGCGGGAGAATTTTCTCCAGGGTCGACTTTCTGTGCTGACTCTTATTTCGGTATCCGTTCCACCCCCGTGTTACCGCAGTAGCACGTACAAGATCCCGGTCATTCTGCCAAAAGTGCAGGTGGCAGGTTACAGCTAAACACGCATACACCTTACGTATGTGGCTTTGCATGAAGTGACATGGAGCATGGTTGTATGGTGTACACAGAACTTGCGCCGAGACGGCAGCAGTTTCATGTGGCACCAGCCATGCCAGCGCTATAAGTACACCACTTCGGTGGATATTAAAAAAAACGCGCTATAAAGCTAGTCACTCATGTAGCACCACATGTTGGGGGCGGGGATAGCTCAGTGGTTAGAGCGCCGGACTCGTGATTGAAAGGTCGCGGGTTCGAATCCCTGCTGGAACGGCGGGAGAATTTTCTTCTCCAGGGTCGACTTTCTGTGCTGACTCTTACTTCGGTATCCGTTCCACCCCCGTGTTACCACAGTAGCACGTAAAAAATCCCGGTCATTCTGCCAAAAGTGCAGGTGGCAAGTTACACCTTACGTATGTGGCTTTTATTGAACCGTGCTTCGGCATTGGTCACAACTTGTCCCTAATATGTCAAATGACATCTGAGGACATTAAGCATCAACTCATCATCAGCAGCACCACATGCGAGCGCAGTGAGTCCACTCAAGAGAGCGGAAAATAGCGCTATATAAGCGATCATCAAAAAAAAAAAAAAAAAAAAGAAGAAAAAAAAGCTCCACCACCACCACCACACCAGGACACGAACAAATGACAGAAGCAGCAATTTTATATATAAACAATCCCCCCCCCCCAACAACAGCAGCAGCAACAACACACCCAGACACACACACAGACACACACACACAGACACACACACACACACACACACACACTCACACACACACACATACAGAGAGAGAGAGAGAGAGAGAGAGAGAGAGAGAGAGAGAGAGAGAGAGAGAGAGAGAGAGAGAGAGAGAGAGAGAGAGAGAGGAGAGAGAGAGAGAGAGAGAGAGAGAGAGAAAGAGCAAACAAAAGGAAGAACAAAACTAATAGCACTTTTACTACAGACACGCACACACACACACACACACACACACACACACACACACACACACACACACACACACACACACACACACACACACACACACACACACACACACACACACACACACACGCACGCACACACACAAAGACAAACACACAGGTTCACACACAAACACACACATACGCGCGCCAACACAAAAAGCAGAAGAAAATTGCAGCTTAAAAAGATAAAGGCAATTACTTTCCTCTTCTCGTGCATCAAACACCCGTAGTGACGCTGATGGAGCTGTTTGCTGCCTGTAGATCAAACGGTGTGCATAAGTGTGGAAAAAGGCTCATTGAAAAGGACTGACAGTGAAGCAGGCACAAAGAGAGCACATTCAAATTACACCTTCCGCGCTTGGGGCTTTCTGTAGCAGGAGCTAGTTGCCGTGTCTCTTTTCTCCAGTAATAGCAGGCAAGTGAGCATTTTTGTCAGGCTGTGTACAAATGATAAATAAAGTAAATGGCTGACGCGGGGCGGGGAGGTGGAGGTGGAAAGGGAGGTGGTGGGGGGGAGAGGAAGGTGGAAAGGGAGGTGGGTGGGGGAGGTGGAGGTGGTGGGGGGAGGAAAGGGAGGTGGTGGGGGGAGGGGTGGTGGAAAGGGAGGTGGAAAGGGAGGTGGAAAGGGAGGTGGTGGGGGAGGTGGAGGTGGTGGGGGGAGGGAAAGGGAGGTGGTGGGGGGAGGGGTGGTGGAAAGGGAGGTGGAAAGGGAGGTGGAAAGGGAGGTGGTGGGGGGAGGGGAAGCGGAGCGGATGGGGTGGCTGGAAGAAGAGGGCCGGGTGGGGGGAGGGGAGGGATGGGAGGGGAGGGAAGAGAGGAGGGAGGGGAGGCGCAGGTTTAAGGGAGGAGTACTACAAGCCATGGCGTTATCAGTAAACCATGTCTAACGATGCTGTGGCCTTATCAGTAAACCATGTCTAACGATGCTGTGGCCTTATCAGTAACCATATCTAACGGCGCTGTGACGTTATCAGTAAACCATATCTAACGATGCTGTGGCCTTATCAGTAAACCATGTCTAACGATGCTGTGGCCTTATCAGTAAACCATATCTAACGATGCTGTGGCCTTATCAGTAAACCATGTCTAACGATGCTGTGGCCTTATCAGTAAACCATGTCTAACGACGCTGTGGCCTTATCAGTAAACCATGTCTAACGACGCTGTGGCCTTATCAGTAAACCATGTCTAACGACGCTGTGGCCTTATCAGTAAACCATATCTAACGGCGTTGTGACCTTATCAGTAAACCATGTCTGAATAACAACAGTTGCGCTGCAACAATAACAGGATAGGTGTAAAATTTCATGATAGCATTGGTGACAAGGAGAACAGAGAGAGAGAGAGAGAGAGAGAGAGAGAGAGAGAGAGAGAGAGAGAGAGAGAGAGAGAGAGAGAGAGAGAGAGAGAGAGAGAGAGAGAGAGAGAGAGAGAGAGACAGAGAGAGACAGAGAGAGAGACAGAGACAGAGAGACAGAGGACAGAGAGACAGAGACAGAGACAGAGAGAGAGAGAGAGAGAGGGAGGTGGGGAGTGGAGGAGGGCGCATGACGTGGGGGGGGGGGGGGGAAGTGGAGGTCAATAAAAAATTTAAAAAAATAAAAAAGAGAGAAAAAAAGAGCATAAAACAACAACAAACCCCATCGCATCCACTCGAAAGAACTGTCCATTTTCAAAAGGTGTCTTACCCAGCGGTCGCAGCCTATCAAGATAAACTAAAATTATATTTAAATGAACGCTAGCCAAGCAAGCAAGCACTTTGATATTTAACGCCCAGTCAACCCCACCAGTTATTCAATGACATTAGGATGATATACTTTACGTAAATATAATGATATTAGTGTGATAAATTTTACGTAAATATAATGATACTAGGGTGATATATTTTACGTAAATATAATGATATTAGGGTGAAGTATTTTAAGTAACTGTAGTGATTTAGATCCTGTTTACAAATGGAACGGTTTGTCTGTTTATCCAGCACACTGACTCGTCCCCACACAAGCATCCTTGCTGGAGTGCAAGCAGAAGTTTCAGTGGAGAGTGTGGACCGCTTTGCGCCATTCTTCCGCCTTCCTGTTCTGTAAGGACTGGCCTCAAACATCGCTTGGACTGTTCTGCTGCCATTATGTGCTGCATCTATGTATTTCTATGCTGGGATCTCTAACGTGCGCAACGACCTATGTGCGTGCCGTGCAGATGAAGCAGACAGGCGGTGAGGAGACAGCACACGTGTCGAGTGGGAACTGTTGCCATCAGGAGTCGAACCCTGATCAATGGCTGTAACCTACAGCCTAGCGCCTTGGCCACAGGGCCACGAATGCCACTTTTACCCCGCTGGTCGCTGTTGCCATGGGAGATACCTGGCCTGTGTGTCAACGCTGGTCGCTGTTGCCATGGGAGATACCTGGCCTGTGTGTCAACGCTGGTCGCTGTTGCCATGGGAGATACCTGGCCTGTGTGTCAACCGCTGGTCGCTGTTGCCATGGGAGATACCTGACCTGTGTGTCAACGCTGGTCGCTGTTGCC
Source organism: Alviniconcha strummeri (assembly GCA_963584105.1). Taxonomy (NCBI): domain Eukaryota; kingdom Metazoa; phylum Mollusca; class Gastropoda; family Provannidae; genus Alviniconcha; species Alviniconcha strummeri. Next base: position 1,109,780 of record OY757542.1, read on the forward strand.
ATGTGATATGCCTGACCTGGGTGTCAAGCCTCTGTCGGCCATGATGGGGTCCCCCCAATCCAACCCCGGGTGTGAGGAGTCCACAGACGATCGTCAGCGACTCCACAAGCTGATGACACACTGGTGTAATGCAAACTTCTTCAGTCACAGTACACCAGCATGTGTAGGCCTGGAGCCGGTGTAGACGCATTTCTAGCCCCCAGGGGCAAAAAGCTCAACAAAACCTTGAAACCTACAGTGGACACACTGGTTGCACAACAAGCGGCAGACACGTAGCACGTCAGAATACAGCCCTAACTGACGTAACGGATGAAGTGAAGTATGTCCGATGCTTCAATGCACACGGGCTCTGTGCTGACGGCCCTCAAAGGACTAACCCTCGCTGTAAAGGATGAAATCAACCAAACCAGCCCTCGCCAACTCCTTGTTATTACACATACCTTATAATACCTTATAATACCTCGGTTTTCTGCATTCAGTGGAGAGTACTGAAGCAACTCAATTCATAATGTTAAAGCCAAACAGATGCCTTTAAAGACAAATTTCTTCGTTTTCACTCGTTAAACATTTGCTTTGAGAAGAGTCAGCAGTTGATTAAGTCAGGGAAGGAGAGTCGGGCATCGTGTCGTAACTCCATTTCCACAGAAAACAAAGGATGACTCAAGCTTCCAGTCAAAGAAAACATCAACGGTTCGAAGTGACCGCCTGCCACTTTAACGTCTGGAAGTGTGCCAGGATGCCCCCCCCCACCCCCACCCCCCCCACACACACCTATATCATTCCAAGCAGAATGAGCCTCACTAACATCTCCCCACCTACATTATCTCCACCAACACCAACCCGAAAACCTAGTCAGCCCCAACATCATCATTCCAATAATATCATCCCCCAGCAAGATCAGCCCCACCAGAATCCGCCCACCAGAATCCGCCCACCAGAATCCGCCCACCAGAATCCGCCCCACCAGAATCCGCCCACCAGAATCCGCCCACCAGAATCCGCCCACCAGAATCAGCCCCCACAGAATCAGCCCACCAGAATCAGCCCCACCAGAATCAGCCCCACAATATCAGCCTGCCACCATCAGCCTAAAGCGGATCGTTGGTGTCGTCGTATTGTTTGCCCCAACACACAGGCAGAGAAGAAATAACACTTTGAACAGCTCAGTTATGTCCCTTCCTCCACTCATAACAGACGCCAAGCTATGTCCGTCGCCAGCTGTGTGTGTGTGTGTGTGTTGTGTGTGTGTGTGTGTGTGTGTGTGTGTGTGTGTGTGTGTGTGTGTGTGTGTGTGTGTGTGTGTGAAAACACAGATATCATAATTTCCGCCAAGAAGTCTATGCATCTGGGCCTCAAAAATACACATGCAGAAAATGTTTTAAAAGCTATTTCCAAGAGACGTGATGACTTTGCGATGCTAAGAGTATCTCGCATGTTTACAGTCACAACAGAAAGAGAATAGTCTTCATAATAACTGTTTGACACATTTTGTATTGGAAAACTAAATTCCAGCAGAAGCAAAAATGCTCAAAGGAGGCAATAGGGAAACAAAGAAGAAAAAAAAAAAAAAAAAAAAAAAGGGAAAAAAAAGAAAGAAAAAAAGAAGGAAAGAAGTCTGAATAATTTTAATGTGACCATACCCCCTCCTCCCCCCCAATACACACAAACACGCAGACACACACACTCACGCATACACACATGTACACATTTACTGACACACACACACACACACACACACACACACACCCCACACACACACACACACACACACACACATACACACACACATACACACACACAGACTAACACTCACAGGCACAGAGAGACAGACAGGCACACACACACACACACACACACACACACACACACACACACACACACACACACACACACACAAATACAGACACACACACACAGTCAGATACAGATACACACTCACAGACACAGACTGACACTTACAGGCACAGAGAGATAGACAGACAGATAGACACAGACACACAGAGAGATAGACAGACAGATAGACACAGACACACAGACACACAGACAAGCATAGACACAGTCAGACAGACAGACAGACACACGAATGTACTCACAAACACATATACGAGAATTCTGAATAACAACAGTTGCGCTGCAACAGTAACTGGATAAATGTAATTTGATGATAGCATTGGTGATTTCTATACGAGAATTCCTGCCTGGAAGTGGTCGTTTCAAACTGAAAACATCAACGAAAAAGAATCATAATATTATTGATGATAGTATTTCCTGTAGCCCTCTGGAACACAGGCGAGCTCTTATCGATTAACGTAAGTATTGACAAACCTCCACATGTATCTTTCATTCCATGCGTCTGTATATCGATATGGTCTGGCCGCATCACCCATCTTGGTTACATCCAACTTTATGAATACAGATAAGGTTCAGATTGCATCACTATATATGCAAACTGCTTCCTAGACCAGCACAGGAACATTTTGTCCTAGCATCTTCGGGGTCTCATGACAAGTCATAGACAATTCTGCCCCCTCATCCCACCTTCCTTAAAACAGGGTTGTCCAGACACAACAGGTTCCAGCTTATCCATATACACCAGGTTACA
>OY757542.1:1115081-1120081 GCA_963584105.1 Alviniconcha strummeri
AACCCCGTTTGTAGCTAGAAGACCTTGTCCACCTCAAGTGTATTTGATAAACCTGATGAATGCCACATTATTTCTGTCCCGCCTTCTGACCACAAGGGTTGTATTATCCAGTTTAAACTTAGTGAAATTGTAAAAGGAGCTGGATTTTGGAAATTATATATTTCACTTCTAGGTGACATTGTTTTTGTTAATTAGCATTATGAACACATGGAATCTTTCACCAAAGTCATTGACACGGGCAACCAAACATTGTGAGAATTGTTGAAACTGTACATTAGGAAATTTTCAATCGCATAATGTAATAAACAAAAAAGTGTGGGCGTACAGCTGGCTGTTTATCTCAACGACCTGCACACTGCACTATGTGCTGGTCAGAACTGTACGGTCACCCAAGGTGGCGTGAGAAGGGGATCGGAACTGTACGGTCACCCAAGGTGGCGTGAGAAGGGGATCGGAACTGTACGGTCACCCAAGGTGGCGTGAGAAGGGGATCGGAACTGTACTGTCACCCAAGGTAGCGTGAGAAGGGGATCGGAACTGTACTGTCACCCAAGGTAGCGTGAGAAAGTCAAAGTGAAGCGACAGATGACAGAGCAACACAAAGCCCGTGCAGCACAAAGACGAATGAAGTATAAGAACATGAAAACATGGAGACATAAATAGTCTTCTAAACGGCCCTACTGACGTCACAACCTGTTTAGAACATGACCTGCTGTGGGACGCAAAGCGACCAACACTGATGCTGGCGTAACGAAAAACACCTACCTCCACCCCATCTGATTGGCACTCAGTCTCTGTCTGGCAGTTCCACAGATACATTCAGTATGGCTGCTGGGTGTGTGTGTGTGTGTGTGTGTGTGTGTGTGTGTGTGTGTGTGTGTGTGTGTGTGTGTGTGTGTGTGTGTGTGTGTGTGTGTGTGTGTGTGTACCTAACAACCTGGAGAATGGGACACCTAACAATCTGAAGACTTGGACACCTAACAAACGGAACATATAGACATCCAACACACTGAATACAGAAATACCTAGCAAACTGAACACATGGCCTCCCAACAAATGGGACACATGGCCACCCAACAAACGGAACACATGGATACCCAACAAATGGAACACATGGCCACCCAACAAACGGAACACAGGGATAACCAACAAACGGAACACAGGGATACCCAACACGCTGGTCACATGGACAAACCTGAAACTGAACGCGTGGTCCCAGCAAGCTGATCTCCAGAAGGCAGGCCTTGCATTTCGCGCAGAACATCTACCTGTGCTTCCTTTCACGTCTCTTCAGCTTGGCATCTAGACTTCGGAAAAGCGTGTCTTTTGTCTTGCTTCTTCTCCAAGAAGAATTCCCAAAGTTGCCATTGAAACAATTTTAAATTTCAAAAGTCTGATTGCTTGCAAGCCGAAGAAGAAGGAGAAGAAGGAGAAGGAAGAGGAGAAGGAGAAGGAGTAGGAGAAGGCGGAAGATAGTGTAAAGAAGAGGAAAGAGAAGGCGGCGACGTGGGAAGTTTATGACTGTAAAAGACGGTATTAGTTTTCTGTTCAAGATGTGGGCGTGAGGTGGTTTTTCCGTTACGGACCTAAGCGGCTTAGGGGGCAGATGACTCGGAATACATGGCCGCCATTGGGGCCCATCAACCTGATTGCTGGAATAATCGAACTCCGGGACACCAGGATCACTGTAACCCATAACATTTGTGGACAGAATCGGTATCCACCAGGGTCAGCGTGACCCATTGGTATAGTGGACAGACTTGTCAGAATCGGTGTACACCAGGGTCGTTGTGATCTATTTATGTTTTGAGCAGAATCATCAGACTCGGTATCCACCAGCGTCATTGTGACCCATTAGTACAATGGACAGAGTTGTCAGAGTCAGTGTACACCAGGGTCATTGTGATCTATTAATGTTTTAAACAGAATCGTCAGAATCGGTGTACATTAAGGTCATTTTATCCCATTAATTATGTGGACAGAATCGTCAGAATCGGTGTACATCAAGGTCACTGAGACCCATTAATCGTGCGGACAGAATCGTCAGAATCGATGTACATCAAGGAGCATTGTGACTCAGCGTCTGCCTATTGACGTAGAGGGCAGAATTCTCATAGTTCCAGATGCATCAGGGTTAGTAGGCAACGGAGAAAATTGAATTGACCCTGGAAAACAAAACCAGAATCTCTTTCAGCAGGAACGGAACCCGTGAAAGCCGAACACTGTTTTTAATGTGCTATTTGCCAAGAAGGGATTTGGCATCGGGAAAAGGGGATCGGTTTCGTTTGATCCTTTCCAACCCCTCCCCCCCCCCCACCTTCCCCGGCAGCCCCCAGCCCTGATGAGCACAGTGCGCTGTGTGTCGGTGAACTCACAGAGAATGGCTCAGACTGGGAAGCTGCGTTCACCACAGAGCTCCCATTGCAAGGTATCCGTGTAAGTCGTATGGGTAATTACGTGTTATTGCTGTTAAAAAAAGAAAAGAAAAAATCCCTCGCGGGGAGTATTGATCGCCAGACCTGGTAAGACTATTAGCTTCCAACCTTTTCTGAGTACAAAAGATCGTATGTTGGAACCCCGTTAGAGTCCTGGGTGATTTTCAGTCCTGACCAATTCCTGCCCGGAGCTGGGAGTGGCACTGACCGGACGGGAAGGTCAGTGGGACCTCACAGCTGAGCTTCATCCACCCATAGGTTGCGCCTTTAAGGGGGTTGTCTTTTAACTTGACCAACCCCGCCATTCCCAGGGCTTGTAACACGGGCATAATTGAGTCTTTCCAAGGGCTTGTAACGCAGGCATAATTAAGTTTTTCATAGGGCTTGTAACACGGGCATAATTAAGTCTTTCCTAGAGTTGTAACACGGGCATAATTCTTTCCCAGGTCTAGTAACACGGGTATAATTCTTTCCTAGGGCTTGTAACACGGGAATAATTGTTTCCTAGGGCTTGTAACACTAGCATAATTCAGTCTTCTCTAGGACTTGTAACACGGGCATAATTCAGTCTTTTGTAGGGTTTGTAACACGGGCATAATTCACAGTCTTTTGTAGGGCTTGTAACACGGGCATAATTCAATCTTTTCTAGGGCTTATAACACGGGCATATTTCAGTCTTTCCCAGGGCTTGTAAAATGGGCATAATTTAGTCTTTTGTAGGGCTTGTAACACGGGCATAATTCAATCTTTCCTAGGGCTTGCAACACGGGCATAATTAAGTCTTTCCTAGGGCTTGCAACACCGGGATAATCAAATATTTCCCAGGGCTTGTTAATACCGGGATAATAATAATAATAAAGAGGATTACTAGAGCGCCCTTCTACTGCACAAGGTGGGGGCACAGGGCGCTTAATAATAACAATAATTATAATTATAAAAAATCTTATAAAGCGCTGTTCTTTAACCAGAGTTAAACTCATTGCGCTGTACAAACATCTTATCACAAAAACCACATTAACATACATTTCAGCAAACAAAACCTTAATTATTGTAGCTTTAATTACCATTATAGCCTATCGAACAACACACACACACACACACACACACACACACACACACACACACACACACACACACACACACACACACACACACACACACACACACACACACACACGCACGCACTTGTGATTTAAATTGCTTGTTGTTATTATTGCTTTTCGCTGAAGGTTTCTTGACGTCAGTGTAGTTTATGTTTTAATTTTGTACAGCGCCGAGCTCTGTTAAAATAACTGTAATCGCGCTTTCCAATAATTCCGTTATTATCATCATTATCGTCATCATTATTATCATTATTTCTGAAAAGGATCAGACCTGTTTAGCCTCTTTGGTTGTAATTCCTCATCCAGCATTATGACCTGAAGCATCCCGACTGCCTCAGCTACTGGGGCCCTGTGGACTCCGCTAAAACACGCTGTGTGTTCTGCTGTCTCATGGACCTCTGTGTGTTCTGCTGTCTCATGGACCTCTGTGTGTTCTGCTGTCTCATGGACCTCTGTGTGTTCTGCTGTCTCATGGACCTCTGTGTGTTCTGCTGTCTCCGGGACTCTGTGTTCTGCTGTTTCCTGCCTTGCCTGGGGCAGTCCCCAGTTAGTGATCGCCCTCAGCGTCACACCACCCCGAGACGTGGGCTGTTGTAGCGGTGTTACTGGTGGTAGTGGTAGGGGTGGGGGATGGGGGGTGGAAAGGAACCCGCTGACGGTGTGCTCTCTGGAGACCTGTTGGCGGGTCTCTGCTTGGCCTGTAAGTGTTTTCCGGATTGTTCTAGGTGATGGAGGGATTTTTGACCCAAACGAAGAATTATTGACCCAAAGGAGGGACTGTTGACCCAAACGAGGGATTACTGACCCAAAGGATGGATCCTTGACCCAAAGGAGGGATTATTGACCCAAAGAGGGACTGTTGACCCAAACCAGGAATTACTGACCCAAAGGAAAGATCGTTGATCCAGAGGGACTACTGACCCAAAAGAGGGATTGTTGACCCAAAGGAGGGATTGTTGAACCAAAGGACGGATCGTTGACCCAAAGGAGGGATTACTGACCCAAACGAGGGATTGTTGACCCAAAGAAGAAACTATGGACCTTAAGAAAGGATTGTTGACCCAACGAGGCATTGTCGACCCAAAGAGGAATTGCTGACCCAAAGGAGGGATTGCTGACTCAAAAGAGGGACTCCTGACCTAAAGGAGAGATTATTGACCCAAAGTGGAACTGATGACCCAATGTCGACCAAAAGGACCACAGAAGCGTATCTTGTAAGTGTCTGAAGGATGTCTGACCAAAGAAGCATAGCTTGTAAGTGTGAACAGGATTGTTGGTCACAGTCGAATGACACAGAGGGATATTGGCCTGTACGTGTCTGGGGTATTGTGGCCATGGCCCGTAAGTGTTTAAAGGATTGTTGACCACAGACGAAGGGCCTGTTAGTGTTAGAGGGATCGTTGACCACATAGGCATAAAGCATGTAAGTGTTTGGGAGCCCTCGCTACCATCCGCCACTCAC
>OY757542.1:1125081-1150081 GCA_963584105.1 Alviniconcha strummeri
CTCTCAAAGGTTTCCCAAAGTTGCCTTTGAAACAGTTCCAATGTTCGTCTGATTGACGATGGCCCTCTCTCGTCCTTTCAAGGAAGATCATCTTGCGCTTCCTCTTTCCACGACTCTCTCCCGCAGGCGATCGATGGTGTGATGTCCTTGGCTTTGTGCCCGCAGGTAGTGTCTCAAGCTCCTTAAAACTTCAGATCTTCCGAGAAGCAAGCCACTTATGATGTTGCCTTGCCCGCTTAGGCCGATGTAAGAATCACAAAGCTTGTGTTGTGCTATATACCCAACGTTTTTCACTATTCTTTTGGCTTGAACGTATTCACCATTTCATCAAAAAACGCCGAGAACAAGTCGGTTGCATTTCAGCGGCTCATTTTTTCTTCAAAGCGCAGTTATCATCCGACTACAAGACATTGTAAACAAATAAATGAAGCAATCAAATGAACTGTCCACAATAACACATATGCGTAAAAATAAAAATGACTGCTTTGACACATCCGCTCTAAAAATTAAAAAAGAAGAGAGAGAGAGAGAGAGAGAGAGAGAGAGAGAGAGAGAGAGAGAGAGAGAGAGAGAGAGAGAGAGAGAGAGGAGGGCGGGGGGGGGGAAAGAAAAAATGAGAGAGAAAAATGAGACGGTACTTTTAATGCAATATATAATCGGCCGCCATTTAAGGTGGGAAACAAAATGAAACGTTTACTCAGAATAGTTTTTCGATCAGGAAATGGTACCCCTCCCTTCCGATCATCCCTCATTCCTGACCCCACCCACCCCCCGGCCCGCTCCAGGCCCCGCCCCGCCCAGCCAGACACACACACACCGATGGGGACACTCCAGCTGTAGCCGGCAACAACTGTCTCAGCCCTGCGCGTGTTGTGTACACACTGCACAGTGAGTGTCTGTCCCAGTGCACAGTGAGTGTCTGTCCCAGTGCACAGTGAGTGTCTGTCCCAGTGCACAGTGAGTGTCTCTCCCACTGCACAGTGAGTGTCTGTCCCACTGCAAACTGAATGACTGTCCCATTGCACAGTGAGTGTCTCTCCCACTGCACAGTGAGTGTCTGTCCCACTGCACACTGAATGACTGTCCCATTGCACAATGAGTGTCTCTCCCACTGCACAGTGAGTGTCTGTCCCACTGCAAACTGAATGACTGTCCCACTGCACAGTGACTGTCCCACTGCACAGAAGATGTCCCACTGCACAGTGAGTGTCTGTCCCACTGCACAGTGAGTTTCTGTCCCACTGCACAGAGAATGTATCTCCCAGTGCACAGTGAGTGTCTGTCCCACTGCACAGAGAATGTCTGTCCCAGTGCACAGTGAGTGTCTGTCCTACTGTACAGCAAATGTCCCAGTGCACAGTGAGTGTCTGTCCCACTGCACAATGAGTGTCTGTCCCACTGCACAGTGCATATCTGTCCCAGTGCACAGTTAGTGTCTGTCAAACTGCACAGTGAGTGTCTATCCCACTGCACAGTTAGTGTCTGTCAAACTGCACAGTGAGTGTCTGTCCCACTGCACAGTGAGTGGCTGCGCCACATTTGCAACCCGTCCCAACCATTGAACCACCTCTTTTCCACACCAGGCTCTGCATCTGGCATTTAGATCACAGTAACCCCACCGCCACTATCGCTGAGGTGTGGAAATGTGGCACGATCCTCTCCCGCAGAGCATAGGGGGTACATTCATTGCTCCTTGATCACGAGTGGAAGAATCCCATTGGAACACACACACACACACACACACACACACACACACACACACACACACACACACACACACACACACGCACGCACGCACACACACACACACACACACACACACACGCACGCACGCACGCACGCACGCACGCACGCACGCACGCACGCACGCACGCACACTGACAGACATACACATACATACACACTCACAGACACACCCACACAGGCACCCACCCACACAAGCACCCACCCATACAGCCACACACCCACACAGGCACCCACCCACAGAGGCACACACCCACACAGGCACCCACCCAGACAGGCACATACCCACACAGACACCCACCCACAGAGGCACACACCCACACAGGCACCCACTCCCATCCGCAGCCCCCTGCAGACCCACGGGGAGGGTGACAACATGCAGAGGAACGCAATACGCTGATCACTGGCTTGGTTTGAGGACATTTCAAACCACCCTTCTTTTCTTGGAGCAGTGCGACCAGTCCTGCCCCTGTGTCTTTGTGTGTCGAGCTGTGATTAGGGCATGATCTAACTATTTGTGGTATTGTGAGGCCAGGTCTAACTATTTATGGTATTGTGAGGCAAGGTCTAACTGCTTGTGGTATTGTGAGGCACGGTTGAACTGTTTGTGGTATTGTGAGGCCAGGTCTAACTGTTTGTGGTATTGTGAGGCCAGGTCTAACTGTTTGTGGTATTGTGAGGCACGGTTGAACTGTTTGTGGTATTGTGAATCACGGTTTAACTGTTTGTGGTATTGTGAGGCCAGGTCTAACTGTTTGTGGTATTGTGAGGCACGGTTTAACTGTCTGTGGTATTGTGAGGCACGGTTGAACTGTTTGTGGTATTGTGAATCACGGTTTAACTGTTTGTGGTATTGTGAGGCACGGTCTAACTGTTTGTGGTATTGTGAGGCACGGTTTAACTGTCTGTGGTATTGTGAGGTCAAGCTTTAACCGTTGGTGGTATTGTGAGGTTAAGGTTTAACCGCTGGTGGTATTGTGAGGTCAAGGTTTAACCGCTGGTGGTATTGTGAGGTCAAGGTTTAACTGTCTGTGGTATTGTGAGGTCATGGTTTAACCGTTGGTGGTATTGTGAGGTCATGGTTTAACCGTTGGTGGTATTGTGAGGTCATGGTTTAACCGTTGGTGGTATTGTTAAGAGTGTCGTTGGAGAAGGGTGGTGTTGGCAGCAGTGGTTGTAGGTGGAGTAGGAAATGGATGAAGTCAGTGTTACTTGGGTTCTTCGTGAGTCTCGTGCTTCAAGTGCAGCCGTGTCATGTTGCTGTGGTCTGAATAATGCGTGCAATTGTGTTAAGATTTAAGATTTTGTATTTAAGTGCAAAAGACAAAAAACAAACAACCTATAATGGTGTGGTTGATGAGGGCCGGTATAATGTTGGCTGGTGACGGCCGGTATAATGGTGGCTGGTGACGGCCGGTATAATGGTGGCTGGTGACGGCCGGTATAATGTTGGCTGGTGACGGCCGGTATAATGGTGGCTGTTGACGGCCGGTATAATGGTGGCTGGGGACGGCCGGTCTAATGGTGGTTGATGACGGCCGTTAAATGGTGGTTGGAGACGGCCGGTATAATGGTGGTTGGTGACGGCCGGTATAATGGTGATTGTTGACGGCCGGTATAATGGTGGTAGATGTTGATCGTGCCATGGACGAGAGACAGCTACCGTTAACGCCACACTTAAAGCTCTCTGTTTTGTTTAGTTTTTATTTTATTTTCAAAAACAGGGAATGAGCGTGCTAACAAAGAAGATGCCTGCCATGCACGGTTACTCAGTGGTAAGTTGTCTCCATCGTCTGTTGTGTAACACAATCAGTTGTCTCCATCGCCTGTTTTGTAACAGTCAGTTGTCTCCACCACCTATTGTGTAACACAGTCAGTTGTCTCCATCACCTGTTGTGTAACAGTCAGTTGTCTCCACCACCTATTGTGTAACACAGTCAGTTGTCTCCATCACCTGTTGTGTAACAGTCAGTTGTCTCCACCACCTATTGTGTAACACAGTCAGTTGTCTCCATCACCTGTTGTGTAACAGTCAGTTGTCTCCACCACCTATTGTGTAACACAGTCAGCTGTCTCCATCACCTGTTGTGTAACAGTCAGTTGTCTCCATCGCCTGTTGTGTAACAGTCAGTTGTCTCCATCGCCTGTTGTGTAACAGTCAGTTGTCTCCATCGCCAGTTGTGTAACAGTCAGTTGTCTCCATCGCCTGTTGTGTAACAGTCAGTCGTCTCCACCACCTATTGTGTAACACAGTCAGTTGTCTCCATCGCCTGTTGCGTAACATAGTCAGTTGTCTCCACCGCCAGTTGTGTAACAGTCAGTTGTCTCCATCGCCTGTTGTGTAACAGTCAGTTATCTCCATCGCCTGTTGTGTAACAGTCAGTTGTCTCCATCGCCTGTTGCGTAACACAGTCAGTCGTCTCCATCACCTGTTGTGTAACACAGTCAGTTGTCTCCATCGCCTGTTGTGTAACAGTCAGCTGTCTCGATCGCTTGTTGTGTATCAGTCAGCTGTCTCCATCGCCTGTTGTATAACAGTGAGTTGTCTCCAGTACCTATTGTGTATGTGGCAGAGTGGTATTTTCAGTGTGTGATTGTTTTGTCACAGTTTGTGCGATTGTATTTTGTGCTGACTTAAAGTAAACATGGTGCTTAACCTAAACATTTACAGGCTTGATATTGAGTCTTGATTAGTAACTGTATTTAATATGCTGTTTTATTGGATTTTTTTCATTAAAATCTGGATGTAGTTTTTGATTATTAGTGCCGTAATTAATGATGAATATTGTCTTTAAAAGGAGTAAATGAATCTGGTCATATTTAGGTAGAAATTATAATATTTGGTGTCTTACACAGTAATGGTGACAGAGTTCTGTCCCATGCATAGTATAGGATTTTTAACAAGTTCAGAGTTTGTTCACTTGTTGCAAATGCAACAAGAGAAAAGCATGAGTTTCATGTTTAGTATGCTTTAGAAGTTCTGAGCTCAGAGCTCACTATATATATGATCTAGTGACAGGTTTAGTGGGCAGTTACAGACATTATTTATCTAGAAGGAGCCTTTGTCAGACTGAGAAGGTAGGTGAATCTATATATTTTCTTAAAGTAATACTGATATTTTCCCTATGGTATTTGACAGGTTTAATTTCATGACTCCTTCGCTTATTTTGTTCTATGTATTTATTTTATTATTTTGTCATTTCCTTTCCTTAGCTGTTAAAGTGTTATTATGGTTTATGCAGCTGTGAAGTAAGTTTTGTGACTTTTTGTCTGCTGTCCTATTTTGGAATATGTTATGGTCAACATTACTCTCTGTAAATCTAAGAGTGCTGCGGGTATTGGCCAGGTTTATCAGTTACTTGTGTTATTTATTTTTATGTTCCCATTGTTTGTCTAGATGGTTTTATAAGAATTTAGTATTCCTGCTATTTTATAATGGTGATATAATTCCTGTGAGCGTATTCTTATAGTTCTTTATCTTTTTGAACAGGGTGATACATACTTACATACACACGCCTGTCTACAAATACTACTGTAATACAGTCTGGAAATAAAACAGCTACGGTTCCCCTTGCTTCGCCCCATGTGTTCCCGCGAACCCTCCAGGGGCATATATAGTATACATGCATCGCAACCCGGCAGCATGTAACACAGTCAGCTGTCTCCATCACCTGTTGTGTAACACAGTCAGCTGTCTCCATCGCCTGTTGTGTAACAGTCAGTTGTCTCCATCGCCTGTTGCGTAACACAGTCAGCTGTCTCCATCGCCTGTTGCGTAACACAGTCAGTTGTCTCCACCACCTGTTTTGTAACACAGTCAGCTGTCTCCATCGCCTGTTGTGTAACAGTCAGTTGTCTCCATCGCCTGTTGTGTAACAGTCAGTTGTCTCCATCGCCTGTTGTGTAACAGTCAGTTGTCTCCATCGCCTGTTGTGTAACAGTCAGTTGTCTCCATCGCCTGTTGTGTAACAGTCAGTTGTCTCTATCGCCTGTTGTGTAACAGTCAGTTGTCTCCATCGCCTGTTGTGGAGAGCTCGTAGAGTGTTCGCGTGCACAACATGACCCGAATCATCACCCACGTCACTGCTGTCAATACCAATGCCGAAAACAAAATTACCTGCCTCTACCATTTATGTTTCCGGTGACGGTTTGTGTCCAAAGCAAATGAAACAAAAGTCCACACAAGCGCAGACATGGAGGCAGTCGTCATTATTGTTCAGAGAAACAACAGAAACGTGGTCGATACATCGCTGAACAGTTGACGAACCCGGTCACGTCCCGTAGCCTGCAGCACACACACGCAGCCGTCATACTGTCAAACAAGATCACGGCCAAACCTCTCAAAAAAACAAAAAAACACAAAAGGTGGCAGTGAACAATATTCTCACTGCTTGATAATAATAATGTATATAATTGCACTGAATGTCTCGGAGATATAATTATGTTTGAGGCTCAAAGTGATACATGGAACATTACAACAAGACACAACCTAATTTAGTAACGTATTACATATTTCACTATGATTTATCCCTCACTCTGCCCGCCATCCACACACGCGCACGTGTAACACACACACACACACACACACACACACACACACACACACACACACACACACACACACACACATACATAATACATACATACACACGCACGCACACACGCACACACGCACACACGCACACACGCACACACACATACACACACACACATATACACACACATACACACACATACACAAATACGCACACACGCACACACACACACACACACACACTCACACACACACACACACACACACGCACCCCCACCCCCAACACACACACACACACACACACACACACACACACACACACACACACACACACACACACACACACACACACACACACTATCTCTACCCCTCGCTTTTCTCTCCCAATATCACGTCAGCCAGTGAAGATGTCAGCAGGAAAACAAAAAAACAAAAAACAAAAAGAGAGAAAAAAAAGAGAGCCATGAGTAGCTCAGAGTAGGCACTAGTAAGGAAAAGATTTTAAGAGAACTCCTGAACTGTGAGAAAGGACTAGTGTCGGATGTGAGCAGAAAGGTTGTTCCAGACAAGTGGAGCCTGAACAGAGAACAACCGGCACCCAAGGACCTTTATGTTTCCATCTTGCACAAGAATGATTTTTTTCTATCTCAGCGGGCCTTTTCCTCGTGAGGTTGGCGACACCTGGCTGTGTCCTTCACTGCCGTATCCTCACAGCTGCATGGTGTTGCTTCTTCTTCTCTCAGTAAATATCCAAATATCCACCGTCAACAGACTGACGATTGTGACGTGATTCGAGGTATGACGTATGAAATGACGTAGAAGCAATCGGGGCGGAGGAGGGGGTATTCAAGGATATGTCAGTCTGGCTGCTCTTTGTACAGAACTTTGACGACTGCTTGCATGTGTAGAACTTGTATTTCGTTTGGTCCCACTCCATAATTATGTCTCGTCCCCATGTGTTCCCGTCCATATGTAATCACCATCATCTCTCTCTCCCTCCCTCCGTGTGTGTGTGTGTGTGTGTGTGTGTGTGTGTGTGTGTGTGTGTGTGTGTGTGTGTGTGTGTGTGTGTGTGTGTGTGTGTGTGAGTGTGAGTGTGTGTGAGTGTGAGTGAGAGAGAGAGAGAGAGAGAGAGAGAGAGAGAGAGAGAGAGAGAGAGAGAGAGACTCTGTGTGTGGTGATTTTGATCACTTTTGATCACTGATGAAGTGTATGCTGATTTTTGATCACTTTTGATCACTGCTGAAGTGTGTGCTGATTGTGATCACGGCTGAAGTGTGTGCTGACTGTGATCACTGCTGAAGTGTGCACTGATTTTGATCACTGCTGAAGTGTTGGTGATTGGCTGGCAGCAATGCCGCAGACCTACGTTGGTGAACAATTTGCAGGATATGATAACAGTCCACAACTGCGTGAAGCTGCTGCGGACTCAATGAACAGAGATTGAGATGTAGACAGGAGTTTGCATTCAATTCAGTGTGTTACGTCGTGTCTTAATGAACGTGCGCATATGAAAAAGCTCACGGAAAGTAGAAATAGAAAATCTGCCGATTTTTGCCGTAGTCAGTTTATTTATTTATTTATTTCGCAGCAATCCACTCAATCCACCCAAACCCATCCACTCAAAATCACGTAATGTTCGGTTCTTATTCCCCACACCCACCGTGCAATCTCTATGTAGGTCACGTAATATTCGGTTCTTAGTCCACACACATACAAAAATAGGGAAACCAAGAGAACGTTTCAAATTGTTGGCAAGGCGCTTTATCTGGAGTAGCCTTCGGTACAATTTTCAAGCAGTGTTGTGATTACGTTATGTGTTAGCTGGGTAAACGCCGTCTGTCTGGATCGATGACTTCACAAGTCCCGGAGGGACGTTTTCCATGTCTTAGTTGGGACAACAGATCTCTGGCTCCGTCAGCAGCGCCATCGCTTACAAGCACACAGTGAGAAGAACGCTTTCCATGTCTTAGCTGGGATAACAGTCGGGCGATTCTGTCCATACCACAGCATCACATGTACACCGGGAAAAACTCTCCTGTGATTCTGCCCATAACCCCACAGCATCACATGTACACCGGGGAAAATCTCTCCTGTGATTCTGCCCATAACCCCACAGCATCACATGTACACCGGGAAAAATCTCTCCTGTGATTCTGCCCATAACCCCACAGCATCACATGTACACCGGGAAAAATCTCTCCTGTGATTCTGCCCATAACCCAACAGCATCACATGTACACCGGGAAAAATCTCTCCTGTGATTCTGCCCATAACCCCACAGCATCACAAGTACTCAAGGAAAATTCTGTCATGTATTTGAGCTGGGACAACATAATTATGATTGAGTCTGTCTGTAGCTTCGCAGCTGCGTGAGCGCACAGAGATGAACCTTTCCTATGTGTTAGTTACGGTAACTAAGCATTGACTCTGTTGCCCGATGCCTTCGCATGACAGACAAAAAGTGTTTCCTGGCCTTGGATGTTACTCGATGTTTTCAGAAGACAGAAAAGGTCCAGTTGCTTGTTAAGGTATCTAAGCAGTGACTCATTACTCTACGGCTTCACGCGACAAAGAAGAACCCGTTCGTGTCTTCGGTATGGGAGCTCATCAATGACTTTGTTACTGGATGGCTTCACATGACGGAGAAGAACCTTTGCTGTGTGTGGCTTCACCATTATGGAATATCACCTTTCCTGTATTAGAGCAATTACACACTGACTCCATCCAGTGCCCCAGTAGCTTCAGTGGAACACGGCAAAAGGAACCAAACTGTGATTCCATTTCAGTGGCTTCAGATGCACAGACGGTAGAATCTTTCCTGTGCGTTAGCTAGCACTAAACGGCAGCTCCACCTCTCTCATCCACAGGCTTGAACAGTACGTAGAGTAAGATCGTTCGTGTGCGTTAGCTAGGTACTAAACGGCAACTCCACGTCTGTGACCCAAAGGCTTAAATAGCGCTGAGAGTGGGTACAATCGTTCGTGTGCGTTAGCTAGGTACTAAACGGCAACTCCACGTCTGTGACCCAAAGGCTTAAATAGCGCTGAGAGTGGGTACAATCGTTCGTGTGCGTTAGCTAGGCACTAAACGGCGACCCCACTTCTGTGACCCAGTGGCTAATTCAGTGGCACATAATCATGGAAGAACCTTTCTCGTGTCTTGACCGTCTGGCTGTTGGTGTTGAGCGCTGGCTGCATGCTCAACAGTCTCACGTCCAAATGACGCACGCTTGTCTTGGATGGCGCACTTTGTCCTTCAAACGTCAACGTTTCCCTAACAAACTTAATCAAGCGCAGCTGTCAGTGCAAATTATGTTCCGAGATTTCTGCGCTACAATATGAAGACTTGGTTTTCTGGTCGTGCCATCCGAGGGCCACACAATCCTATTCGTAGGCAGCTTTGGCCAGAATGGGTCGTTTCGCAAATTGCTTCGGTCATGCAGTCTTTTACGTGGGCAAAATGATGGCGGGCGCCCCTAGGCCCAGTGGGTAATGTAGCAGTTATTACCCCTGTTCTCCCTGGCTGCCTCCTGTCGCTGCCTGCCTCCTCTCCCTGCCTCTTCTCCCTCCCTGCCTCCTCCCCCTGCCTCCTCTCCCTGCCTCTTCTCCCTCCCTGCCTCCTCCCCCTGCCTCCTCCCCCTGCCTGCCTCCTCTCCCTCCCTGCCTCCTCCCCCTGCCTCCTCTCCCTGCCTCCTCCCCCTGCCTGCCTCCTCTCCCTGCCTCCTCTCCCTGCCTCCTCCCCCTGCCTCCTCTCCCTGCCTCCTCCCCCTGCCTGCCTCCTCTCCCTGCCTCCTCCCCCTGCCTCCTCTCCCTGCCTCCTCCCACTGCCTGCCTCCTCTCCCTGCCTCTTCTCCCTCCCTGCCTCCTCCCCCTGCCTCCTCTCCCTGCCTCCTCTCCCTGCCTCCTCCCCCTGCCTCCTCTCCCTGCCTCCTCTCCCTGCCTCCTCTCCCTGCCTCCTCCCCCTGCCTGCCTCCTCTCCCTGCCTCCTCTCCCTGCCTCCTCTCCCTACCTCCTCTCCCTGTCTGCCTCCTCTCCCTGCCTCCTCTTCCTTCCTCCTCCTTGTCTGCCTCCTCTCCCTGTCTGCCTCCTCTCCCTGTCTGCCTCCTCTCCCTGTCTGCCTCCTCTCCCTGGCTGCCTCCTCTCCCTGGCTGCCCCCTCTCCCTGCATACTTCACTGCCGTCGGAAATCCCCAGAACCCACTCCGTAAAGCCATGGTGGACACAAAGAGATGCAGGCTGGGACGGGGAGAATCTTCGATGGCTCAAGCGGAGGACTCAATACTACAAGTATGCCAGCTGAGAGAGCTCAAGCAAACCAAGGAGTGGGAAAGGTACCCAAACCGATTCCGGTATCTCTACGGGACAATCCTGCAAGAAAACTTGGAAAAACACTGTCAAGAATGGCCAGCAGGCAAACCAGAGTCAGAGATCAAGCTTCTCATTGAAGAAAACAGCAAACCGCAAGACCTCATAGTGTACACTGATGGCACAGTCACCAAACACCGGTCAGGGTGGGGCTTCACTGTCAAGCAAGTTGCGACCACCATCCATGAAGACAGTGCAGCCTATACAGTCTCAACCTCCAGTTTGACAATGGAGGTGAAGCAGTCACTCATGCCCTCCGCTGGATCGCCTCAACAGGTGACAGCCGGACCACACAGGCCATCATCCTCACAGTACAATGAGCTTGCTACAAAAAGTGAAAAGTGAAATGGGAAGCCCAAATTGGAATGTGTCGATGGTCGACATCCACCTTTGAAAACTCCTGTGGGTGTACTGCCCTGGACATGCCGGAGTGAAGGGAACCGACCGAGCAGACAGACTGGCGGGCAACCACCACACGCACATAGATCGCCTGGCTGAGAGAGGAGTAGAAAGACGAAGCGTTGGACAAACTGCTTGGAGGTGCCATCGTCGATCAGACGAACATAGGAACTGCTTCAAAGGCGACGTTGGGGTAAACTTCTGAGAGACGGAATGGAGCGCATACGGGCTTTTCCGAATGCATATATAGCATCTTGAACTGAGCTGAACTGAGCTAGTCAATATCTTTTGTCACGCATAGTTTATTTCGTCATAATCAGTATCTTTTGTCATTATTACTGTTCCATCACAACCAGTGTCCATTGTCATATTACTTGTCCCATCATAATTAGTGTCCTTAGTCATATTATGGTTCGTGACATCTTAATCAGTGTCCTTTGTCATGTACATTTTGCTATTATAGTCAGCATTCTTCTTAGCTTGTCCTAAAGCAATGAAGACTTTTACCGCCAACCTGTCCCAAAACAAACAGCGTCTTTTGTCAATAGCTTCTCCTGTTGTAAGCTATATCTTTCGTCAGTGGCATGTCTCATTATAACCCGTATCTTTCGTCAATGGCATGTCCCATTGTAATCTATATCTTTCGTCAGTATCATGTCCCATTATAACCCGTATCTTTTGTGAATGGCATGTCCCATTATAACCCGTATCTTTCGTCAATGGCATGTCCCATTGTAACCTGTATCTTTCGCCAATGGCATGTCCCATTATAACCCGTATCATTCGTCAGTGTCATGTCCCATTATAACCCGTATCATTCGTCAGTGTCATGTCCCATTATAACCCGTATCATTCGTCAGTGTCATGTCCCGTTACAACCCGTATCTTTCATCAGTGGCATGTCCCATTATAAACCGTATCTTTCGTCAGTGGCTTGTCCCTTTATGACCTGTATCCTTCGTCAATGGCTGACCAGTGTCTGTAATCAACAACGTTTCTCACTAAGTATTCAACAGCTTATCCAATCGTAAACTGTCATTGGTCGGTGGCTTTGCAGTAGCTTTAAAGGTTCCCTCTCCACTGATCTCTCAACACCTATTTGAGACCACTGTCAAATGTATCTGACGCTTGCAGAGGACAGTTGGTGGCGTACACTGGGGGGGGGGGGGGGGGGGGGGGGGGGGGGGGTACACTGATGTACCACGATGAACCGCGCAGCGTGGTGTCAGCTCGAGCAGCTTATAGTCAGTATGATCCGTGTTTAGTGGTGCATGGTGTGACAAAGGACGATTTAGAGGAGCGGATAGCGACACGAATGAAATCAATGTTGATCTGGATCACAGCACTTGGCTTAATCGCCCCATGAGTTGCATTAACTGCACCCGCTGCGAGATTAATCACATGCTTTCGCTGACACCTTCTCGAGAGGCCGCACACTGAACAACAGCCAACTAGGGGCCCTGCAAGGGGTATACGGAAATGTCCACGCAAGCGCTCCCCCAGATGACGTCACATTACGTGCTTAGCCACCGGTTTCTCAGACGTTGGGAGCAAGGCAGAGTGCAGCTGACGAAGCAGTCACCATCAGTCGGTCCAACACCCTCTCAGTCACCATCAGTCGGTCCAAAAACCCTCTCAGTCACCATCAGTCGGTCCAAAACCCTCTCCAGTCACCATCAGTCCGGTCCAACACCCTCTCAGTCACCATCAGTTCGTCCAACACCCTCTCAGTCACCATCAGTCCTCCGACTGCTTGTTTGAGTGCACCCCCCCCCCTTCCCCCTCTCCCTTACAGTTCTTTATAAGATAAGCATTGGCTGCTTCTTTTTTCTTCTTCTTCCCTGTACTGCCTTATTTGCTGATTGTATGCTCATAATTTATAACTAAGTGATGTATGCATGTGTCCATCTGGCGCTGTGAACACGCTATGTTTTGTGTGGAAATTCCCATGTATCAAATTTCACTCTCATTCATGCCTATATGTACACAAATGATGCCTGTAATTCTATATTTACTCATCTGTAGTTTCTCAAGGACTAGTTGTTAGACGGGTTTTTGACTGAACCTAAACTACAATCCTTGTAAAATAAAGTTTTAGAGCTCGAGTTCCAGTTCTCTGTCTCTCTCAGACACAGAGAGAGACTGAAGTTTTCGAGTGACCGCCATTGCAATGACTGGTCATTTGAGACCTGTTTTATACACCCATAAAACTCTATCCAGTCCTTCGACTGCTTGTGAGAGTGCCCCCCTCCCCCTTCCCGCCCCTCCCTTCCCCCCCGCCCCCCCATTTTTTCCCCTCCCTCTCCCTTACTGTTCTTTATACAATAAGCATTGACTACTTCTGTTTTCTTTTCCGAACTGATCAGATGTTCTGCTGCTTTATTTGCTGGTTGTATGCTCATAATATGTAACTGAATGATGTATGGCATGTGTTCATCTGGCGCTGTGAACACACAGTGTTTGTGTGGAAATCCTCATGTATAACGTTTCACTCACTCATTCATGCCTATATGTATATAAATGATGCCTGTAATTTGATATCTATTCATCAGTAGCTTAGCAAGGACAAGTTGTTAGGTTTTTGACTGAACCTAAACTTCAATCTTTGTAAAGTTTTCGAGTTCGAGTTCAGTTGGTCCAACACCCTCTCAGTCACCATCAGTTGGTCCAACACCCTCTCAGTCACCATCAGTCGGTCCAACACCCTCTCAGTCACCATCAGTCGCTCCAATACTCTCTCAGTCACCATCAGTCAATCAAACACCCTATCAGCCTTCGAATCGCTCTTCAAGATTTCACCGATTCCACCAGTCCTCTGTACTTTGACTTTGAGAACAGCGGAATGGAAAGAAGTGGAAGACTACGAGCAACACTCGCATGAACTAATCGGCTGAAATCAGAAATGTCATTTGTGCTATCAGCAATTTCCATGTTGTGATCGTATGTATGATGACAGGAGTGCCCCCTTCTTCAGTTCACTATGGAGGGTTACCTGCCCCCTTCTTCAGTTCACTATGGAGGGTTACCTGCCCCCTTCTTCAGTTCACTATGGAGGGTTACCTGCCCCCTTCTTCAGTTCACTATGGAGGGTTACCTGTCCTCTCCTTCACTTCACTATGGAGGGTTACCTGCCCCCTTCTTCAGTTCACTATGGAGGGTTACCTGCCCCCTTCTTCAGTTCACTATGGAGGGTTACCTGCCCCCTTCTTCAGTTCACTATGGAGGGTTACCTGCCCCCTTCTTCAGTTCATTATGGAGGGTTACCTGCCCCCTTCTTCAGTTCACTATGGAGGGTTACCTGCCCCCTTCTTCAGTTCACTATGGAGGGTTACCTGCCCCCTTCTTCAGTACACTATGGAGGGTTACCTGCCCCCTTCTTCAGTTCACTGTGGAGGGTTACCTGCCCCCTTCTTCAGTTCACTGTGGAGGGTTACCTGCCCCCTTCTTCAGTTCACTATGGAGGGTTACCTGCCCCCTTCTTCAGTTCACTATGGAGGGTTACCTGCCCCCTTCTTCAGTTCACTATGGAGGGTTACCTGCCCCCTTCTTCAGTTCACTATGGAGGGTTACCTGCCCTCTCCTTCACTTCACTATGGAGGGTTACCTGCCCCCTTCTTCAGTTCACTATGGAGGGTTACCTGCCCCCTTCTTCAGTTCACTATGGAGGGTTACCTGCCTGCTCCTTCAGTTCACTATAGTTGACCTAGGAACGCTAACTTGGTGCATACTGTACATTATGTGACTCAAAGTGTTTCAGGTGTACATTATATGACTCAAAGTGCTTCAAGTGCTGTTCATAGCCATCGTCTGCTTCGGAAGCACACTCATTTTGCCTCTCATGTAGAACTCGTTTGATCTAGGCAAACTGTGTCCTGTGCATTTTAGGTGCTGTTACTGTATTGCAAATACCCAACTGCTCTTTGAACATTTTCAACCACAGTGATATGATAAGGATAAATGTTTGCCGTTTACTGCCATAGTCATGCCATCGAGATATATCCACGACACGGGTTGATCATTAGCAATTTGACAACAACGCTCACCTTGACTCCCAACGCTGATGTCAATCCGGGAAGTGTCGCACTCACTTCTTGTACACCGGCCATGTTTCTGCTCCGTGCGTCTTTATCCATTCCAAGTCTCCCGGGCCTTTGCTGCCCGTTTTAATTAAGCTTTGTTTATTTAGCTTTGTATAGTCACAATGCTTGTGTGTGCGGGTGCCTGTGTGTGTGTGTGTGTGTGTGTGTGCGTGCGTGCGTGCGTGCGTGCGTGCGTGTGTGTGTGTGTGTGTGTGTGTGTGTGTGTGTGTGTGTGTGTGTGTGTGTGTGTGTGTGTGTGTGTGTGTGTGTGTGTGTGTGTGTGAAGTATGTGAGTGCGCTTAGGATAGACACTAGGGACAATATTTTGCGCTTTAAAAATACTGTAATTATTATTATTATTATTATTCTTAAATTTGTTAGTTCTTGACACCAAAGTGACCATGATCAGTGTTCACAAAAACCATGAAGGCGACGGCGAGGGAGTAAAGGGATAGGCCCATACTGCTATTTGTACGAGGGAGTGAAGGGATGGGCCCCATACTGCTATTTGTACGAGGGAGTGAAGGGATGGCCCCATACTGCTATTTGTACGAGGGAGTGAAGGGATGGGCCCATACTGCTATTTGTACGAGGGAGTAAAGGGATGGGCCCCATGCTGCTATTTGTACGAGGGAGTAAAGGGATGGGCCCATACTGCTATTTGTACGAGGGAGTGAAGGGATGGGCCCTTACTGCTATTTGTACGAGGGAGTGAAGGGATGGGCCCCATACTGCTATTTGTACGAGGGAGTGAAGGGATGGGCCCATACTGCTATTTGTACGAGGGTGTAAAGGGATGGGCCCCATGCTGCTATTTGTACGAGGGAGTGAAGGGATGGGCCCATACTGCTATTTGTACGAGGGAGTGAAGGGATGGGCCCTTACTGCTATTTGTACGAGGGAGTGAAGGGATGGGCCCCATACTGCTATTTGTACGAGGGAGTGAAGGGGTGGTCCCCCACTGCTATTTGTACGAGGGAGTGAAGAGAAGGGCCCATACTGCTATTTGTACGAGGGAGTGAAGGGATGGTGATGGTGAAGTGTTGCTTAATGTCCTCAGATGTCAGTTGACATATTAGGGACAAGTTGTGACCAATGCCGAAGCACGGTTCAATAATTTTTTACGTCCACGGAAACCAGAAGGCTCCTTAGGACGGACAGCCCAGGACGTCCACCTCAAGTCTCACACAGCTCCTGAACTATGAAGGTGAAGGGATGGGCCCACACTGCTATTTATACGAGGGAGTGAAGGGATCGGCCCCCACTGCTATTTGTACGAGGGAGTGAAGGGATCGGCCCACACTGCTATTTGTACGCTCACAGACCGGGGCTCAGCTGCCGGTCTCATGGCTCTAGTGTGCCACCACATGCTGATACCGATCTGAGTCAATTATCCTCCCGACCCTGCAGTCGGCAGGTCTTCCTGGTGGCTGCCTTCGCCCCGTCTCTCTCTCTCTCTCTTCCGTATGCAGCGACGGCTGTCAAGGGGCAAGATATGTCCGTGTTATCAACCAATCAGGCACGATGAAGAAATCTGAGCCCGCAACAAATGGATCAAAGTGACTATGCTAACATGTTTGCTTCGGATGGAATGGTGGGCCAAAATAGAGGGTGTCCCGCAGCAGTGAACTTGCCCACTATGCACACCCAGACACAGTTGTTAGTTAGCTATTGGACTTCACGCCTCGCCCAACGCACAGTCACCTCAGGACGAATCACGGACTTCACGCCTCGCCCAACGCTCATGGTCACCTCAGGACGAATCATGGACTTCACGCCTCGCCCAACGCACAGTCACCTCGGGACGACTCAATCACAGTTACTGCACGGCGGGTCGGGACGCAAGTCACCAAAATACAAGTAAAAAGCTGGCTCACGGTTATTCATACAACACAGTCAATAGCAAACACAGTGAAGACGAAACGGTCAATAATTAGCAATCTGATTAGAACCATTTCACTTCTTTCAAAGGAGAAAGCTGTTTTTAGACATATTACTTGAGACGTCACAGGTAGCAGGTATGTCTAATTCACTGTAATAATCACAAGAAGAAGAAGAAGAAGAAGAAGAAGAAGAAGAAGAAGAAGAAGAAGAAGAAGACAACAACAAACACAACAACAATAACAACAACAACAACAGCATGATGATGACTATCATAGGCCAATAACCGTTGCAATCCTTGCATTACAATCTCGCAAAGTCAAAATAAGGTCCACTTAAACTGCATGCTGCTCATCTCTGGCATTATGGTAAAAATAAAGTATGGAATGTGTGTACTGGTCAGCATTCCCGGCATCATGGTAAAAATAAAGTTAAGGAAAGTGTGTATTGGTCAGCATTTCCAGCATCTTGGTAAAAATACAGTGAGGGAAAGTGTGCATTGGTCAGCATTTCCAGCGTTATGGTAACAATAAAAATGAGGGAAAGTGTGCATTGGTCAGCATTTCCAGCATTATGGTAACAATAAAAATGAGGGAAAGTGTGCATTGGTCAGCATTTCCAGCATTATGGTAACAATAAAAATGAGGGAAAGTGTGCATTGGTCAGCATTTCCAGCATTATGGTAACAATAAAAATGAGGGAAAGTGTGCATTGGTCAGTATTTCCGGCATCATGGTAAAAATACATTGAGGGAAAGTGTGTATTGGGCAGCATTTCCGGCATCGTGGTAAAAATAAAAATGAAGGAAAGTGTGTATTGGTCAGCATTTCCGGCATCGTGGTGTATTGGTTAGCATCTCAACCAACAAACTGCTGTGCGCTGCATGGTGTCATGTACCAAGATCACAACAATGAAGCAAAGTAGACAGAATGGTGCTTAGGTCATGTACCAAGGTCACAACAGTGAAGCAAAGTACACAGAATGGTGCTTAGGTCATGTAAAAGGTCACAACAACGAAATGAAGTCGACAAGATGGATTTTTACATGATGTATTAACGGGTGACAATAAAGTAGATAGGCTGGGTGCTGTTTATGTCGGGTAACGAGGTCACAACAATGAAATAATGTCGACAAGATAGCCTTTAAATCCTGCATTAAGGTGG
Organism: Alviniconcha strummeri; assembly: GCA_963584105.1. Lineage (NCBI taxonomy): Eukaryota > Metazoa > Mollusca > Gastropoda > Provannidae > Alviniconcha > Alviniconcha strummeri. Next base: position 1,143,247 of record OY757542.1, read on the forward strand.
CAATAAAGTAACTAGGCTGAGTGCTGTTTCTGTCGGGTAACGAGGTTACAGCAAAGCAACACGAACGAAGAGCTGTTTATCTCAAGTGCAGGGAACCTCTGCCTTAAATTCTTTGCATCTTACGACAACAAGCACAGTGCTGCGGCAGTGATTAGCTGGGGCTGTTTTATCTCAAGGGCTGAAGCACTTGTCTACTTCACTACGGAAGCAAAGCAAACATATCAGTGCACAGCCCACGCCAGTGCCGTCATCGTTGTTGCTGCTTCATTAAAGTGAGCGGTGGTTTCCTGTTTTGGGTATGTTCTTGTTTTGGGTATACATGTCGAGTGTTTATGTTGTTCAGCAAATAGGTCACAGTTGTTAGTTGGGCTAAGCGGTCCTGACCGTTTAGTTGAAGAATCAAATCAAAACATTTTCAAAATGCCGCAGATCGCGGATAGGGTCACTAAGAGAGAGAGAGAGAGAGAGAGAGAGAGAGAGAGAGAGAGAGAGAGAGAGAGAGAGAGAGGGGGGGGGGACGAAAAGGCGGCCAATGGTGGCCATAACGAATCAGGTGCAGGTGGAACTGTCTCAATGGAGCCATCTTTGTTTCGTCAAAAAGCGCAGCAGTAACATCAATGACAACAGTTCACAAGGTTCCGTATGGAAAATAAGTGGAGACCGGGCACTTTGACAACGTTTTGATTTTATTACCATCACCACCACTATCATTACCGTCCACCATCACTACGCAAAAGAAATGACAAAGACAAGAGATGTACAATGAAGTCTTCTATTCATTTCTACCCCATTCAAAGGCGATACGTTTCCATCACTGTCGCCTTTGTGGGATCCTTGACATCGTAATCTGTCACATGCTCCAGCCCACCGGAATTCAGCTTTACGGAAAGGCGGTAAAAAGCGACTTCCTTCACTTACGTCCCATCGCCATATTTTGTTCGCCTCTCCGCAGGGGACGAGTCTGTCCACTATAATTCTCTAATCCTCTGCCACTGCAAAAAACGCCCCCCACCTCCCACCCACCCCACCCCACCACACACACACACACACACACACACACACACACACACACACACACACACACACACACACACACACACACACACACACACACACACGAAAACACGTTTTTCTTGTGGAAGTGAAATAAGTGGTACTGTCAGAGAAATCGCTTTGCTTTTTTGTCCTCTGCGTTGTTTTGTTTCCCAGGTTCAGGATTGTGTCTTATTTAAGGAAAGAAATTAAATTATAGATCGTTGTTTACGAGTTCTGGTTTTGTGCCCTATGGACGCAGTCTCTGAAAGAACTGTTCAGCTTCCAAACCTCAACCACAGTCAGTGAGATTACTCGCTGTAGTGGAGGTAAAGGTGGATGTGTGTGTGTGTGCGCGCGCGTGTGTGCGTGCGTGTGTGTCTGTACGTGTGCGTGCGTGCGTGTGTGTGCGTGTGTGTGCGCATGTGCGTGCGTGTGTGTGTGTGTGTGTGTGTGTGGGGGGGGGAGGGTATGAGTGTTGAGATATTTGTCAGAACAGAAGAAATACACAAGAGAAAGGCCAAAAAGGTGGAGTGAGTTATAGATCGTGGCCAGGAGAACGTCAATGGATGCCGGGGCTGTGTTGTTATCCGGCTGACAGAGAGGACAACAAAACCCTGTGGGTCTGTGTCTGTGTCTGGGTCTGAGTCTGGGTCAGTTAGGAAGGAAAGGAATCACCTGCTATGTTCGCTGTGGAGAATTACTGATGATTATGATACACATTTGTTGATGGTTATGATGTTTATGATACACGTTTGTTGATGGTTATGATGATCATGATACACGTTAGTTGATGATTATGATGATCATGATACACGTTAGTTGATGTTATGATGATCATGATACACGTTAGTTGATGATTATGATGATCATGATACACGTTAGTTGATGATTATGATGATCATGATACACGTTAGTTGATGGTTATGATGATCATGATACACGTTAGTTGATGATTATGATGTTTATGATACATATTTGTGAAATAAGGCCAGCTGTATGTAATACAGGACCGTGTTTTCCTCGTCCAGTCCCGCTAACCTTTACAAGAGGGACCTAAGTGAGTAAGTAACTCGGTGTTTTACGCCCAGTCAACCAGTACCAAGAGGGATCTAAATAAACAATAATAATTGCAAAACTCAAAATCTTGTCCATAGAGACTATTCTAAGTGCGCGCGCACGCACGCACTCATGCACACACACACACACACACACACACACACACACACACACACACACACACACACACACACACACACACACACACACACACACACACACACACACACTCGCGCGCGCGCGCGCGCACACACACGCACACACGCACACAAGAACATTCTGACTATGCAAAGCTTAACTTACACAGCTTAAAACGGGCAGCAAACAGAAATGGATGAAGACAGCAACGCGGAACAGAAAACCGGGCAGGTCTACAGTTCTGGGAAAAGAAATGTTTTTAGGTTACATTTGAATGAATTCAGTCCGGGAAGAAGGGAAAGGTCATTCCATGAAGAGGGACTGAAAACAGAAAAGGAGCGGGAACCAACAGTGGAGAGGCTGGTGTGAAGAATCTGGAGGCTGAGAGTATCAGAAGCAGAGCGGCGAGTGCGGGAGGGTGCGTAAATTTGAAAACAGTCACAGAGATTAGACGGAGCAGTGCCCTAGATACTTTTAATAGCAGAGAGTGTTTATCGTGTACTGAATTCTTGGTTTTTCATAATTAGTTTTCATAAATTCAACATAAAATCAACAGATCATTTAAAACAACAAGCCTTTCTTTTTCTTTTTTTTAAATTTTAGTTTCTTCTGTTGGTTAACAGCCGACCCTTCTCGACATGTTTTGAAAAGGCTAGCTCTTTAATATGACCTCACCTTCAGTCCGTTCTGAATAGCTGTGATTATTCTCAGGCACTTAGCAATATTCCCTTTTGAGGAATAGACGGAGAGAAAAATCAGACTTGATGCCCAGTGAAAGTGTATTAAATCATGGCAAATCGTAGCCTGAATTAAATGGTTGACAGACAACATGAAACAAGCAAATCAGACGTGATTACAGTTGACTGGTTTGCTTCCTGGTGGAGGCACTGCAAGCTGAAGTGCATGGAAAATGTATGAAAGCAACAGATTCAAAGGTATACAGGTCAAAACTGAAACCGGATTATTTTGTTTTGAGCTCAACCAAAAGCAGCTATTGTCCTAGTTCTACGGCTCATTTTTTCACCGTTTAACTGTTGTTTACGTGTCTTTTTGTGGCTTGAAAAGAGGGATTACCCCGAAAATTCGCATGTTGTGTTTTGTCCTATTAAATAGCGTTCATGTTAACCTGTAAAGTGTTTGGGTCTTGTTTTAGAACGCTATCAGTCGTTCCTGTTTCAGATTTAAAAAAAAGTAAGTTATTTGACAGTAAGACGCGCTTTTCTGAGTCTTTGGAAAGCGAATGTAACAGGTCAGAGTAAAGAGGAAGTAAAGATCAGAGACGAAGAGTAAAGAGTAGGAAGGAAGTGTAAAAATAAGTAAAGATTAAAGAGGAACAAAGGAGTAAGGCGGAAGTAAAGAACAGAGAAGTAAAATATAAAGAGAAAGTCAAGAGTAAAGAGGTAGTAAAGTACAGAGAGATAACATATAACAGGAAGTAAATAACAGAGAGGTAAAGTAAAAAGAGAAAGTCAAGAGTAAAGAGGTAGTAAAGTACAGAGAGATAACATATAACAGGAAGTAAATAACAGAGAGGTAAAGTAAAAAGGGAAAGTCAAGAGTAAAGAGGTAGTAAAGTACAGAGAGATAACATATAACAGGAAGTAAATAACAGAGAGGTAAAGTAAAAAGAGAAAGTCAAGAGTAAAGAGGTAGTAAAGTACAGAGAGATAACATATAACAGGAAGTAAATAACAGAGAGGTAAAGTAAAAAGAGAAAGTCAAGAGTAAAGAGGTAGTAAAGTACAGAGAGATAACATATAACAGGAAGTAAATAACAGAGAGGTAAAGTAAAAAGAGAAAGTCAAGAGTAAAGAGGTAGTAAAGTACAGAGAGATAACATATAACAGGAAGTAAATAACAGAGAGGTAAAGTAAAAAGAGAAAGTCAAGAGTAAAGAGGTAGTAAAGTACAGAGAGATAACATATAACAGGAAGTAAATAACAGAGAGGTAAAGTAAAAAGGGAAAGTCAAGAGTAAAGAGGTAGTAAAGTACAGAGAGATAACATATAACAGGAAGTAAATAACAGAGAGGTAAAGTAAAAAGGGAAAGTCAAGAGTAAAGAGGTAGTAAAGTACAGAGAGATAACATATAACAGGAAGTAAATAACAGAGAGGTAAAGTAAAAAGGGAAAGTCAAGAGTAAAGAGGTAGTAAAGTACAGAGAGATAACATATAACAGGAAGTAAATAACAGAGAGGTAAAGTAAAAAGGGAAAGTCAAGAGTAAAGAGGTAGTAAAGTACAGAGAGATAACATATAACAGGAAGTAAATAACAGAGAGGTAAAGTAAAAAGGGAAAGTCAAGAGTAAAGAGGTAGTAAAGTACAGAGAGATAACATATAACAGGAAGTAAATAACAGAGAGGTAAAGTAAAAAGGGAAAGTCAAGAGTAAAGAGGTAGTAAAGTACAGAGAGATAACATATAACAGGAAGTAAATAACAGAGAGGTAAAGTAAAAAGGGAAAGTCAAGAGTAAAGAGGTAGTAAAGTACAGAGAGATAACATATAACAGGAAGTAAATAACAGAGAGGTAAAGTAAAAAGGGAAAGTCAAGAGTAAAGAGGTAGTAAAGTACAGAGAGATAACATATAACAGGAAGTAAATAACAGAGAGGTAAAGTAAAAAGGGAAAGTCAAGAGTAAAGAGGTAGTAAAGTACAGAGAGATAACATATAACAGGAAGTAAATAACAGAGAGGTAAAGTAAAAAGGGAAAGTCAAGAGTAAAGAGGTAGTAAAGTACAGAGAGATAACATATAACAGGAAGTAAATAACAGAGAGGTAAAGTAAAAAGGGAAAGTCAAGAGTAAAGAGGTAGTAAAGTACAGAGAGATAACATATAACAGGAAGTAAATAACAGAGAGGTAAAGTAAAAAGGGAAAGTCAAGAGTAAAGAGGTAGTAAAGTACAGAGAGATAACATATAACAGGAAGTAAATAACAGAGAGGTAAAGTAAAAAGGGAAAGTCAAGAGTAAAGAGGTAGTAAAGTACAGAGAGATAACATATAACAGGAAGTAAATAACAGAGAGGTAAAGTAAAAAGGGAAAGTCAAGAGTAAAGAGGTAGTAAAGTACAGAGAGATAACATATAACAGGAAGTAAATAACAGAGAGGTAAAGTAAAAAGGGAAAGTCAAGAGTAAAGAGGTAGTAAAGTACAGAGAGATAACATATAACAGGAAGTAAATAACAGAGAGGTAAAGTAAAAAGGGAAAGTCAAGAGTAAAGAGGTAGTAAAGAATAGAGAGGTAAGTATAAGCAGAAAGTCACGAGTAAAGAGGAAGTAAAGAACAGAGAGGTAAAGTATAAGAGGAAGTAAAGAACAGAGAGGTAAAGTATAAGAGGAAGTAAAGAACAGAGAGGTAAAGTATAAGAGGAAGTAAAGAACAGAGAGGTAAAGTATAAGAGGAAGTAAAGAACAGAGAGGTAAAGTATAAGAGGAAGTAAAGAACAGAGAGGTAAAGTATAAGAGGAAGTAAAGAACAGAGAGGTAAAGTATAAGAGGAAGTAAAGAACAGAGAGGTAAAGTATAAGAGGAAGTAAAGAACAGAGAGGTAAAGTATAAGAGGAAGTAAAGAACAGAGAGGTAAAGTATAAGAGGAAGTAAAGAACAGAGAGGTAAAGTATAAGAGGAAGTAAAGAACAGAGAGGTAAAGTATAAGAGGAAGTAAAGAACAGAGAGGTAAAGTATAAGAGGAAGTAAAGAACAGAGAGGTAAAGTATAAGAGGAAGTAAAGAACAGAGAGGTAAAGTATAAGAGGAAGTAAAGAACAGAGAGGTAAAGTATAAGAGGAAGTAAAGAACAGAGAGGTAAAGTATAAGAGGAAGTAAAGAACAGAGAGGTAAAGTATAAGAGGAAGTAAAGAACAGAGAGGTAAAGTATAAGAGGAAGTAAAGAACAGAGAGGTAAAGTATAAGAAGAAGTAAAGAACAGAGAGGTAAAGTATAAGAGGAAGTAAAGAACAGAGAGGTAAAGTATAAGAGGAAGTAAAGAACAGAGAGGTAAAGTATAAGAGGAAGTAAAGAACAGAGAGGTAAAGTATAAGAGGAAGTAAAGAACAGAGAGGTAAAGTATAAGAGGAAGTAAAGAACAGAGAGGTAAAGTATAAGAGGAAGTAAAGAACAGAGAGGTAAAGTATAAGAGGAAGTAAAGAACAGAGAGGTAAAGTATAAGAGGAAGTAAAGAACAGAGAGGTAAAGTATAAGAGGAAGTAAAGAACAGAGAGGTAAAGTATAAGAGGAAGTAAAGAACAGAGAGGTAAAGTATAAGAGGAAGTAAAGAACAGAGAGGTAAAGTATAAGAGGAAGTAAAGAACAGAGAGGTAAAGTATAAGAGGAAGTAAAGAACAGAGAGGTAAAGTATAAGAGGAAGTAAAGAACAGAGAGGTAAAGTATAAGAAGAAGTAAAGAACAGAGAGGTAAAGTATAAGAAGAAGTAAAGAACAGAGAGGTAAAGTATAAGAGGAAGTAAAGAACAGAGAGGTAAAGTATAAGAAGAAGTAAAGAACAGAGAGGTAAAGTATAAGAAGAAGTAAAGAACAGAGAGGTAAAGTATAAGAGGAAGTAAAGAACAGAGAGGTAAAGTATAAGAGGAAGTAAAGAACAGAGAG
>OY757542.1:1155081-1162104 GCA_963584105.1 Alviniconcha strummeri
AGTCTACCTCCGTGTCTCACTCCATCGCCTCTAACCACGCCTGCGTCATCTGCCACCTCAACATCGCCGTTCCCCCTTCCCGACGTACGTACGTCATGACGCGAAATATCCGCGCCATCGACCGCGCTGCCCTGAAAGCAGACTTGGCCGCGCGTCTCTCCCACCTGCCTTGCCCCAGTGCTGACGACCTGCACTCTGTGCTAACAGGCGTCCTTGATGACCATGCTCCTGCTATGCGCCGCAGAGTCCATCCGCAGAAGAATGCGCCTTGGTTTAGCGGTGTCGCAGAGGAGGTCCGGTCTTTAAAGCAGCAGAGACGCCGTGCAGAGAGACTGGCTGAAGGCGGGACTGACAGTTCATAAGCAACTGTACAACAATGCAAAAAGACTTGTAACCAACTAGTTCACAAAGCCAAAACTACTTTCTATTGTAATAAGATCAAGGAGAGTCTGTCATGTAAACAACTGTCCAGTGTGGCTAACCAACTACTCGGAAACAAAAAGCCATCTCCTCTTCCAGCAGTCTTTCCTCTGATCGATCTTCCGAAACGCTTTCTCGACTTTTTCAAAGACAAGACTGAAACTATCAGAAACAAACTTGATGTCCTTTCATCTAATCCACCTGCTTGCACTGAATTTTCTTTCCATGGCAGACCCCTCACTCATTTCAGACCTGTAACCGAGGACTTTGTCAGACGCACCATACTCAGCTCACCTTTAAAAACATGTGAACTTGATGCGTTTCCTACCCCTCTGTTACTTGAATGCCTTGACTCTTTGTTACCTGGCATTACGGCTGTATTCAACAACTCCTTGGTATCTGGTGTTTTCCCATCTGTCTACAAGTCTGCTCTAGTTAAACCCCTTTTGAAAAAGGATGTCCCTTGACCCCGATGACATAAAGAACTACCGTCCTGTGTCAAATTTATCTTTTCAGTCAAAAGTCTTAGAAAGAATAGTTCTGTCTCAGCTAAACGAACACTTGAACCACAACAACCTTCTCAGTCCTCTCCATTCAGCCTACAGACCCAACCATAGCACTGAAACTGCCCTGCTCAGGATCGTAAACGACCTTCTAACAGCTATGGATAACAACAAAATATGCATTTTGACACTCTTAGATCTCTCAGCAGCCTTCGATACAATAGATCACCAAATTCTCCTTACAGCACTCTTTTGGCATTTCTGGACCTGCTCTATCTTGGTTTTCGTCTTATCTTTCTAACAGAACACATGCAGTCACCATAAACAGTCTGCAGTCTGAGCATACTACGCTCCATTATGGCGTTCCCCAGGGTTCTGTACTGGGCCCTGTGCTTTTCATACTCTACACCCAACCTCTCTTTAACCTAGTAAGCAAGCACGCAGTCAATCACCATGCTTTCGCTGATGACAACCAACTTTACAAGATTAGTACATTAGACGCAATTCACCAGTTGATAGAAACTCTCCAGAACTGCACTACAGATATCAGGACTTGGATGACCGCAAACAAACTTCAACTAAATGACAACAAAACTGAAGCCATGATCATACTTTCAAATAGAATGTCTGTCCACAGTCCTTTGCCGTCTGTCATTCACATCGGAGACGCCGATGTCCCATTTGTGTCGTCTGTTAAAAACCTCGGTTTAACCCTGGACTCGAATCTCAGCATGTCTCAACACATAAGCAACACGTGTAAAGCCGCATACATACAAATCAGGCATATAAGTTCCATACGACACCTCACCACTCAAGCAACCCAAACCCTTGTATGCTCTCTTGTCCTCTCTCGCTTAGACTACTGTAACTCTTTGCTTTCAGGTTGCCCTAAGTACTTACTAGACAAACTTCAAAAAGTTCAGAATGCAGCAGCAAGGCATGTGTGTAAAGCTAAGAAATCTGACCACATCCATCCTATTCTTGAAACTCTGCATTGGCTGCCAGTAACACATCGTATTCAATACAAAATTTCAACTATCTGCTTCAACTCCATCTCTGGAACAGCCCCTCAGTATCTGTCCAATCTCCTTCAACCTTATACTCCAGCAAGACAATTACGATCTGCATCTGACACACGAACCTTTGTCACCCCTCGTGTAAACACAAAAACATTTGGTGAAAGATCTTTTTCTTATGCTGGCCCATCTGTCTGGGACAATTTGCCTCAAACACTCCGCCACTCTGATTCTACCTCCTCTTTCAAAGCCGCCCTCAAGACGCACCTGTTTAACAACTATTTCTAAACTGTTTTTCACAGCTCTGCCCATCCCCTCGTCCGACACTGTGTGTGTGTGCGCGCGCGCGCGTGCGTGTGTGCGTGTGTGTGTGTGCATGCGTGCGCGCGCGCGCGCGTGTGTGTGTGTGTGTGTGGTTAGCATTACTGTAAAGCGCCCTGTGCTGCCACCTAGTGTGGTAGATGGGCGCTCTAGAAATCCTCTTTATTATTATTATAATGACATCTTTATACAATAGACTATTATGGCATTAGTCTACACACACACGTGCACTATAATGACATCTTTATACAATAGACTCTTATGGCATTAGTCTACACACACCGTGCACTATAATGACAGCTTTATACAATAGATATCATGGCATTAGTCTACACACACCGTGCACTATAATGACATCTTTATATAATAGACTATTATGGCATTAGTTAACACACCGTGCACTATAATGACATCGTTCTACATTTTACGCTGTAGTGGCATCGTTCTACAGTATAATGGAATCGTTCTACACTTCACAGGTCTGTAGTATAACGGTTTTGCTAGGTGTTAGCATTGGACTGCAACAGTACTGCGGTCATGATGACCAGACATCTAAACATAATTCCACGGCAGCAACGGGGGACTGGAGAAGACAGCCACGTTCAGTTTGCACACTGCACTCTCAGTGTAGCGCCGATCGAGCAGAAGAAGAAGAAGAAGAAGAAGAAGAAGAAGACGAAGAAGAATGAAACCAATGGGTCATCGTACGCAGTTTGAGAGATACAGGCTTTATGAATACGAATGTGTGTGTGTGTGTGTGTGTGTGTGTGTGTGTGTGTGTGTGTGTGTGTGTGTGTGTGTGTGTGAGTGTGCGTGCGTGCGTGCGTGCGTGCGTGCGTGCGCGTGCGTGTGTGTGCGTGCGTGCGTGCGTGTGTGTGTGTGTGTGTGTGTGTGTGTGTGTGTGTGTGTGTGTGTGTGTGTGTGTGTGTGTGTTTCATGACTTTGAATTATTACGATACTATTTACAATTCAGTGTTTTGTTGTGCCTTATGTGCAAAATAGAACAATTTTTTTCCCCGCTGAGATTAATAAAATAGATTGTTATTGTTCATGGTATCTTTCTATAATGTGCTGGCGTTAATTGTTCTAAACTAGAATGACACCGTTTTATAACCTAATTACATTGTTACGCACTAGATATCTAATAGCATCACTCTACACTATAGACACTGTTCTACACAACAATGGCCTCACTCTACACTGTAGACACTGTTCTACACACAATGTCATCACTCTACACTATAGACACTGTTCTACACAACAATGGCCTCACTCTACACTGTAGACACTGTTCTACACACAATGTCATCACTCTACACTATAGACACTGTTCTACACAACAATGGCCTCACTCTACACTATAGACATTGTTCTACACACAATGTCATCACTCTACACTGTAGACTAATAGTAATCGTTCTACGCTATGATGGTATGCACACATTATAAAGACCTCGTTCTAAACTATAATGGCGCCGTCCCTGAAAAGCCTTATGGTTTCTGTGGACGTTAAGCGCCATGCTTACTTACTATAATGGCATCAACGAAGGGAGCTAATAGCATTCGGCAAGGGACAGCGTTAGACAACTCAATCCCCTGTTTACCTGGCATGCGAGTAAACACAAGGCACATGAACCCCACAAATTGCATATCATCAAACAGCATGACCCTCAGTAGAATAAAGACAGACCCTCCATTAGAGGCAAATGCGGCAACACAGGTGTTCATGCATAAGGCAGAAGCATGTAATGTACCAGCTGCTACACTCTCGTGACATTGTTTTACACTACAATTATATTGTTGTACCCTATGATATTGCATTGTTCTGCACTATAATTATATCGTTTTACCCTATGGTAAGACATTGTTCCACACCATAGGGGCATCACTACACCGTGGAAGCACTGTTTCACACTGTAAAGGCATTTTTCTGAATCTGCAATGTTTGGGAGTTGTGTTTATTTTGTGTGTGTCTGATTATATTTTATTCAACGACTTGAGCACTTTTGTGAAATAAACCGTTTTGAAAATTGATGCGTGTGGCTGTATTGGGGTGAATGCATTACCCCCTGTCTCTCTGTCCTTGTTTCTGTCTCAATCTCTGGCTACGTCTCTCACTCTCAGTCCACATCTCCCTGTCTCTGTCGCTCTCACTCTCTGCCAGCCTATCTATCTTTCACTCTCTATGTCCTGTTTTTCGCTCGTCTCCCACTCTCTTAGCCTGTTTCTGCGTGTCTCTCTGTCTGCCTATCTCTCTCTGTCTCCGCCGCCCTTCCGTCAACAGAGAGTGCAGCAACTTGTATCATATTTATATACGACAGTGACTGCCCCCTGACTTTCGTGAATCCATTGTGATGTGACTGTGTGTGGTCAGCTGTATGTTGTAATGTGCGCTCTGCATTGCTGTGACAGCGAGGAGTAGGTTAGCCAGCACAGTACAGCCGGCAGGCGGGACACAGTCATTGTTGATCGCACCCTGCAGCGCGGCGTCATCTGCATATAGACGACACCCACCAGCAACAACCACACCGACCACACAGACGACACTCACCACCAACAACCACATGTGTGTGTGTGTGTGTGTGTGTGTGTGTGTGTGTGTGTGTGTGTGTGTGTGTGTGTGTGTGTGTGTGTGTGTGTGTGTGTGTGTGTGTGTGTGTGTGTGTGTATGAAATGCATTACTTGCAGATTGTTTTAATGTCTAAATTCGTATTTTTTTATTCTAAATGCTATATTTTAAAATGAATCTTGAATATGCGTGAATTGAAATATGTATAGATAGAGAGAATAATTATTTATCTTTTTAAATTGTTGTTTCAGGCTAATTCAAGTAACATGTTGATGTGTGTTCTATTGCATTTGTTGAGCTGTACAGCGCTAACAGCTCATATAATTTTTGTTGAGGCGCTATATAAAATAAATTATTATTATTAACTGAAGTGATGATTCCTCATATATGAGCTGGGGAAATTTCACATGCGCTCCCCGTCTCTAGGACAGATACGGACAGCTGATTTGCACTCGGTTGCAGTCAGTGTTTGTTTAGCTGACAATGGCCCGGTGTAGGCCGAGCCAGAGTCGTGGAGTAGGGTCTCTGCCCCCCCCCCCCCCCAACCCCCACCACTCCCGCCTCCACGAGCTACTCTCCTCATAGAGACATGGTGTAGGGTCTCTGCCCCCACCCCCCCCCTCCCCGCCGCCCCTCCCTCTCTCCGCTCATAGACAACAGGGATTGCCCAGCGTTTGGCTGTTAGCTCGCGCAAGGACACTGAGAAGGACTGTCCTGTCTCACGGGCCTGTTGCACGCAGAGAGCGGGGGTCCTGTCTCACGGGCCTGTCGCATGCATGCAGGGAGCGGGGGTCCTGTCTCACGGGCCTGTTGCATGCATGCAGGGAGCGGGGGTCCTGTCTCACGGGCCTGTCGCATGCATGCAGGGAGCGGGGGTCCTGTCTCACGGGCCTGTTGCATGCATGCAGGGAGCGGGGGTCCTGTCTCACGGGCCTGTCGCATGCATGCAGGGAGCGGGGGTCCTGTCTCACGGGCCTGTTGCATGCATGCAGGGAGCGGGGGTCCTGTCTCACGGGCCTGTTGCATGCATGCAGGGAGCGGGGGTCATGTCTCACGGGCCTCTCGCATGCAGGGAGCGGGGGTCCTGTCTCACGGGCCTGTTGCATGCAGAGAGCGGTTGAGAAACGCCAGGAAACCTCTTGAGAAGAGAACCGGCCCCGAGAGGCCAATTAGCAAGGGAAAGCACACATTACGTGAATGTTTGAGTGAACTCGTCCCCCTCCTCAAGCTCTGCAACTGAGGTCTAATACGAGACCAGTTCACACAGCCCGCGGAACGACATACAGGCGCAAAACAAACAAGCTCCATCAATACTGTCACTGTGTTCCTTTGAAGTAACTAATTTCTCTTCCGACAAAAGGGGCTTGTCTAATATTGCCTGCTATTTTGTTTAATATTCTTCATCTTCGGTGTGCTAGGTCCTAGTTTTGGATCAAAACTTTGTACGGTCCCAGTAGACAACAATTCTTGGTTTAGTATTACTGCCCCATTAGGTTGCATTCCTTTGGTGAGTATTACTCCTCATTAAACAGCATTCCTTTGGTCAGCATTATCATTATTATTATTAGCTTTTATATAGTGTTATTGTCTGCTCTCGAGCAGACTCACTGCCTCATTAAATAGCATCCATTTGTTCTGTATTATTACTGCCCCATTAAATAGCATTCCTTTGGCCTGTATTATTACTGCCCCATTAAATAACATTCTTTTGGTCTGCATTATTACTGCCCCATTTCGTGTGCGAGTCATAGACTATGCGTCAAGCACGTTCAAAACGCCTACTTCGAATCTGAGCAGTACAAATTCATAGTCCCATTTCAGACAAGAAATCCTGGCATGTCTCAGGAAATGTGAAGACGAATTGCGGCCGTTAGGTTCTCGGCACAATGTTGCAGGTGCCCGTGCACAGTCTACCACTCTTAACACAGTGTGGAGCAATGCTACTAACCACAGGAATGATACTACTTCCGCTAGTTGTAGATAAGCAAACCAGCTACACAATAACGAAGGAAACATCACAGAGACAGACAGGCAGACAGACAGCAGCAGGAGGAGGAGGAGGAGGCAACAGCAGGGGTTTCCCGGGCAAGAGGAATCAGTGCGATGCAAGACAAACAGCGCTGCATGACCCGCCAGTCGTCATCAGCTGGTAGCCACTCCGGCAGTGCACAGTACAGCGCCCACAGAAAGAAAC
>OY757542.1:1164804-1172610 GCA_963584105.1 Alviniconcha strummeri
GTGTGTGTGTGTGTGTGTGTGTGTGTGTGTGTGTGTGTGTGTGTGTGTGTGTGCGTGCGTGCGTGCGAGTGTGAGTGCGTGCGAGTGTGCGTGCGTGTGTGTGTGTGTGTGTGTGTGTGTGTGTGTGTGTGTGTGTGCACGTGCGTGCGCGTGCGTGTAAGGGTTGCGTCGATAATATTAACATAATAGCGATTTTTTGGGGAGTAGCTGTATTGTGATGATGATTTTGTGAATAGTTTTCGCTCATATCACATAGTCACTTAGTCGCTTAGTCAAATGATTTTGTGACTTGTTTTCGCTCATATCACATAGTCACTTAGTCGCTTAGTCACATGATTTTGTGACTTGTTTTCGCTCATATCACATAGTCACTTAGTCGCTTAGTCACATGATTTTGTGACTTGTTTTCGCTCATAACACAAGTTTCCTAGCAGGGGATCAAGAATGTATTTGCATCTGTGTTGAGTATGGAGGAATTTACTCTGTTTACTTAGCCCTTTTTTTTCTAACATAAGCGTGATGAAACAAAGATGTCACAGGTATTTTAACACTAAGTCCTTTGCACGGTTATTTTGCTGGCAGTGACGATTCTGTGCCTTTTACTTCCATCTTTCTGTACGCCAACACTCATAGGACGTACACCCAGACTGTAATGTACCTTTGTGCATTGTGTGCACTGGTCAACGCCATGCCCCCCCTCCCCTTCCCCCCCATGTGACGTCTAACTGGCCTGAAAGATTCCCCGCTCAATATGTCTGTACATCCACTCAAGGGATCCAGCTCTCTAACCATACAACGTCTGTCATTTTCCTTCTCGGAAAAGACCAAGCTCTGTTCTTTCGTTTTGGAGTCTTGGGGATGTGTTATTGCTTGCTGGCACAGCAGCGCAGTGGCCAGCAGATGGATGTCTGCACGAGGTCTCATGACTGCGCTAATCGCCGCGCGATGGCCTCCATTAGACAGGAGACAGTCTCGTCCGCACCTTAATGGGTCAGGGCGGTACACTGCTAATGGGTCACGGCTATACACTGCTAATGGGTCATGGTTATACACTGCTAATGGGTCGCGGCTATACACTGCTAATGGGTCATGGCTGTACACTGCTAATGTTGTAATGGCCGTATACTACTAATGGGTCAGGGTGGTACAGTGCTAATGGGTCACGGCCATACACTTCTAATGGGTCACGGCCATACAGTGCTAATGGGTCACGGTGGTACACTGCTAATGGGTTATGGCGGTACACTGCTAATGGATCACGGCCATACACTGCTAATGGGTCACGGTTCGACAGTGCTAATGGGTCAGGGCTATACACTGCTATTGGGTCACGGTTCGACAGTGCTAATGGGTCAGAGCTATACACTGTTACTGGGTCACGGTTTGACATTGCTAATGGGTCAGGGCTATACACTGCTACTGGGTCATGGTTTTACAGTGCTAATGGGTCAGGGCTGTACTCTGCTACTGGGTCACGGTTTTACAGTGCTAATGGGTCAGGGCTGTACATTGCTAATGGGCCAACAGCTAAAAGTGGTCGGGTTCAGCGATAAGGCACAGATCTTTAGGACACGTTGCCCTGAATAATGCCAGCAACAAACGCCTGGAAGCTGACGTGGAGCAAAGCCGTCTCTTGCTGCAGGCACGGACAATGGTCAGCTCAACCAGCTGTCCGTGCTCGTTAACCCTTTGTCTTCTCTCACATGAAAAGAAAGGTCACACTACAGACACGAGGCAAACACAACTTCTACAACAACAAAACAAAACAAAACGCAGAGCTCAGGAGTGTAAAAGTCGTCGAGACCGTCAGGGCTCCCGTCCCCATTAGTCGTTATTGTCTCAGTGGAAGTAAAGCAACATTTGAAGACGAAGAAAAAAAGCGAGAAAAGGAAGATATCCAAGAAATATTGTAGAGCATAAAATAAATAAAAACTGCGGGAGAAAGAAATCTGAAGAAAAAAAAAAGCGACAGGAAAAGCAACAGCACAAATGAAAGAGAGGGAGGGAGGGAGAGGAAGGCAGAGAGAGAGAGAGAGAGAGAGAGAGAGAGAGAGAGAGAGAGAGAGAGAGAGAGAGAGAGAGAGAGAGAGAGAGAGAGAGAGAGAGAGAGAGAGAGAGAGAGAGAGAGAGAGAGAGAGAGAGAGAGAATTGCCGCTACTCACTCACACAACCCAGGTGAACACCAAGTGCATGACAACCAAAGAGAGGGTGGTGACTGTGTAGGTGGTGGATCTCCGGTCAAGACGGCCCATCGTTTCCAGCGGTGGTGACAAACATGCACGCCTCCTGTGTCGTCATGTGGGTCGTGTGTTGTCATGTGTCGTCACATGAGTCGTGTGTTGTCATGTTGGTCGTATGTTGTCGTCATGTTGGTCGTGTGTTGCCATGTGGGTCGTGTGTTGTCGACATGTTGGTCGTGTGTTGTCGTCATGTGGGTCGTGTGTTGTCGTCATGTGAGTCGTGTGTTGTGGTCATGTGGGTCGTGTGTTGCCATGCAGGTCGTTTATCATTATGTAGTTCTTGTGTCATGTGGGTCTTGTGTCGTCATGCGGGTCGTGCCAAGTGCGCAAACAGCTGCACGTTCTGTAGAGTGCGCAGACAGCTAGATGTCACGTCCGACTGGTTCTGTTGAGTGCACAGACAGCTAGGTGTCACGTTCTGTTGAGTGTACAAACAGCTAGGTGTCACGTCTGACTAGGTGTCACGTTCTGTTGAGTGCACAGACAGCTATGTGTCACGTCTGACTGGTTCTGTTGAGTACTCAGACAGCTAGGTGTCACGTTCTGTTGAGTGTACAGACAGCTAGGTGTCACGTTCTGTTGAGTGTACAGACAGCTAGGTGTCACATTCTGTTGAGTGTACAGACAGCTAGGTGTCACGTTCTGTTGAGTGTACAGACAGCTAGGTGTCACGTTCTGTTGAGTGTACAGACAGCTAGGTGTTACGTTCTGTTGAGTGTACAGACAGCTAGGTGTCACGTTCTGTTGAGTGTACAGACAGCTAGGTGTCACGTTCTGTTGAGTGTACAGACAGCTAGGTGTCACGTTCTGTTGAGTGTACAGACAGCTAGGTGTCACGTTCTGTTGAGCGTACAGACAGCTAGGTGTCACGTTCTGTTGAGTGTACAGACAGCTAGGTGTCACGTCTGAGCGCTAATTGCTACACCTGTACGGAGCCTACGAAGGAGATCCGTACGAGTTTGTGCTCGAGACTTACAGTTGCATGACTCCGGATAGCAGCGAAAACCAGCCAACCAACCAACCAACCAACCAACCAACCAGTCATCTCAAACCGGCCAGTGGTAGAGCTGTACTGCATGCCCGACACCTGCGGGTTACACCAGTGACCAGGACTTAGGGAGTGATGACTGCCAACATCTGGGAACTTCCGGTCCAGATGCCAGACCAGCAACACGCACCTGACCTCAGCCTTAATGGAGTCCAGCCGCCTGCAACTCCCGGTCCTGATGCCATACCAGCAACACGCACTTGACCTCAGCCTTAATGGAGTCCAGCCGTCTGCAGGTCCGGTCCTGATGCCATACCAGCAACACACACCTGACCTCAGCCTTAATGGAGTCCAGCCGTCTGCAGGTCCGGTCCTGATGCCATACCAGCAACACACACCTGACCTCAGCCTTAATGGAGTCCAG
Organism: Alviniconcha strummeri; assembly: GCA_963584105.1. Taxonomy (NCBI): domain Eukaryota; kingdom Metazoa; phylum Mollusca; class Gastropoda; family Provannidae; genus Alviniconcha; species Alviniconcha strummeri. Next base: position 1,168,457 of record OY757542.1, read on the forward strand.
CCGCCTGCATGACCGGGATACAGAATAGCGCGCATAGTCCTTTTGCTTGACCGCAGTAATAGCGGGGTCAGTTTTTACCTTCTACTTCATATTTTACGCTTCCAGCACCATGGCAACCAATTCCGTTAAACCGTTAAATCGCCGAGGGAGTAGTAATAGTCAGAAATTGACCAGCGACGCCTTGGACCGGAGGGGCACGCGGTGAGAGGGACGGGATGGCCGGTGGAAAAAGCTCTTGGTCTCCACGCCAGATGTGTGTCTGTCCAGCAGGATATTGCAGTCCGTGTCCAACAAGTGATTATTGACGGACTCGGATCCACCCGCTGCAGACACGCTGCATCACTGCTGTAACACAGTGGCCTCTCTCTCGCTGTATAATTCATGGCTGTTCCTTTTTGGAGGGCAATCACGAGGGGAAGGAATCCTGTCAGTCTGGATGTAGTTTCGGTTGTCCCTTTTGGGCAGTCATGAGGAGTAATTTTGTAAGGTTGTTTGTCTCTTTGGGCAGTTGTAAGGAGTAATTTTGTAAGGCTGTCCCTTTTGGGCAGTCGTGAGGAGTAATTTTGTAAGGCTGTTTGTCCCTTTTGGGCAGTCGTGAGGAGTAATTTTGTAAGTCTGTTGTCCCTTTTGGGCAGTCGTGAGGAGTAATTTTCTAAGTCTGTTGTCCCTTTTGGGCAGTCGTGAGGAGTAATTTTGTAAGTCTGTTCTCCTTTTTGGGCAGTCGTAGGGAGTCTGTTGTCCCTTTTGGGCAGTCGTGAAGGGTAATTTTTTTAGTCTGTTGTCCCTTTTGGGCAGTCGTGGGGAGTAATTTTGTAAGTCTGTTGTCCCTCTTAGGCAGTCGTGAGGAGTAATTTTATAAGTCTGTTGTCCCTTTTGGGCAGTCGTGGGGAGAGGGTGTGTACTTAAACAGACCGCTCAGCATTATGAACCTCGCTGGCCAGACACCGTTGTGACTCGCTGTCCGTGACTGATGGATTAGTGGTCACACAGGACGCAGCGGAAGCCAAAGACTGCCATGGACCAGGAGTGAAGTTTAAAAGTAGACAAGTTCATTAATACTGACTGATTTTTTCCTGACGAGGGAGTCGGTCTTGGGCTAGCCTCCTTAGATAACCCGGTCATTGTCCCTAATATGCTCTTTAGCATCTGAAGACCTTAAGCAAAAAGACAGAATGGAATAGGAGTGAAGCAGCTATGACTCAGCAAAGAACAGGAACTATGGGTTGGCAGTGGCAGTGAAAGCGGGAGAGCAAGTTCGGCATGGACTAGGGACATGGTAAAGGTGAGTAGGAATTGTTTCCCATACTGGATTTTCTTTGACTGAAATGTAGACTGTTGATTTTATATCAGAAGAAACGGAATAGCAGACCAGGAAGAAACAGACTATTGTGTTGAATTAGATTACTATATTGAATTAGACTATTGTGTTGAATTAGACTATTGTATTGACTGATTTTTGTTTAGGTGTCGGTAATTGTTTTGTATGTCCCGTGTGGTAGCGGCTCTGCAACACCGCAGCCGGACAACTTCAACAGGCACGCAGCGCTCATTGATACCGGCGTCAAATCAGCAGCTTCCACAAACTGACGTCTTCTTTTCGTTCGCTGTGGCTGACGTACACCGGGTACCGGCAGTGACTGGCTGACGTACACCGGGTACCGGCAGTGACTGGCTGACGTACACCAGGTACCGGCAGTGACTGCAGCTGACGTACACCGGGTACCGGCAGTGACTGCAGCTGACGTATACCGGGTACCGGCAATGACTGCAGCTGGCGTACACCGGGTACCGGCAGTGACTGCAGCTGACGTACACCGGGTACCGGCAGTGACTGCAGCTGACGTACACCGGGTACCGGCAGTGGCTGCGGACTGTGGTTGATATACAACGGGTACCGGGTACCGACAGTGGCTGTAAACTGTGGTTGACGTACACTGGTAAAAAAAAAAAAAAAAAAAGTGCCTGTGGACTGTGGATAGTGTGCGCGGACTGTGGATGGCCTACACCGGGTACCTGCAGTGGATGTGACGCGTCCTCCCTCTGCGGGTTGCCGCTGGTCCCGTGCGGCTTGCTGTGCAGTGTCGACTGTACTGACCCATTTCAGTACAACGCTCTCCTTTCTGTCCATTTTTTGCAGGGCACACTAACTCGTTCATGTCATCGTAGGCCTACACCGCAACAATTCCGAACACAAACGCACTCTTCTAGGCCAGTGCTTCGGCAGTGAGACTGCCATTGCCCCATAGCACAGTTGAGAACGAGCAGCCGTTGGCATACCCATCGGGTTACTAAAGAAGTCGCTTCTTCACTTCCGTAAATTCCACACAGACATGTAACTGTGTTCACACGGAATATGTGTCCTACTGCACTGGGCAACTTTACCCACAGGAAAATTAAGTATATTTTTTCCCCTGTTGCCCTCTCCTTATATCTCTGTATTTAACAGCAACAACACCAACATCTAGAGTCAAAGTCTGTATAAATACGTTGACCTGAACGCAGAACTCTCAGCTTTTAGCATCCTTTGGACACGAGCAGTCGTTTTATGTGTTATTTTGCTTTAGTTCTCGCCCTGTGATGGGAAATGTCGCAATGAGCCCGTTAACGTGTCCCCAGAAGAGAGATTTTTCCGCCAATTCAGTGACGTACCTCCGACAAATCTATAGATAGACATGACGTATTAACGAGTCGTCAGAAGAGGGATAGCTCCGCCAATAGAATGACGTACCTCGGACAACTCTATAAATAGACATGACTCGTTAACTTGTGGCTAGGAGAAAGCTCCGCCTACTGACGTAAAGTCCCTCAAAAGATGGCGCCCACGTCTCGGAGAGATCAACCGGCTGACAGCTAGGAGCTGCATCTATCAGCCGTCGTTTTCGGGAGAGAAAACAGCAGCAGCAACAACAAAACAAAACAAAACAAAAAAGAAACAAATAAACAAACAGAGAGAAAATTAATTTTGCGTTGCTGTTTATACAAGCAGCTTGACATAATTCTGCTTATAGTGACAACCGCCTGCACTGACTGAGAGGCCGCGAGTGTTGACAAGAAAGATGGAATGCATAGCTAGGGCTCTAGTGCGCATGCTATTACTCCCAGACCTGTCGTCTGCTAATGGCTGACAAGCAACAGTCAACCCCGACAGTCAACATCGGGATCGATTTTATGAAAAAGACTGGTTCCCTTGGAAAGGCGCGTACGCTTTGCCCTTGATAAAGAACATGGACTGCTTTAGTACAAAGTGCAGCTGTCGCTTGCTCTTCGCTGCCTCCTTTAACAAACCTGACGCCCATGGCTTTTCGCAAAATGTTCTCTGAAGTCACGTGGTGTGTTCGTCGGTGACATATACATGAACAGGGCTATGCGTTCCCGTGAAAAAGTGCGCCTGGTCAGTGTAAGTTGTTATATATATATATATATCTGTACCTATTAAACACATACGCTTTTCGGAACATTTCCGTTGTAAAAAAAGAAAGAAAAAAGAAGAAGAAAAAGAAACATACACACACACACACACACACACACACACACACACACACACACACACACACACACACTCACACACACACACACACACACACACACACACACACACACACACACACACACACACACACACACACACACACACACACACACACACACAGACAAATAGGATAGATACACTTTAGTGAGTAACACGAATAAGAGGATGTGCTGGGTTGTTCAAATCTTCATCATTATGTCTCGCAGTGGCATCCATTTTTGTGTGCTCGTTTTAAACCGCGTGATTGGCGAAAACCCGCAAAGTAACTCTACCTCCACCCCCTGAAAGAAAGAAAGAGAGAGAGAGAGAGAGAGAGAGAGAGAGAGAGAGAGAGAGAGAGAGAGAGAGAGAGAGAGAGAGAGAGAGAGAGAGAGAGAGAGAGAGAAAGACAGCAGGGCCAAAGAGAGCCAATTTAGGTTACAGTTTTCCCAGTCTTTTTTCCCAGCCTTCTGGCTATCTATTAATTCCTCTCAAAAACCGAGAAAGAAGAAGAAGAAGAAAAAAGAAGAAGATAAACTAGGTTTGCATATTGAATGTAAATTCATATGACAACAATAAAACCACTATCAATAATAGTAACAGACATTTATTGAAACTCCAGGAAAGGATTTGGTCAGAAAGAGAG
>OY757542.1:1172810-1192810 GCA_963584105.1 Alviniconcha strummeri
GAGAGAGAGAGAGAGAGACAGAGAAGAGACAGAGACAGAGACAGAGAGCGAGACAGAGAGCGAGAGAGGAGAGAGAGAGAGGAGAGAGAGAGAGAGAGAGAGAGAGAGAGAGAGAGAGAGAGAGAGAGAACTCAGAATGTTTTATTGTAGAAGGCCACTTGACCCATTACAAATGGTATGATTATAAACATGCACATACCACCTATAGAAAACAGTTAACAAACAACACTAAACAAACAGACAAGACAAAAAGAAGAAGAAAAAAAGAAGAAGAAAAACAAAAAAAGAGAGAAAAGAGAGAGAGAGAGAGAGAGAAAAAAAGAGAGAAACAAACACGAACAAAAACAAAACAAAACAAAACGACAGAACACCCCCCCCCCCCAAAAAAAGAAAGAGAAAAAAAGCAAGAAAAAAAGCAACAATGTATTCACGATGTAGACGACATACAAGTGATACATACAAATCTAAGCACTGCCGCATCTGGTATTCATCTGCGTGTTGAACGCACTGTTGGGGAGGGGAGGGAGTGGATCCTCACACCTTCATCTTGCTCCTAAGTAGGCATCAAAACAAGAGAGAGAGAGAGAGAGAGAGAGAGAGAGAGAGAGAGAGAGAGAGAGAGAGAGAGAGAGAGAGAGAGAGAGAGAGAGAGAGAGAGGCATACACACAGTCAGTCATACATGCACAGAATCACACGAATAGGAATAAGACAAACTCATGACCGGACGCGTACGCACCCATAGGACACAACGTGGTTTCATAGTACGGATTTATTTTCCGTCATTTTCAACAAACGGTTATGATTTTGTAACCAACAAGCAACATTAACAGGCAGTCGGGCGATCCAACACGTATAGGAGGCAAAACCAAATGAGACACACAAGAGAAGACAAAGACAACAAAGACAGCTAGGAAAAACAGGGGGGGGGGGGGGGGGGGGAAGGAGACAAGTCATACAACACAGGACAAGACAAGACAGGTCAGAACAAAATGACAAGTACAAATACATCATTAATCGTGACAATTTTTAATAATGTGCATACTGAAAGGAAATACACATACATTGCATACACAGAAAACAAGCATAAACTAGAACCTCAGTATAGTAAGTAAAATCACATAGATATCATGCTTAGTTTGATCGAATCCAGTGCTAGAATAACAAGATAACGCACAACCCGCATTCTGCAGTCCTGCACATGTCACCAATAACTTTGCTGTTCTTACCTTTCCAGCATTTTATGAGAGATATAGGTCACAAAAAGGAAACTGCTACTCATGCCAATGCATGGTGCGGGAGCAACGAACGAAATGCACCGTTATACGTATATAATAGTCAGTAAAGGTAATCAATCAACAATTAATTGAGTTCTAATGAATATAAACATCATGTACAGTCAGTCAGTACTCCCTTTTCATCCCCAGGCCTCCAAGAAGCCACACCCCTCAGAATGAAAAACAAAACAAAAAACGCAAAGGCAACACAACAACACACAACCACAATAAAGAAGAATGGGAAAAACAGAGAGAGAGAGAGAGAGAGAGAGAGAGAGAGAGAGAGAGAGAGAGAGAAGAGAGAGAGAGAGAGAGAGAGAGAGAGAGAGAGAGAGAGAGAGAGAAAGCCTCAGAAACAATTCAGTTAACTTGCTACAAAAGTAGCCTAATCATGTCGCCTCCCCGTCTTTTGTTTTTACTCTGTGTGTGTGTGTGTGTGTGTGTGTGTGTGGTGCGTGCGTGCGTGCGTGCGGGTGCGTGCGTGCGTGCGTGCGTGCGTGCGTGCGTGTGTGTGTGTGTGTTGTTTCATCAGGAACATGCCGGACCGTCTTTCACGTGGCACACGCTGTAAGGAAGGCCGGCAAAGCTCACACGCTGTAAGGAAGGCCGGCAAAGCTCACACGCTGTAAGGAAGGCCGGCAAAGCTCACACGCTGTAAGGAAGGCCGGCAAAGCTCACACGCTGTAAGGAAGGCCGCAAAGCTCACACGCTGTAAGGAAGGCCGGCAAAGCTCACACGCTGTAAAGCCCGTTCTTAACTGGGCGAATGTTTGTTCGCCCGAACATACTTCGGACACTTCGACGAACTATGATTCGTTTCTTAATTGAACTTTTAGTTCGCCGAATATGGTTCGGACAATCCAAACTTTACTTCATTCTCAACTGGCTTGTAATGAGATGCATGCTTCGGCCCGAACTTGCGGCAGACGCGCAGCAGACAGCATGATCGAAAATTTAGGCTAGTCAAGTCAATATCCTTTAATCATCCCTCACATGGTAATTCAACTAACTGCTATCTCATTCTGGGTCTCCGAGACAAGGCTGCGCCTTCCACAAGTCAACAAATAAACAAATTCCCTCCGAAGCGATTGAAGAACCTAGCGACACCGTCATCCATTTTTATTTTTGTTTTGTTTTCATCCACAGGAGAGCTCTGCTCTCAGCCAATCAGAGGCAATGATCGTCCAATAGGGCGAATGTTCCCAGAACATGTTGCGCGAAGCTTTTTGGACCCCGAATATAGCTTCGACGAATACTTCCAACTAGGTTTGCGAAGAAAAGTTGGCCCAATTAAGAACCAGCTAGCTTCGCCGAATACTTCCAACTAGGTTTGCGAAGAAACATTCGCCCAATTAAGAACGGGCTTATGGAAGGCCGGCAAAGTTCACATGCTGAAAGGAAGGCCGGCAAAGCTCACACGCTATTAACACCAAAGACCTTTCCGGACGAAGACCAGCGATGTCAGTCACAACTGCAAGTCACCAACCAACGGAAGGGGCATGCCATCCTCATTTCCCGGGTGTGTGTGTGTTTGTGTTTTTATCTGTAAGACAATGCAAAACAGCGTGCAAAGATTTCTGATCACCAGGACTGCAAAATCAGCTGAGCCTTTTTATTGTTGTTTACAATACTCTTGTTGCTATTGTACTCGGCTGCTTAACCGTTGCCATGACGAAGGCACCGGTGACGAAATAAAACTAAAACTTTGTTTCGTATAGTTACGATGAAAAAAGGCGTTCTTTGTAATCCTCCTTGTTCCATCTGGAGGAAGGGGTGCAGAGGGCGGGGTAGACAGGCACAGCCAGAACAGCCTGCAGAGGAAGGGGTGACACAGCCAGAACAGCCTTCAGAGGAAGGGGTGACAGCCAGAACAGCCTGCAGAGGAAGGGGTGACACAGCCAGAACAGCCTTCAGAGGAAGGGGTGACAGCCAGAACAGCCTGCAGAGGAAGGGGTGACACAGCCAGAACAGGCTTCAGAGGAAGGGGTGACACAGCCAGAACAGGCTTCAGAGGAAGGGGTGACAGCCAGAAGAGCCTGCAGAGGAAGATGCACAGACCTGAGCGAAGACCTCCGGACAGCTGGCTAACGTGAGTTGAACCAGAAGAACGGCTGTGGATAGAGAGCAATGGCGGACCTGGCGGCCAGGAGGAAGATAAGTAGGTAGGTAGGTAGGTAGTGTTGCTTAATGTCCTCAGATGTCAGCTGATATATTAGGAACAAGCTGAGACCAATGCCGAAGCATGGTTCAGTATAACTTTACGTCCACGGAAACCAGAAGGCTGGTTAGGACAGACAGCCCAGGACGGCCACCTCGACTCTCAAACAGCTCCTGAACTATGGCCATGAAAAGGACGAGTGAGGGAGTGCTTTATCTGCCCCAAACAGCTCCTGAACTATGGCCATAAAAAGGACGAGTGGGGGAGTGCTTTATCTGCCCCAAACAGCTCCTGAACTATGGCCATGAAAAGGACGAGTGGGGGAGTGCTTTATCTGCCCCAAACAGCTCCTGAACTATGGCCATGAAAAGGACGAGTGAGGGAGTGCTTTATCTGCCCCAAACAGCTCCTGAACTATGGCCATGAAAAGGACGAGTGGGGGAGTGCTTTATCTGCCCCAAACAGCTCCTGAACTATGGCCATGAAAAGGACGACCGAGGGAGTGCTTTATCTGCCCCAAACAGCTCCTGAACTATGGCCATGAAAAGGACGAGTGGGGGAGTGCTTTATCTGCCCCAAACAGCTCCTGAACTATGGCCATGAAAAGGACGACCGAGGGAGTGCTTTATCTGCCCCAAACACGCCGTAGGACGTCCTGCGTGAGTTCCGGATGTTCATGCAAATCCACGAAACGCAAACTTCTAAACAATGAACTTTTGGATGGTGAGAGCTGGGCGCGAGACACCTGTTGGGATGGACTGCTTCAGATGCGCAGTCTTTGTCAGGGAGGGGGTAATGCGGTGTTTGGGGGAGCAGTCTGTGCAGAAGTGTGACGTGTGCACTGTGGTCATGACGCTCATTTGTCGCCAACTGCCTGCAGGTCTTTCACAGCACGCTGACGTAATAGCGCTTCCTCAGTCTCCGTCAGTGAAATCTCTTCATTTGTTCTTGTATGACACTGAGTCTTAACGAACATAAATCAACGTTATGAACGCTGACCTCCGCTCCCCATGTAACAAGCATCAAGACAGACGGTGATCCATAATTTCCTTGTGATCATCGATGCTCAGTTCCCCTTGAAAACACGATTCCCCCAAAAGAGCTACTTACTAAACACACCGCTTCCCATCAGATGTACGAGGACATTTAGTTGTGACGGACTCGTTCAATCCTAACAGCCTTAAAACCAGCGTTTTCATGTTCTCCGCGACACAGGTATACATTTTATTTTCTTTGTTTTCAGTTCAAACAAGAATTTGCAGTTTGCAACAAGACGTTAAATAAAATATTAGGTATGTATACCCCCCCCACACACACACATTTTTGAAATCAAAGTAATAAACATCTATAAAAAATATTGACTTCTAACAAGCCAGCAGGTTACCAACACTGGCTATTGTAACTCATCTAACATGCAGACTTGATGATTGTGAACCTTTGCTTGAACTGAGGTATGTCATGTTATATTATGTTTACATGTATGTGCTTTTATTGATGAATGATTTGACTAAATGGATGAGATTTTATTTTTATTCCAATCTTTGCGTGTCTCTTACTAGTTTGCTACTCTGTCAGTTTTACCCGTGTGCACTAATGTGTTACGCTGAATGAGGTGAGAGTTTCTGCCTATTAAAAAGTGCAAGACGTAGGATATGTGAACTCATTCTAGAGGTAGGGATTCATAATTATGAACATTTACTCCCCCCCCCCCACGACACTCATTCTGGTGACCCTGTGAGGTTGACGGGAAGTTCAAATCCAAGGACTAAGCCCTCCAACACACACACACACACACACACACACACACACACACACACACACACACACACACACACACACACACACAATTATCTCACCCCAATTTAAAACAAAATCAACAAACAGGTCAAATCAACGTAAAGGAAAACCAGTGAAAAGGGTGCTAACACCGTGCACATTTAGGAAGACAAGCGCCACGTCCCTGTCCTTTCGATGGCAGCTTAATGTGAGGGCAGCCCTGAGAGTCTGTTGTATGCTGTCTGTAGGCTCCCGCCGTCTGTTGACCACACGACCCGGCAGCACAGAGCAGTCAAGCGCACACCCATGCTCAGCGCTTTTATCAATAGCCCATCTTATTATCTCAATCCAGCCAGGTGGGAATTTTTCACCCGGTGGGAATTTTGAGTTTGCCTCGTCGCCTGGCTCACGGGGCCTGTGCGATGAAAGACTGGCTAGTCATTGACAGGCAGCAGGTGGCGCCATCTGCGTCACAGCTGCATGACGTGTATACCTTGTAGCCTGGCATGACGTGTATACCTGTCGTCATCGCACGAGGTGAATATCCCGCACAGTGGCATGACGTGCGTCACGCCAAGCCGGTTAACTGGGCGATAAAAACACCATAGTCTATGTTTCGTACCGACACAGCCACTTGGAACAGAAGGAACGCACACACTAGTCACAAGTAGCGACGCTCACATTGCCTCGCTGGTGCAACGTGGCAAAATTTTGACGTTGCAAATGACCAACCGGTCAATAAACCGATGTTTAAATAGTCCGACGTTTTAATAATAGTCCTATTTCTGATGAGCTAATTAACGAAACGAAACGATGGCCTCAATACATTGCGCGCGCGTGTGTTTGTTTTGTAGTGTGTGTGTGTGTGTGTGTGTGTGTGTGTGTGTGTGTGTGTGTGTGTGTGTGTGTGTGTGTGTTTGTGTGTGTGTGCGTGGGGGGGGGGGGGGGAGGAGGCGTGTGTGTGTACCCCTTCTGTTGTGTGGTTTGAACTGTTGATGGTTAAAACTCTATTGGGCTCACAAAACCTGATAGAAACTGTAATAATCAGAATGATGACAACGAAGACGATGGTGCTGCTGACGTTTGTTGATTATTATCATCGTCGTTGTCATTATGATTAGAAGAATCAGGGGGACAGGGCAAGACGGTGTCCACTGGGACTGACGGAGTGGGGGAACAGAGGGAACAAGACTTCGGGGGACAGACAGAGCACAGCGACCAGTCTGACCGCTTCCTGCTGGTTGTAGCCTCACTTTCTGCTGGTCGTAGCCTCACTTTTTGCTGGTCTAGCCTCACTTTCTACTGGTCTAGCCTCACTTTCTGCTGGTCTAGCCTCAATTTCTGCTGGTCGTAGCCTCTTTTTCTGCTGGTCGTAGCCTCACTTTCTACTGGTCTAGCCTCACTTTCTGCTGGTCGTAGCCTCACTTTCTTCACTTTCTGCTGGTCGTAGCCTCACTTTATGCACTTTCTGCTGGTCTAGCCTCACTTTCTACTGGTCTAGCCTCACTTTCTGCTGGTCTAGCCTAATTTTCTACTGGTCGTAGCCGCATTTTCCAGCGGTGGTAGCCCCGCTGTTTAGTCATCGTGTTCATACTTTGTCCTCTATTCCGGGATATGCCCATTGCACAGTCTTTTGCTTACATTGGAAATGCTCGGCCTGACCACATGTTGGAGCTGCGTCTTTGGGACAAATGAAACGTTTTTTATTTTTAAATCGAATATTATTTTGGGACTGTCGACTCATTTTTGATTAAGTCTCAGTCTTCTGGACAATCATCCTACCGGACGATTGCTGTATGGGACTATCGCTGTGTGGGACTAACGTGGCGTTCAGATACAGCAGCATTCAGACCCCGACAGTCCTCATGCAGCTCAATGAGCTCTGCCTGTGTGCACACAAACCCACATAAATCGGGCTGTGTGCACACAGACCCACACAACTCTGCCTATGTGCACACAGACCAACACAACTCTGCCTATGTGCACACAGATCCACACAACTCTGGCTGTGAGCGCACAGACCCACACAACTCTGCCTATGTGCACACAGACCAACACAACTCTGGCTGTGAGCGCACAAACCCACACAACTCTGGCTGTGAGCGCACAAACCCACACAACTCTGGCTGTGAGCGCACAAACCCACACAACTCTGGCTGTGAGCGCACAAACCCACACAACTCTGGCTGTGAGCGCACAAACCCACACAACTCTGGCTGTGAGCGCACAAACCCACACAACTCTGGCTGTGAGCACACAAACCCACACAACTCTGGCTGTGAGCACACAAACCCACACAACTCTGGCTGTGAGCACACAAACCCACACAACTCTGCCTATGTGCACACAGACCACACAACTCTGGCTGAGCGAAGTGACCTGTCACCCACATTGCGTGTGCCGCTGGAGTAGCAAGTGGAGGAGTAGGCAAGGAAGGGTGGGAGCGAGTGTGCAGGTTAAACGTGTGAAGTTCAACAGCTCTTCATGGCTATTCACATGCAGTTTAAAGCTTGACGGTGTGTTTTTATATAACCTTTAATAATGAGCAGGACAATATCTGCAGATTTTCGCCCCGTTCCTAATATAATTTTTAAACGGACAATATTCTTCTTCAGTTGAACTTAACTGAATATGAGCAAGAAAACCAAACCATTTTATATACGCCCTGATACGTATATCAGTCGCAAAATGTGTAAAATCAAGAATGCTTTTTAATTTAAACGTTTGGAGAAAAAAATGTAGCATATAGGCGTGTACCTTTGCGGAGGTTTTAGAATGACACCTTCGTTCAAAATAGTTTCAATCAACGTAAGTTACCTTTGGCCATTTTGCAGTTTTAACCAAAAAACGCTGTGTCCCCCCCCCCCCTTTTGATTCAACACAAATGCTTTGATTTTAGCTAAGAAACCTATGCATTTCATCAGGAAATGGGACAAGCGGCTAATCAGCTGTGAAGTAAAAGTCATATTTTGCACACTGCCTTTCCTGGTCCAGCATCTCACACAATTCACTGAGCAAACAATTCGCGTTTCTTTCTCCACACAAACCACACGGGCATGCTCTTTGGTTTCAGTCTTACAAAAAGAACGATTTGCATTTGTGACATCAGTAGCAATATTGTATAATCATTCGTCCCAAATCTTCATGCAATTTCCACTGCCTGACTGATACTGTTGTGGATAAATCTACGCACATAACTAAAGAACAACAAAACAAACAAAAACAAAAACAACAGCTTTATGACCCGGAAGCAATCAGGTGGGCGGAAGGGGGTCAGGGGTGGCGGGGTCGTGTGAGTTCACATTATCTGAGAACCAGGACACGAAGAACTTGGACTTAAAGAGGACATAACTTCTGTCATTACTGAAAGCGATGGAGATGAATCTACGGGACTTAAAGGACACAAATTCTTTGATTACTGAAAGCGATGGTGATGAACTATGCTGAAAGCGATGGTGATGAACTATGCTGAAAGCGATGGTGATGAACGATGCTGAAAGCGATGGTGATGAACGATGCTGAAAGCGATGGTGATGAACGATGCTGAAAGCGATGGTGATGAACGATGCTGAAAGCGATGGTGATGAACGATGCTGAAAGCGATGGTGATGAACTATGCTGAAAGCGATGGTGATGAACTATGCTGAAAGCGATGGTGATGAACTATGCTGAAAGCGATGGTGATGAACTATGCTGAAAGCGATGGAGATGAACTATGCTGAAAGCGATGGTGATGAACGATGCTGAAAGCGATGGAGATGAACTATGCTGAAAGCGATGGTGATGAACTATGCTGAAAGCGATGGTGATGAACTATGCTGAAAGCGATGGTGATGAACGATGCTGAAAGCGATGGTGATGAACGATGCTGAAAGCGATGGTGATGAACTATGCTGAAAGCGATGGTGATGAACGATGCTGAAAGCGATGGTGATGAACTATGCTGAAAGCGATGGTGATGAACTATGCTGAAAGCGATGGTGATGAACTATGCTGAAAGCGATGGTGATGAACGATGCTGAAAGCGATGGTGATGAACGATGCTGAAAGCGATGGTGATGAACTATGCTGAAAGCGATGGTGATGAACTATGCTGAAAGCGATGGTGATGAACGATGCTGAAAGCGATGGTGATGAACTATGCTGAAAGCGATGGTGATGAACTATGCTGAAAGCGATGGTGATGAACTATGCTGAAAGCGATGGAGACGAAGCTCTGTCTTAAGACCAGCTCCAGAAACTTCAGCCGTCCTATCTATAAGTAGAGTGCAGAAGATGGTGCCATTCATAAAGATAAGTCAAAGATCATGGAGTAAATATTCATATTTATGCGTTCACGTGAGACTGCACGCCGTCCAGTAAATGTTCCATCACTCATGTGTCGTGGACTGGAACAAGCACACAAAGCGAAAAACACGGCTTTTTCCTGCACATATCAACTGTCAGGACTGTGCTGTTTCTTAACAACACAAGCACATCATTCTGTGAGGCCTATATACACCATGTTTTGCCTCATGAAAACTTTACAGGTATTATTTTCTTGATCAATTAATGCATGATCAACAATACCATCAAAACAGTGACGCCGTGAAATGGAGTATTAGCACATGGGTAATCATTTTTTTTTTTTTTTAAACAAACACAAGAAACAAAGACAAAAAGAAGTTACTTGTCAAGTATAATGATTCAAAAAAAGAAGAAAAAAGAAAAGAAAAAAAGTCACACACAAACACGCAAAACACACACACGACACACACACACACACACACACACACACACACACACACACACACACACACACACACACACACACACACACACACACACACACACACACGAAAACCCAAACAAACAAAAACACCAAATAACAACAAAAAACAAAACAAAAAACAGAAAAGCAGCAACAAAAGAAGAAGAAAAAAAGAAAAGAAAAAAAAATAGAGTCCCCGAATCGGCTGGTAATATGACACATTGGTGACCACTTTCCTTGTACACACGACTTTGACAGTCCAAAGAACATGTTTTCTTCATCGAGTCACGCAAAGAAGCCGTTACGCCTCGCTACAGCACCGTAGGCCTCTGTTGGTCAGTCCTCCATTTTGACACACTTCAAGGTAGGTCACAGGCGGTGCGGTGCTAACAGTACGTCGTCCACTGCAGTCCGTCAGGCGGACAGTACGTCGTCCACTGCAGTCCGTCAGGCGGACAGTACGTCGTCCACTGCAGTCCGTCAGGCGGACAGTACGTCGTCCACTGCAGTCCGTCAGGCGGACAGTACGTCGTCCACTGCAGTCCGTCAGGCGGACAGTACGTCGTCCACTGCAGTCCGTCAGGCGGAGGAGGGTGTGGACGACTGTAATCAAGTCTGGGATTCTGGTGAGAACTCAAGCCCACCAACCGCTTCATCAGGCGTATGCTGCAGTACGTGAAGTGCTGCAGTACGTGAAGTGCTGCAGTACGTGAAGTGCTGCAGTACGTGAAGTGCTGCAGTAAGTGAAGAGGGCGCTGTGCAACAAACCCGACTCCCTGAGTGTCGGAGTGGGGAGCCTGCGGGGCAGACACGTTACGTGCAGGCTAAGAGCGCGACAGGCAGCGAGGACCGGAACGAGTCCGGCAGCGATAGACCGGCGTGCATAGTCCGGTCCAACAAGTGCAGAGTCCGGTCCAACAAGTGCAGAGTCCGGTCCAACAAACAGTCTACCGCAACTAACCCTAACCCTGCCGAACTGCGTGGCAGTAATCCTACTCTAGCTTGCTGAATCTGAAGGTCGTTTTCGTAACCGAGAAGACAGCAGACACAGGACAGAAAGAAGCGATGCGAGGTTCCGAGTCATATTACTCCAGAGCAGCTGGATGCCGAGAGAAGGAACAAAAGCGAAAAGGAAACAAAGGAAATCAGCCCACGGTCCATGCAGTATTGCGTGTGTCCCGTTTCTTGTACTCATACCCATCGAGGATCCAGCAGTGGGGTACAGTGCACGCAGAAACTAAGGTCATCCTTGCAGAGAACCCGGATCTGGTGAGGGTTCCCTCAGATTCAGTCCGGAACAGCTGAGACTATAGCGTTGCCTGATGCAAGTTCTTCCCTTCCGGTTCTCTCCGCTTCACTTCCCCCGAAAACTGAGTGAGACGTATACAACATATAATTATGTCGTTACTGAAATAAGTCAGGATCATGACTGAAGTTAGTCACTACTTAACCGGACTTTGGGATTTTAGAGTTCCGTCAACCGCCTAGGGTTCCCAGAGAACGAGATGATAAACGAACAGTTCGCAGCACAACTGAACACTGCGGCTTGTGTCATAACTGAACACCGTACATACTAGTAGTCTACCGAAGACGGCCTGTACTAGTAGTCTACCGAAGACGGCCTGTACTAGTAGTCTACCGAAGACGGCCTGTACTAGTAGTCTACCGAAGACGGCCTGTACTAGTAGTCTACCGAAGACGGCCTGTACTAGTAGTCTACCTAAGACCGCCTGTACTAGTAGTCTACCGAAGACTGCCTGTATTAGTATGTACTGGTAGTCTACCGAAGACCGCCTGTACAAGTAGTCTACCGAAGACTGCCTGTATTAGTATGTACTGGTAGTCTACCGAAGACCGCCTGTACTAGTAGTCTACCGAAGACCGCCTGTACTAGTATGTACTAGCAGTCTTCTGAAAACCGCCTATATCACAACCTGGAGGGGGTGGAGTGGGGGATGCGGGGTGGGTGAGTGGGGTGGGGGTGGGGGGGGGGCTGTATCATGATTCGGTCAACATGTACCATGGCCTGTTTACCATTCGTGACCCGCTACAATCGCTTTATTCACCTCGCTCCTGTGCTTAGATTAAGAGGATATTCATGAAGACAGCGAACAGCAGTTGATATTTGTTCGCGTTTCCAACAGCCGAGGGATGTCACAGCTTTCGCGGGAAGGCGGGAGTTAAACCAGACTGGTCCTGAGTCCACCACGTCATCCAGAGCGGCGACCCGTGTCTTTGAACACCAGGAGAAGTGTCAGGCTTTAGGAACGAACAGCGAGACTGAGACGGAGCACAACAACGCGCTACACAGAACAGAGCAGAACAGTCTGGATTTTTTTTTTGGAAAGAATAAAAAGAAACAGAACCGATGTAAAATATAAGGTACGAAATATTATGACTGACATCCTTAATCAAAGGAACCAACACACACACACACACGCACACACACACACACACACACACACACACACACACACACACACACACACACACACACACACACACACACACACACACACACACACACACACAACCCCCCCAAAAAAAAAACACCAAAAAAACACACAAACAAACAAACAAACAACAACCAAAAAACAAAACAAAAAACAAAAAAAACAACAACGCGTAAACAGAAAAATAAAGACATCTGTTCAGCCACTCATTCAATGTATATATGTATTAAAATCAATAAACTATACGATGAAAATACAATGAACGGAAGACCGAGTCAGAAAAAAAGAAGAGAAGTACGCTGCATATCCATGATGTTCAAAACTTGCTTTTTATTCTTGGTCTTTTTTAGTCGTTACTTCCACATCATCAACCAGCCTTCAGGAGCAAATGTCGCACTTCGAGGCACAGATCAATTTTTTTTTAAATCACCAACATATTTCTATAAATCCCAACAGTAGAATATTCGGCCTTGCGAGAGGGTGAGTCAGTGTATGTGTGTGTGTGTGTGTGTGTGTGTGTGTGTGTGTGTGTGTGTGTGTGTGTGTGTGTGTGTGTGTGTGTGTGTGTGCGCGCGTGTGTGTGTGATTTTTATATGCATATGTGTATGCGAGAATTCGTTCGTATGCAGGCGCGCACGTGTGTGTGTGTGTGTGTGTGTGTGTGTGTGTGTGTGTGTGTGTGTGTGTGTGTGTGTGTGCGTGCGTGCGTGCGTGCGTGCGTGCGTGCGTGCGTGCGTGCGTGCGTGTGTGCGTGCGTGCGTGTTTACGTGGGTAATCCAGTCATTATTTCTTGGTAGGAATTACCGACAAATCATCTCGATCTACGAGGCAATATCAGTTATAAGAACTATTGTTATCAAGAAAAATGACGCCACAAAATAAAAAACCTCAGGAAAATGGACCCTGTACTCGTTTCGACTTTTTCAGATTATAACTCATCCCCACAGTCTTCAAAACACAAAAAAGCTTGAAAGCAAACACCCAAAGAAAAGAACGCCTTTTAATAATACCAAGCATATGAATATGCGTTTCTTCCTTGCTTGGTTTCCTCTTAGTAGAAAGCATTTCTTTTCGTTTGTTTTCCTTTTAACATTTTGTGTGCTTCAATCTTTAACGCCTGCACCCAACCTCATTTTAGATTGTTGAGCAACAGTCTTAATCACGATTATAGTCACTTACATGGCAGCTGTTCACTGGGATACGGTACCAGCAACACAGGTCGACACTTCTCGGCGTCAGGAACTTTGTTGACTGTGAGGCTGTGCCACAAACACACTCGAGCGTATGACTTGGGTGCAGTACCACAAACACACATTGTCGTGTTTTTCATTTCAGGGTCTTTATTCACAGCGATACAGTGCTACACATACGCACTGTAATGCTTTTTTGTTTTCAAGTTCCGGGACGCTATTAAGAGAAACACTACACAAACAGGCACACTGTTAGCTTCTGTCAGGTCCATATCTTTGCTCCCAGAGGCAACTTAATGCCAACACACCGGTATGTTCTCAGGTTCAGGACTGGTGTACAGAGAAGTTTACAGACAGACAATGTATCACAGCCCTCACTGGCCCGTCTTGTCGCGTGCAGTTTTCTCACAGCCAACCGCCGTAACGGCGTCCGGCACCCACTCACTCTTTATGCAGAGCGGAAATGACGTCACCCTGACGTGAGGGACACGGCACTGCACAGCCTCTGTGGAGGCCCACGCTGCTGTCGCCTTGCTCACCCTTTTCGCGTGGCGACGGGCAAGTGGTCGCGCTGAGGCACCCGACGTTAGACCCCAGCACTGGACCCAGGCGTTAGACCCCACGCCAGCACTGGACCCAGGCGTTAGACCCCACGCCAGCACAGTTAGGCCAAACTGTTAGGCGTGGACGCCTCTCATGTTTCAGATGGCTGTGGCGTGTGTTGTCCTGCCGCACAGTCACGGTCCGCTTGCTGCACTGGGGTTTAGTTGGACCTTGTCGACAAAATCACAATCACAGCAGATAAACGCAGTGACGAATGAACATGTCACTTGATCACAATGCAAGTTTCCTTGTGTGGCGGCGAAAACTGTCGCCATCACAATGCTGGGATCGTTTTCCAGTTCTTGTCCCAAGATACCTGTTCCCATTTTTATGAAGAAGAACAAGAAGAAGACAAACGATAAAAAGACACAAAAGATCGAGCAACAACGAATGTCGTCTGGGGAAGAAGAAAAAAACAAAACAGAAAACGGGTTGCATGTCACAGTGTTTACGGTAGATACTGAATTCGTCTTTCCAGAGAAGGTCAGCTAAGAAACATCGCCGACTGGCTACAGTTTCAGAATGACGCCCCAGCACTCAGACTGGACAGGTCAGCAGGCGTTTCCCGGGTGATGAAAACAGATTATTCACACAGCTGAACAATGACGCTTGTGCTGACACACACAATGACGTCATGTCTCTGTACACGCCGGTGAGGAAAAGAAAGCCGCGATGTCATCACAGAGCAGGCGAAGACGTCAGAAGACGTGTGAAAGTAGGGCCGTCGCAGGCTGTACACCGTATCACCGGCCTCGCCCTCGCCGAGAGTACTTGGCGAAGAGAATCTTTCGGAATGCGTTTCTGAACTCGGGGCTGAAGATGGTGTAGATGATGGGGTTGAGGAGGCTGTTGAGGTAGCCCAGCCACAGCCGGAAGCTGTCGACGATGGGTGGGATGACGACCTTGTCCCGGATGAAGGGGCCCGACAGCTCCACGATGAAGAAGGGCAGCCAGCAGAGCAGGAAGGCCCCCGTGATGATGGCCAGGGTGCGCGCCGCTTTCTTCTCCCGCTTCTGCTCCAGCTTCTCGCGCTGCCTGCTGCTGGGGAGGCAGGGCTTGCCCGCCCCGTCCCCGCCGGCCATCGCCCGCTCCATCATGGCCGTAGGGGGGTCCGGCTCGATCCCGTTGGTGTAGCCGCCTTTGCCGTTGCTGTCGTTGTCCCCGGACGCGTCGGAGCTGTTGTGCTTGTTGTGCAGGGGGCTGCTGCAGCTTTTCGACAGCCCGTTCTTGGCGTGGCTGTGCAGGTGGTTGAGCGCCGGCACCTCCTTCTCGCTGTCCGGCGAGCACCCGTTGCAGTTGGACACCACGGAGTACTCGTTCTGTGCCGCCGTCAAGGTGATCTGCTCCGTGATGACGGTGCGCGTGGCCGTGCCGGGAGTCGTGGCCTTCTTGCGCCTCTTCTTGTTGAACTTCTCCTTCCGGATCCGCCGCCGGGCAACTATGAAGATGCGCGTGTAGATGCAGATCATGATGAACATGGGCAAGTAGAAGGCGCCCACGGTGGAGAAGATGGTGTAGCCGTGGTCCTGCGAGATAATGCACACACCGGTGACGGCCGCGTCGTTATAGGGGTCCCTCCAGCCGAACAGCGGGGGGATGGAGATGGTAAGGGCCGCCACCCACACCGCCAGAATCATCAGCAGAATGCGGCGCGCGCTGCGCCTGCGAATGTAGTCTATGGAGGTGACGGCCCAGTAACGGTCCATGGCGATGGCTACGAGGTGCAGGATGGAGGCCGTGCAGCACAGCACGTCAAAGGAGATCCACATGTCGCACACCTCCGTGTGCAGGAACCACACCTGGGAGATCTCGGCCACCACGGACAGCGGCATGACCAGCACGGCCACCATCAGGTCGGCCACGGCCAGCGACAGGATCAAGTAGTTGGCCACGTTGTGCAGCGACCGCTCCAGGATGACCGCGGCAATGACGAAGCAGTTGCCGATGATGCAGCAGAGGATCATGATGCCCAGGACGACGCTGGTGCCGATGAGGTGCTCCTCGCTGTATACGGTCAGTCGGAAGGGCGGACCCAGGCTGGACCTGTTCTTGCCGCCCGCGCCCCCCGCCGTGCTCACCTCGGCCTCCTGCAGGTGGCCGGACACGCCGGGCAGGCCGCTGGTGGCGCTGTCCCCCAAGGCGGGGTGCGAGGCGTTGGCGGTGGCGTTGAGGATGTAGGCATGCAGCAGCCCCAGACTCTCGCTCACGTTGTACGTGATGGCGGAAGCGCTTTGTGTTGTTGTCATGGTGACTGGTGAGGGAACTCCGAGGGTGACAATTTTCACTCAAGTTTGGAGTTCGTCATGTCACGAGTTATACAAAGAACTGTCACGTTTGTCACAGAAACACGCGGTTTCTAATCTCCATTACTCTTCAAGGGCTTTGACTTCATTATTTCAGTTGGTCTTATTTATGTCAAAAGCAGAACAATGACTACACCGGGAAAGTCCGTGACAAATTTCAGGAAGAATCAATTGTTTCCTCACTCTGTTTCAGCTGACGCCTGGCCCTTGATAGTGCAGCTTGCTCGCAGTCTGCGGGCAATAGTTCTGTATTGCGGGCAATAGTGTTGTATTGTGGGCAATAGTTTTGTATTGCGGGCAATAGTGTTGTATTGTGAGCAATAGTGTTGTATTGTGGGCAGTAGTGTTGTATTGTGGGCAATAATGTTGTAATAGTGTTGTATTGTGGGCAATAGTATTCTATTGTGGGCAATAGTGTTGTATTGTGGGAAATATTGTTGTAATAGTGTTGTCTTGTGGGCAGTAGTGTTGTCTTGTGGGCAATAGTGTTGTATTGTGGTCAACAGTAACAGTGCTGTATTGAGGGCAATAGTGTTGTGTTGTGGGAAACAGCGCTGTAGTCTAGAACATCTGAGTCCTTCAATGTTATCGACGTACATGGGGTATTTTCATTACCACCCTCACAAACAAGTATTGTTTCCCTTCCGAATTCAGCTGAGTGTCCTGGACACTATGGACTGCCTGATTTCACCTCGTCTTTCTGGCCAGCATGTCGGTGCACACCACGGGATGCGCAGATTTTGATGATGCTCGACTGCCAACATAGCTGACATTATACTGTTTTCTACTCCGATGGTGTTTCTTCTTCAGACTCAAGCAGAGCGAAAAACATGTAATAGTACGCGCTGACAAGTTAGTCCACACTGCGAACAGCGAATTCACAAGATGTTAAACCATACCTTTTCCGCGTCCATTTGTTGAACTTGGTTTATTACTCTGGCTTTGACTGCAGTAACATTGACTTTTCAAGATATATATAGCGCACATTTTGGATCTTACAAAAGCCTTATCTTCGTCACAGCTGCAATGTGGCGACTTCAACGCTGTTGGCACATTAATCGAATTTTTCGCACACTGGATCCGAGTTGAAAAATCCGACTGGATAAAAGAAAAAGGGAGCGCTTTGATGACAAATGGAGGCCCTCGGTCTTGTGCGTCAGCGCTATCCGTCAGCCACTTGTGGAGTGGAGTGCGGTGGCAAATAGGGAAGGAAGGGAGAGCGGTTCTTGTCAGCACCCTGCCGGAACAACGCTTCCCGCTTTGGATCAGTCGTGTCGGCAAGATGGTATGGAAACACAGAACCCTCAAAATAAGACAGTTGCAACGCACCTCAGGCGTGCTGCGGGCTACCCAGTGTCCACCGACGCGATGCGGTAGTCGGGAAAGAGGCACCGAGGCGTGAGCAACGTGGACCGAGAGTGTTCCTGGCCAAATCAATTGACCAGCGTCCGATGCGTAACGTCAACGTCGGACACCACTCTGCGCTGACCACAGGCCTCCGGGTAGTGGACCAGCCCTCGTTCCGGTGTCAGTAGCAGCGTGGAAACGAGAGAGACTAGGAGTCGGTCTCCTGTCGGTCTCTGAGGACCATCTGCAATTACCGCCCCTAGATTGCCGCACGCCTCCACCCACGTCACTCGCCGCTTCCGGTGTGGCTGGTCTAATAGTCACTTTCTTCGCACTAATGTTTAGCGTGGTCCGGCGGTTATTGCTGTGTGTGGGATGTCTCGATGGACAGTCTCTGTAGAGTTTTTGAAACGAATGCTTCTCGTGCGTTCGTTGTGTCGGCGTTGGAGAACAGGTACACAAACCGTCGATAGTTGTATGCAGTTACAAGCTGAAACTGACTGTATACAAGTCAAACCGTCAGCAGGCTGTATACCCCTTTCTCTGCTGAGTGTCCTCACAACAATTATTTACTTGTCATCTGGCATATTTTCGATGATTGAATACGCAGCTCAACACGTCCTTTGCAGACAAACCAAGCTAAGTTTATTTTCTCTGGGGCAAGCAAGTCAGTTAAAACATATGGCACCTGTTTACTCTGTAAATATTCCGAGTCACATTAATTCGAATCATATTATATGGGCAGCGCGAAGGGAAAGCACACGTACGCAAAACAGATTAAAGTGCGAGTTTTCTGCCAGTCGGCAGCAGAAGCATGTTAACACTTGTTGAAAGTCGTGACCACGAATATCACTAAAGTAATTTCTGTCAGGCAGCTGTTTCACTCAATTGTGACTGCTACCTTCACCTTGGCACAGTTTCTTTGACGTGTGTGCATGAGCAGTGACACAGTTTCACGTGCTGAGCGATGCTTAGTTTGGCTGCTGTAGCTGTTGATGGTGTCCTTGTTGGACTCTCGCCCTCGCCACGCTGTCTTTGATGCTTTGCTGCGAACCAAGAAGACAGGCTCGTTTCTTTGGATGAACGTTCAGTAAGTGATATTGTTTGTAGCCGGGGTCCTTGGTGCAACACAAGCTTGGGGCACGTCAGCTAATGGCTGGTGGCACTGGTGATTTGGGTCCTTTGTACAGCTCAAAGTTGAGACACGTCAGCTGAAGACTAATGACGCTGGTGATTTCTCTCGACTGATGTCACTGGCGATTTCTCAGGGTTGCTGACCATGAGAGTGTCGGTAACAATATACAGTCGCTATGAGAGTGTCGGTGACGATGTGCACTTGCTATCACCTTCAAGCAGGGAGGGCAAAGCGAGGCAGACACCTTTCACGAGTGTGATCAGTCTGGAACACTACCGGCAGATCACCGGCAGAACTGCTGGGCAATGAGAAGCAGTCAATAGCACGCCACGCGCCTGACAGCAGCTGTCGGTTCTTGACAAAGTGACTAACAGAAAATTAATTCTGTATCACAAGTTGCTGGCGAGCTCAAGAACACGTGTCTGTGTGTGTCTCTAGGGCCGCATCACGACCACAAAAACACGTGTTTCTGTGTCTGTGGGTGATTGTAGAGCTGCGTCACTGGAGCTGGTCCAAGAGGTGCCCTACGTGCACGCCTGGTGAAATGACAGCAGAAGGAAACGGCTCAGCCAAAGCAGTCTCCAGACATCTCAGCAACACGAGGACGGGGAAGCCAGTCAGGGGGAATATCGCCCGATTCCGCAAGGACGACGCAGCAGGCAGGCAGGCAGGCAGGCAGGCAGGCAGGCGGGGAAGGAGAGCGCCAGCCGAGTGCAGGTGAAGACGGCGGCCAGAAGTTGTGGCAGGACCTCTCAGTTCCGGGTGTGCGTAACGTGCGGGTTGCTGGCGGGCGAGAGCCCTGCGGCGTGGCGGTGGTGGTGGCGCTGCAGCGACGTGGAGTGGGCGAGGGCGCGGAGTGAGTGAGGAGGCAGGAGGCCGGCCCACCGACAGTCCGCCCAGTGCGGCGCTGCACAGCCACCGACTTCACTGGCCCGTCCAGGCCCTGTGTCCCCGACTGTCCTGTGGGCTGTGGCTGGGCCCCATCGATCCGCTGGCCCCAGTGCCGTCTGC
>OY757542.1:1195310-1197106 GCA_963584105.1 Alviniconcha strummeri
TTGGAAAACCTATGGAAAAGATCATTCTCTAGAATGCATAAGTGTGTGGAAATAATAACGTAATTCCAGTAAAATCAGTTAGGACTTTGGATAGGGAGATTAACAAAATACCATCCAGTCAAACTAACATCTCAAAAAAAAAAAAAAAAAAAAAAAGGGGGGGGTGGGGGTGGGTTCAAATATCTGCACATATAAAAAGAACAGATGATTCTTAACAGGAAAACACAAAAGATACTGACAGTTCCGGGGCAAATCTCTTTTTCAAAGCAACGGATTTCTGTGATAGTGATGTCCGTCTGATAATGTAGTGCTGCATGATTCTGTATATTTCTTTCACTATTTTCCACACATCTCTTGCAAACCTCTGCTAGGCCACCGTGGTTCTTTCCGCTTCAGTCTTGTTTACAGCTTTTAACGTGTGACAGCTACGTTTACCTTTCACTGGAATAATCCCTTTCTTGGTTTGAATGATGACAATGTTCACCCCTTGCAATCTGTAACAAGCGACAAAAACAAAACA
Source organism: Alviniconcha strummeri (assembly GCA_963584105.1). Classification (NCBI taxonomy): domain Eukaryota; kingdom Metazoa; phylum Mollusca; class Gastropoda; family Provannidae; genus Alviniconcha; species Alviniconcha strummeri. Next base: position 1,195,831 of record OY757542.1, read on the forward strand.
AACTTGAGTTAGAATGTAAATTGCAAATTCATGTAACATTTTGTTATATACTTGATACAACTAGTTGCATCACATATAGCCCACTGGCACCATTGACATTACCACCTTATAATCAAACAAACGCTCATTGTTACAGCTTATCAACAATACTAACTATACAGAAACGCTACTAATGCGCTGATACTGCAACTACTACTACTGCTGCTACTACTACTAAGGTGATGATAGCAAGGACGGAATGATCATAATTATCTTCATCGATATGATAGCGATAATAAGGGTGGCTGCAAACACGGTTCCTTAACATCTCTTCAGTCGCACAGGGTAACCTCATGTCAACAAACATTATTATACAAAAAGGCTTCTATACTGGAACAAACATTGTTATACAAAAAGCTTCTATACTGGAACAAACATTGTTATACAAAATGCTTCTTTTCTGGAACAAAACATTGTTATACAAAATGCTTCTATACTGGAACAAATATTGTTATATAAAAAGCTTCTATACTGGACCAAATATTATATAAAAAGCTTCCATACTGGAATAAATATTATATAAAAGGCTTCCATACTGAACTAACAGCAAGTCATCGGAATCACACACGAACAGCTGGCAGCGCTTTTGGACACAGCAAAATGAACAGCAACAAGTAAACAGAAATGTTAAAGACATATATCAATATTTACATTTGACTTATTTGCAACTGCAAGAAGTATTATCAAACCAGCTGTTACAAATCCAGAGCAACATCCCATCTGAACCACTGTTACGGTACACGTACAGTACCGTGGCGCACGTTTGAGAGCCATGAATTGTGCGGGAAGAAAGATAAGAAGAAGAAAACAACCGAGCTAGCTCTTAGACCGAAACGTCCCCGGCGCATGGGGTCATCTCAGGACCAACCACATGTTCACATCATTTTTTACATCAGTTCAAAATAGCCCACTAAATCACAAGTTTCTCTCATTCGCCGTTACAGCGTCAATGAACCACATATGCAGGATAACACACAATTTGGTATCTACTCAGATTTATTTTCCGTAAGCACTCACCACAGGAACCTATTTAAATGGGCGTTGTGGCTGCGAGCAGGGTGACTAGCTGTTTTATTCCGCGGGCCAACGCGGGTCCACTTAAAAAGTACGGAGAGGATCCGAAAAAAATAAAAAAATAAAATGGCGAAAAAATGGCGAAAAAATGGCGACAAAAACGGGAAGGCAGAATTAGAATCACCCAGCAATTGCTGGCAGTGGGCGAGGCAAGCAAGGCTAT
>OY757542.1:1197306-1223331 GCA_963584105.1 Alviniconcha strummeri
ACTTGTCCCCCACCCCAGAAAAGGAAGGCAAGCATGGTTTCGTTTTCTTCCCTCTTTCTGTGAGAACTGAAGACTTTTAATATTTTGCATGCGGCGTATTGACCGTGAATAATTTTGGGTCTCTGCTCCTATTGATTGTGGGCCTTTGCTCCATGCCAAGGGGAAGTCAGAGAAAGCGAAATCGGGACCTGGGTCGGGGTTAAGGTTCCTGCGGCGTGACGTCACGGAATGAACAGGATTTCCACTGAAAGGATGGAAATCAAACACACACACACACACATACGCGCGCGCGCGCAAATACACGCGCGCACGCACGCGCGCACGCGCGCGCGCGCACACACACACACACACACGCACGCACGCACGCACACACATACACACACACACACGCGCGCGCGCCGACTGCCCAAATCTCTACGTAGTCCGACTGCTATCAGTTATGATCCGTTTGTAATGAATACGGAAACTCACGTGGGACTGGCCAGCGGGCACGCGACCCGAACACGCCAACGGCAACACTGTTGTTCACAACTACCAACCGTGTTCTTCAATAACCACGACACTAAATGGGCCATCTGTGATTGCATTAGCGTCAGGTGTTGCTCCAGTGATAGATCAGGCATATGAAACCTCATCTGCACCCGGTTAGCTGGTGTGCAAATTGATGACAGATTTGACGTTGATGGTAATGTAGTGCACATTAATAATGGAGCCTGCTGGCTGCCTACTGATCAATCCACAATCCAGCATTGCCCTCTCATGTACCATAGAAATGAGCACGTTTTCGTGAAATAATAATGATATCATCAACATCTGCATGGAATCTAACAAAAAAAGTAATTATGAAACACTATTTTTAGAGACAACAATACTTTCTATAAACATCTGCTAAAATGAAACTGGCTCCAATCATGAAGCAACGGAAGTTCGTCAAGGGCAGAACCAGACATGGGCGTTGTGAGTGAGATAGTCGAGGGTTTAGCTGCGTTGTCCCACTGATGAGAACACGCAAGGATTTAGCAAAGAAGGCACTTGAGGAGGACATGAGAAACCAACGCAAAAGGTCCCTCAAAACCTGCCCACCAGAAACGACCCTTTCAAAGCAAATATTTAATACCAAGAAAAAATAGTGATGGAAGGAGAAACGAATTGTAATTATACGGCTTTTGCCGAGTTTGCGAAGATGATTGTAAATTTAGACTTATTTGCTCTTGGTAAATTTAGACGTATTTGCTTTGCTGAAATGTATACAATAGTGAGGGAAGTAGAAGAGACTTGTAATTATACGGCTTTTGTCGAGTTTGCCAAAATGATTGTAAATTTATACTTATTTGCTTTACTGACATGTATACAATAGTGATGGAAGGAAAAACGACCTGCCTGTAGTTATACGGCTTTTGTCGAGTTCGCGAAGATGACTGTAAAGTTATACTTCTTTGCTTTGCTGACATGTATACACTACGGTCAATAAACACGAATCAAGAGAAGAATCTGACACTCGTCTAAAGACACCATTTTATATTCAGTGGTATTTTATTATTTTTTTGATTCACATTCATTAACTATTTGAGTGTTACTGTATCCGGTACACGTTGGAGGCATTCTCGCCTACATCCTGGTCCTCTTGTAACGGCGTGCAGTGTGTCGGCGGGACGCTCCTGCTGTTTTCTCTCACCGTCTGCCGGCCTGTCTGCCGTCTCCCCAGTGTCACTTGTTCGGCACTCACCATGTCATATACCATGGTTCTTATTTACTGTTATTACTTGCAGATCAACACGTTTCTTCTTTCCGACAAAAGGTTCACAACGCCTTGTTTGCCGTCAACGAAAGAGAATGAAGAACTTAAGCAATAACTGTATATCTGATAAGAAGAAGTAGAGTGACACACTGGGCGTGACTAGAGCGGAAATTGTCGCAGTGGATGACAGCCGGTCGGTACATACAAACGGAGGATACCTAAGTCAGATTGATGACACCTGTAAACCCAAACAGCTTGAGTTAATTTAATGAATCACGCCTACTCATCAGTAATGTTTAATACAGCGAGAAACAATCAAGTCATTGAAGAATACAAAACCGTCAAGTTCAGCTACTACAAACCTGCACATTTTATAATCGATGACGTTCTGCGAATGTAATGAAGAATTATATTTAGCTTCTTCCAAGTATAAATTCCAAACGTGGAGCGGGTAAAACAGTTACAAGCAACCTGGATTCGAGTTGTCAAGCACAGGCGGAGTTCATTGCCTGTGTGCACGGCTGCTGTGAGACCGGCACGTGCAGCCTGCTGAACGACTGACCCATTTTGTCTTCATAGGTCACGATGTCCATGTAACGTTAAAGTCACACGAAGGTGAAACACAAGCCGTCAAATCACCAGCCAAGTCCAGTTCACTGTTCACACTACTCATCGTTTTAAGGCTGAGGGTACTGGATGAAATGCAGTCAAATGAACGGAGCCATTTTGAAATGCGAAATTCTTGGCAACAGACAAAGCACATAAAGCGATAATCTAACCTACTACATGCTTGTAAATATAAATTCTGCGTCCGTGGTACCCCATCGCCGAAGCTGCAATCTGGTGTGTTAGGAACTGGAAGTGTTAAAAAAGAACGGCAACTCTGCCCGGCACAGATGGAAACACGCCCAATGTTAACAATAAGGCGCCTTTGTAAAGGACTATTATAGAACAACGTGCACCTTTTTCGGATGGACCCTATATTTCTTAAACACCCAAAAGACGGTTAGTCCGGAAACAAACGATGCTGTCTGTTGTCACATTTTTGACATGACGTCACATCAGCAGAAAGATGACGAGTTTCACTTCACATCAGTAACTGAAATCCCAGGGTTTTGAAAGGAGACTATATTTTTACTTTACACTGTTACCACCAGAATGATTCTCTAAATAAAAAAAAGGTAGGGGTGTTCATTTGAGCCATTTGAAGATTTTACAGTATTCATGTGTAGTAAGTTCACAAGACAGTGTCCCCAAACCGCAACTTTCCCGGAGGAAAAGGAACCGAACCAGATTTGAAAGTGCGCCCTGTACCAGCAGGGCAAAATTAATCAGATCTCTCCAATTCACCACACGCTTGTCGATTGTGGAAAGCTGCGAGGCAATTATCAGTTAAACGGTTAACAGCAGTTTGGCGATGATGATGACCGCATTTACATAGCGTTGTTTTCTGCTCTCGAGCAGATAGACTGCCCTTTTGCCGCCTGTATTTCTACATGAGTGACTGGAGTGTCGCCTTTAACAGCGTTTTGAATAGCCACCGAAGTAGTGTACGCTACACAGCTGTTTTGTTGTTGCAGTTTGACAAGAATGTCCACATGGGAAGTTTTTTTTTTTTTTTTTTGTGTGTGTGTGTGTGTGTGTGTGACCGTGTCCATCTTTCTAGTGGCATTGTGAGAACAGAAGACTCAAACAGGGCGGTGGTCAGTCAGCTCAGTTGGCCATTTGTTTTTGTAGGTCTGTGCGCGAGCGGACGTGTGTTTGTGTTGTGTGTGTGTGTGTGTGTGTGTGTGTGTGTGTGTGTGTGCGTGCGTGCGTGCGTGCGTGCGTGCGTGCGTGCGTGCGTGCGTGCGTGTGTGTGTAGGCCTTTGCTGTTGCTGTTGATCGGTTTTACATAGCGGCAGTCTTTGTAAGCGCTGTGTGCTCTTACAAGACGGGGCACCATCAATGATCTATCGTTATAATACTTGTTAATGTTTTTCTAGGCTATTTCTCCAAACTGGAGCACATATCCAATTACAAAGCTGATATTACAGAGTAAAAACATTATTTTAATAAATTAATAATATATAAAATAATAAAAGGAACACGGAAAGTAGACTTGCTTGGGTTTATGGATTATGGGTTCAGACGAGTGACTGTCAGAATTAACAGGTAAATTGACTAAGCGTAAATGGGATAGCAATAAGTTTGACAGAAGCAAGCATTAACCCCCTTTTCAGAGAGGGGAGGCGTACATATTTCAGCGGGTGAAACTGGGATTAGATAAGTCAGGTCAAGACAAAGGCAAAACACAGAATGTTCATTAGCGATGACCGAATGTTTGGTCCAGATCTATAGGCACTACTTATTTTATAATTAAAGTTATAGGCAATGATCTATACAATATGGTAAGGAGCAGAGTGTTGCGTGAAGGTCCACTCACGCGTTCGGCAAAGAAATAGTCATGAGACAGAGGCATTTAAGGAACTATGGCGGAGCACATCACATGCATTATTATTCGTAGGACTAGTATAGAAAATCACGCCCTTAGTAGGAATAGTATAGGAAATCACGCCCTTAGTAGGAATTATACAGGAAATCACGCCTATAGGAAATCATGCCCTTAGTACGAATAGTATAGAAAATCACGCCTTTAGTAGGAATAGTATAGGAAATCACGCCCTTAGTAGGAATAGCACAGAAAATCACGTCCTTAGTACGAATAGCATAGAAAATCACGCCCTTAGTAGGAATAGCACAGAAAATCACGCCCTTAGTAGGAATAGCATAGAAAATCACGCCCTTAGTAGGAATAGCATAGAAAATCACGCCCTTAGGTTTTGGTGAATGTGCGGAAATAGTTGACGAATGAATGCTGGTAGGAAAGCAGCGTCGTACTGACGTCAGTTAACAACAGAAACGGTATAAAAGACGGAATTGTTCCTAACAAAGGCACGCCGCTCACGACCAAACCACTTGCTCCTAAACTCCGCCCCTACACCTTGTTACTGCTTAGGATCACTCCACAAAACTACAGATTCTTTCTTTGGCTCAGCCCCAGATTCTTTCTTTGGATTAACCTCAGGTTCTTTCTTTGGTTCAACCTCAAATTCTTTCTTTGGATCAACCTCATATTCTTTCTATAGATCAACCTCAGATTCCCTTGGAACAACTTCTGTTTCCTTTTGGATTATTTCTAACTATTCACATTTTCTTCAAGACTACCGAGTATTGTTATACGGGATATTTACTTTCATGACTAAAAGAAATTCAGGTATTATCATTCACTTTGATTGTTATTTGTGTGTGTGTGTGTGTGTGTGTGTGTGTGTGTGTGTGTGTGTGTGTGTGTGTGTGTGTGTGTGTTATATCACTCTGACATTTACAATATTTATTTCAGTGGTGTGTGGAATAAACCATTTAAGATGGATAATTCCCCCTCTGTGATTCACAGCTTGAAAACTATGTGCGTAATTCAAACCCGTCTGTCATTCAGTGTTTTTCCTGTAACGGTATTCTGTCTGTCGGACGGTGTGGCATTCTGTGTCTCTGTGGAGTTGTTCTTGTCAGAAATGTGGAAGAAATAACCAGCTTAAAAGATTACATTTTTTTTATGGATGATTAAAGGAATTGAGAAGAAAACAAACTTAAGAATGTAACTGGAAAACAGGGCTGGGTAGGGAAAAAAACATCCACAGAAAGGTTTGATGGAGCCAACCCCGTAACACTATAACAACAAAGAATTAAAACACATGCAATCAAAATAAACTCTCTCTCTCTCTCTCTCTCTCTCTCTCTCTCTCTCTCTCTCTCTCTCTCTCTCTCTCTCTCTCTCTCTCTCCTTTTCAGGCTCCTTAGCGTGGAATGGTTTAGCTCATCATCTCAGATACCACATGGAATTAAAAACGTTCAAAAGGAAAGCATTTCAGGCACTTGCTAAGCCACCTTGAATACTTCGTTATACTTCTTCTTCTTTTTTTTCCTTCTTTTTTTCTTTCTTCTTTTTTTTCTAGCGCGTCAGACAGCTTGACACGAAATGTATAGAATGCTGTTATTGTTTTCCCTCCCTTGCTCTTGTAAAGTTTTAGATTTGTGTGTGTGTGTGTGTGTGTGTGTGTGTGTGTGTGTGTGTGTGTGTGTGTGTGTGTGTGTGTGTGTGTGTGTGTGTGTGTGTGTGTGGTATTTTCATGAAATATTTACCTTTGTTTTCCTCCTGGTCATTTTTTCCCCCCCTCAAATTTAATGTTTGCATATATGATTGTGGGTGTATGTGATGTGCTTTGATTTTGGTTAGGTGTGTATAATGCATCATCGCTTAGCTTCCAATCCTGTTAGATGTGATCTTGTCTTATACGAAGATAGAAGTCATTATTCTGTCGCTTTCTTTTATTCGTTAATATGTTTTTTGTCATTCTCTCTCTCTCTCCTAAAAAAATAGTTTGTATTGGTCTTTGCTTTATTATTGCTCTGTTCGTATGATGTGATGTTTTAGACAGAAATTAGTTTGTTTGTTTTTTAAGTCGTTTTTTTCTCTAGCGTATTTAAGGGAATTTTGTTTGATGTATTGAGTGTTGCTGTGATTGTCATCAGGGACAGATTTGAAAAAAAGCCGACACGTGCTTAAATCTTTATCCCTGTGTAATAAAGTATTATCTTATCTTATCTCTCACGCACACACACACACACACACACACACACACACACACACACACACACACACACACACACACACACGCGCACACACGCACACACGCACACACGCACGCTCGCACGCACGCACGCACGCACGCACGCACCCACAGAGTCGTATATCAGGGCAATGGGGCTGGAGAAACGTTTTTTTAAAAGAGAAAGGTTTTCAAGGAAGATGTAAAAGAACTGACAGAGGTAGAATGGCGGACAGAAACAGGGAGTTGGTTCCAGATAACTGGAGCCTGGTAGGAGAAAGAATGCTGATCACTAGACTTTGTTCGGAAGGATGGTATTCTGAACATTCGGTGTCTGTAGAAGAGCGAAACTGCTGATTACTCTTTAACTGATCCAGCCATGCTTTGTGTCACAGTGATCCTCTTGCAAGGCAGATCGCAGTGCTGTGTAATTTATTGCTGTTGGATGCCGCGATGGGCGGGGTGGCAGACAGACAGCGATGTTGATGTAAAGACATTTTGCTGTGGCCTACTCACGGGGTATTCGTGTGCGCTCGGCAGATGTCAACTAACACGAAAGCGTGGCTCCAGTCCGAAAGTAACTGAAGCGTGACATTCAGCAGCATTTCCAACTACTTCGCAAAGCTGAAAAGACCAGGACCGTCGGCATGTTCAGAAAGCGACCCCGAGACGCCACAGTCATCTCGTACACGAGAAAGCGACCTCATACAGCTGAAGAAGTGGAGACAGAAGAGGAAGACGGGACAACATGTGCATGCGAGAGATGCTGGGCAACACAGTCAGCGCATGGACGCCATGGCAAGGAAGGACGACATCACCAAGATACAGAGTGCAATGCAAGCGTTAAGCCGAACTGTTTCAGAGAAAATCCAAATACTGGAAGCAAGAGTTTTCGAGGTGGAGTCAACGAACGATCAGCTGCAGAAGGAGGTGGGTGCGTTGACGAAAGAAAACCAAGCTCTCCAAGACACTGTGAAGCTGCATGAAGGCAAGTTAAAGCGTACAGAAAAGGTGTTAACAGAACAATCTGCAGCAGTACTCCAGGAGCTGGAATATGCGTGTTTTACAAAGTTCCAAAAGGGCGACAGAACGAATCCAGTGACGACTGCATCAAGAAGTGCCGTGAGATTTTCAGTGAGAAAATGGCAATGGTTACTGACACGCAAAGATTATATATACACCTGTCTCAACTGCGTAAGGAACGGCAATTTTAGAAGTTTGATACTAATGCTATCACAGCCTGTTGACTTTCTATTGTACATTTTTGAGATAGATATTCCTGTTTGGAGCACAAACAAACTGTTGCTTCCTTATGATCCATCTTTGAGACGGATATTCCTACTTGGAGCACAAGTAAAGGATGTAGGCTATTGAGAGGTCTGACCACTGACCACTATTTTGACAGGCCTGACACTGACCACTATTTTGAGAGGTCTGACCACTGATCACTATTTTGAGAGGTCTGACACTGAAAATGTCTAGCAACTAACCAGAAGAGCTACAGAGAGACCCAGCAGTTTGATCGTTGGGTAATGGTATGGAGACAGCAGACACAAACTGGACTACAGAGAGACCCAGCAGTTTGATCGTTGGGTAATGGTATGGAGACAGCAGACACAAACTGGACTACAGAGAGACCCAGCAGTTTCATCGTCGGGTAATGGTATGGAGACAGCAGACACAAACTGGACTACAGAGAGACCCAGCAGTTTGATCGTCGGGTAATGGTATGGAGACAGCAGACACAAACTGGACTACAGAGAGACCCAGCAGTTTGATCGTTGGGTAATGGTATGGAGACAGCAGACACAAACTGGACTACAGAGAGACCCAGCAGTTTGATCGTCGGGTAATGGTATGGAGACAGCAGACACAAACTGGACTACAGAGAGACCCAGCAGTTTCATCGTCGGGTAATGGTATGGAGACAGCAGACACAAACTGGACTACAGAGAGACCCAGCAGTTTGATCGTCGGGTAATGGTATGGAGACAGCAGACACAAACTGGACTACAGACAGACCCAGCAGTTTGATCGTTGGGTAATGGTATGGAGACAGCAGACACAAACTGGACTACAGAGAGACCCAGAAGTTTGATTGTTGGGTAATGGTATGGAGACAGCAGACACAAACTGGACTACAGACAGACCCAGCAGTTTGATCGTTGGGTAATGGTATGAAGACAGCAGACACAAACTGGACTACAGATAGACCCAGCAGTTTGATCGTTGGGTAATGGTATGGAGACAGCAGACACAAACCGGACCATAAAGACGTCTGGCGGGGGTTCTGGTGAAAGATTATTCTTCATGCAGCCTGTAGTCACTGTGTTGAGCGCTCTCCACATAGTTCATACATCTACTTTATTGCCTGCAACGTCTTTAAAATAGTTCCTCGCGAGAGAGAGAAAGAGAGAGAGAAAGGGGGGTGGGCGGTGGGGGGCAGAGATATTAGCAAAAAGGCCGACTCACATATCTGCCGTTGCTACAACACTACTAATAACCAAGACATTCATAGTGAAATATTATGACAGAAAGCTATAGACAAATACAGAGAGAGAGAGAGAGAGAGAGAGAGAGAGAGAGAGAGAGAGAGAGAGAGAGAGGGAGAGGGAGAGAGAGGGAGGGAGGGGGAGAGACATGGGGGGAAGAGGGGTGGGGTGGGGGGTGGGGGGCGACAAGGCCGGCAGACAAATGGAGATGTTACTGTTGTCACTATCATGGGCAAGTGCAGAGGACACAAGCACACACACATATCACAGACTGCATGAAGACGGAGTCAGTGTTGTAAAGCATCGACCATAGCAGCTAGCCCACAACTAAACCTAACTTCCATTTTCGTCACGCGCAATAAATAAGGGGAAACGGGGCTACGCTCTGGGTCATTGGGTCACTATAACTGATGATAGCGGCCGTCAGCCACAATACCCCCCTCTCCCCTATCCCCCTACCCTCCCCACCCCCCCTACCCTCCACTCAGTCATCCGTCCCAGCGCCTGCTGCCGGACCAGTGCCACTGACAGCAGCGCCGCGTACTTAGGGAAACACCGACATCGACGGACGCGTTCACAACGTGGGATTTGTGGATAAGAAGAAGTAGGGGAATCAAGCCTGGGAAATTTATGGCACTGTCTGGAGACTCGGTCCTCCACAATTACTGAAGCAGCCAAAGGACTGACCTCCCTGCCCACCTCAATGCCGAATCATCCCAGTGCTGTCAGTGTTGGGCTTAGCTTCTCTACCATTCCCCCATCCATCTCCCCCAACCCCTCCCTCCATACACACAGTTCAGCGCTGGGTTTCGCCACCCCCCTCCCCATCCAGTCCCCTATAAACACAGTTCAACGCTGGGTTTCGGTCCCCGCCAGCACCGCTGCGGAGACGACTTGGCGTGAAATGAAAGATGTCTAAGGACGTAAGTATTACGAACTGGGACAGAAGACAGTAGTCCAGAAACAAGGGCAATGAAACGGCATGGGCCTAAAATTACGTGCGCTTTCGTCTTATCACACACACACACACACACACACACACACACACACACACACACACACACACACACACACACACACACACACACACACAATGTTAGTGTATGTGCACAAATTTATGTGAAGAGGCCTTGGTTTGGTGTGCCTTTTCTTCTCGAGAAATGCAGTGTGTGTGTGTGCGCGCGCGTGCGTGCGTGTGTGCGTGCGTGCGTGTGTGCGTGCGTGTGTGGGTGTATGGGTGTGCGTGTGGGGGTGCTTGGAGGGGGGGGGGTGGAGTTATTTGCACAGGGTATTTTCCCACGGTAAATTCGGGGTGGAGTTATTTCCACAGATATTTCCCCACGGTAAATTCGGGGTGGAATTATTTCTACAGATATTTTCCCACGGTAAATTCGGGGTGGAATTATTTCCACAGGTATTTTCCCCACGGTAAATTCGGGGTGGAGTTATTTCTACAGGTATTTTTCCCACGGTAAATTCTGGTCGCTTTTTCCGAGGCAAGCCAGCAGCAGGAGAGTGGCAGCACGCAGCCGGCTGCTGCGATCACTCCACGTCATCGGTCAGTTTGGCTTCCACTCTTCCCACCGCATAACTACCCCTCAGTCTCACGTAGGTACTTTCATGTGTGCATGTCAAAAAATCAGGACCCACTACAATTTCGTCATTCGCATAAAACGTGACACCGAACCCACGACTTCAAATTCGGCACAGGGGAGAGAACTCCGGACGTGGCGAGAACTCCAGACAGGGAGAGCACTGCGGACAGATATTTTTTTTATTAAAAAATAAAATTAAAAAAAGGTGTTGGCGTATCTGTATTATTGTAATGTTAAAATGGCAGAGAATAACTAATGGCAGGTTGTTGGAATAACACTGCTGGGTATGGGCGTCCACTTGGACGTCCTGAACGGGGTATGTAAACACTTGCCTTTGCTCTTGTATTTGTTTGTAGCGTGTCTGTATCAAGGTTGCAGTATCACTGTAAATACAGCGGTGCTATCAACGTTTATTGCGCAGTTAGGCTCTTAATATCATTGTCCTCCAAGAGCACGTTACCCTCACTGTTCGTAGCAAAGAACGGTGGTTGCAGCGTCCCTGCTGATGACCACGTGCAGAATTCCGCAGGACAGCGGACTGCGTGGTCGTGGTCAGTATAGGCTAACTGAGGCCGCTATGGCCGAGTTTTCTACTTTCCTAATCTCCGAACAGTGAGTGAAAAGGAGACAGTGAGTGGATTAGACAATGTGTCGGAAGTCCCAAGGCTATATGGCTGCAATACGTGGGCTCAGGTCAAGCTCGCAATCAATGGCGATCGACATTCCCCGAGCTGAATAATTGATGATATTTCATATGCTCACTACACGATGACAATATGCGGCCATGGAGCGTGCACCAAGCATGCAGCGCACTGGCTCTTACCTAGGGTCTGAGCAAATGCGCCCGTCACACACTCCGCTGCACGAGGCCACGAGGACCGCGTGAAGAGCTGTGGGGACCCGGCGACCCGCCACTCTCCGGACCATGTCGGCCCAATCAATACCCACTTGTTGCCTTCGGTGAGAGGCAACACGGCCACACCGCTTCTGAGGGGAGAGGTGGAGCGCATACTGCCTTTTCCGACCGCTTTGATGCCACATTCAACTGAAGTAAATGGAAGTACTGCAGGACTCCGTTCCTTGATGTGTAACATGCGCGTCAGTCATCGTGTAGGTTGCGTCTGATGTGTAATGCCAGTCGTTTGTAGGTTATGTCTGATGTGTAACGCTAGTCGTCTGTAGGTTATGTAGAATGTGTAATGCTAGTCGTCTGTAGGTTGTGTCGGATGTGTAACACCAGTCAACGTCTAGGTTGTGTCTAATGTGTAACGCCAGTCGTCTGTAGGTTATGTCTGATGTGTAACGCTAGTCGTCTGTATGTTGTGTCTAGTGTGTAACGCCAGTCGTCGGTAGGTTATGTCTGATGTTTAACAGCAGTCAACGTGTAGGTTGTGTCTGATGTGTAACAGCAGTCAACGTGTAGTTTGTGTCTGATGTGTAACAGCAGTCAACGTATAGGTTGTGTCTGATGTGTAACAGCAGTCAACGTGTAGGTTGTGTCTGTGTAACACCAGTCAACGTGTCTGATGTGTAACAGCAGTCAACGTGTAGGTTGAGTATGATGTGTAACACCAGCCAACGTGTAGGTTGTGTCTGATGTGTAACACCAGCCAACGTGTAGGTTGTGTCTGATGTGTAACACAAGTCAACGTGTAAGTTGTGTCTGACGCATAAAACCCCACGGCACACACGACTGGGCAACTTTCAGGCAAGTGGCCACAAATCGATCAGAACAAGCAATAAACGTAGGTTCATACTCCAGCTGAATTGCTGTTGGTATTTCCTGCTCAGTCAGCCGCGATGGTTACATCATGGCGAGACGCAATTCGAAACAAGCGAAAACAAAAAAGGTAGAACTCTTGGTTGGGAAACTTTCTGACCGCCATTTTCAGAAGCGAGAATCGTGGATAGAACTGGGTTTTTTAGCACTCAGGACTTTACCGCTACAGCCGTGTTCCTCGCCTCCTGGCTTCATACCCAGCAACTGCAAATAAGCCTTCTCGCCCACGCAAGCGTCGCGCTATATTGTATGTATGTGTTACCGAGTTACAGCTTATAACGGAGCGTTGAATGTGACGTATGACTGCTAGCAGGGCGGGCGTAGTGCGGGCTGCTGTGTGTCCAGAGGCGCCGACTGTAATTATACAGTCTGCATTTCTAATCAGAGAACAACCGACACGGGAACAGGACCTGCTCAATAACCTGCTTTTGATTGTTTGTCAACACGAGGCGAACCGCCGCAGCCCGAAATGGCCACTCCAAATGGAACTTTAAGCACCCGTCGTTTGATGGTCCTCCAACAGAAATATTTGTGCACACATCCTCCACGGTAACCTGCCCGGGATCAAAGGCGGCAGAACAAAGGAGAACGTTTTCAGAAAAAAACAAAAAACAAACCCATTACCACGATGACACATAGGCAGCGTTGACTGGTTTATCATAACTTACGTCAGTCGAAGGGGGAGATCAATGAGGCAAGAGCTCGTTTTCTAGCATCATCGGCCCTGTTCCTTTGTCTGCAAAACGCTTTGACTCGCCTTCCTTCGCTGGGGTTGCTCACCGTCACTCATAACCAGTTTTCCATACATACCATTTGCACGAGAAGCGTACTGACCTCGCCGTGAAGCGCTCTAAGGGTCCACAACAAGCCCGGCCTTTTGCTTCGTCGGCTGCCATTCTACGTCCCGCAACTCACACATAGAGGCTGAGAAGCTGCGTGCATCATTAACTTAAAATTGGTCTTCAGCGCTGGGCCTAATCGATGTCCATTTGAGAAAGATTGCACAAAAAGCATTCACTACCTATTTCTTACGAACGAGAAGAAAAATAAAAATGTTTTGGAATGCTAGTCAGCGGGACATCCATTTAGATCTGGAACTGTTGCTTGCTTTCCTTTAAAGTCAAACACACCTCTGCTTCGTCCACCTTCAAATCTCTTAGTGAGTACGCACGCGCAGCAAGGCACAGACACGTACGGCGACACAGACTACTGACTGGGCCATGTAACTACTGGCCCAAGACAGACATGTAGAGTTACACAGACTACTGACTGGGCCATGCAACTACTGGCCCAAGACAGACACGTAGAGTTACACAGACTACTGACTGGGCCATGTAAATAATGGCCCAAGACAGACATGTAGAGTTACACAGACTACTGACTGGGCCATGTAACTACTGGTCGAAGACAGACACGTAGAGTTACACAGACTATTAACTGGGCCATGTAGCTACTGGCCCAAGACAGACACGTAGAGTTACACAGACTACTAACTGGGCCATGTAACTACTGGCCCAAGACAGACACGTAGAGTTACACAGACTACTGACTGGGCCATGCAACTGCTGGTCTAAAGCCCGTTCTTAATTGGGCGAATGTTTGTTCGAGAACCTAGTTGGGAGCATTCGGCAAACCTCGCTGGTTCTTAATTGGGCGAACTTTTCTTCGCGAACCTAGTTTGAAGTATTCGTCGAACTGCCACGAAGTTATATTCGGGGTCCAAAAAGCTTCGCTCAACACCTTCTGGGAACATTCGCCCTATTCGACGAACACTGCCTCTGATTGGCTGAGAGCAGAGCTCTCCCGTGGAGGAGGAAGAAATACAAATAGATGACAGTGTCGCTAGGTTCTTTACTCGCTTCGGAGGGAATTTGTTTATTTGTTGACTTGTGCGAGGCACAGCCTTGTCTCGGGGACCCAGAATGAGGTAGTAGTTAGCTGAATTACCCTGTGAGGGGTGATGACAGTATACTGACTTGACTTGACTCGGGCCGAAGCTTGCAGCTCATTACGAGCCAGTTGAGAACAAGTCAATTCTTCGAACTGTCCGAACCATATTCGGCGAACTAAAAGTTCAATTAAGAAACGAATCATAGTTCGTCGACTGTCCGAAGTATGTTCGGCGAACAAACATTCGCCCACTTAAGAACGGGCTTTAGACAGACACGTAGAGTGACACAGACTACTGACTGGGCCATGCAACTCTGGTCCCAGAAGAGCGTGTGGCGGCTCTGAGTCAGGAGACATGCACATCTGTCACTGCTCCCCAGCGTCACTTCAGCACTCCCTCCATCCCTGCACCTCGAGGTTATACGGGCGCCTTGCACTGCTTGGCACTTCGCAAGGCCTGCGGATGCCGAATCCTGTTTGCCGTTTGCTTGGTCGTCTGATGTAACGCTTACATTCATTTGCGTGATGTTGGCAAGCAGGTTTGCCGATCCAAAAGTATGCATATTTATGAGGAAAGGGACGCTACTCCATCAGCATTCCCTATGCCACCATTACGTGTGAAGGCTGCGCCAATTTGATAATAAGAATGATTTTAATTAGTAACAGTATTTCTGTAGCATAAAATCATGTCCAGAAAAAAGACACACACACACACACACACACACACACACACACACACACACACACACACACACACACACACACACACACACACATAGAGGCATCCGCACACACGAGTATACTATTTAATCCCTGGCGTAATACAATTCTGAATCTCTCTTTGAATTTAGTTTTTAACTTTGCGTATTATATTTAATCCATAGCGTAATAACATTCTGTAACTCTCTTTGAATTTTGTTTTTAACTTTGCTTTATCTTTCTTCCTCGTTGTGAAAAAACAACAACAAAACAACACACACACACACACACACACACACACACACACACACACACACACACACACACACACACACACACAACACACACACACACACACACACACACACACACACACACACACACACACACACACACACACACAAACAACAACAAACAAGAACAACAAACACACACACAAACTCATGAATAGTTAAACCAAATAAGATTTGGTTTAAATCTCCGTCTCCCCCCTCCCCCCTCTCTCTCTTTCTCTCAAAACAAAGAATTCTTTAGGTTACCCTTCATTTGCAGTCAACACCTCTGATATATACCCGCAGAGGGACCTCTCTAGGACCGGGTGCTGTTCAGAAGTGGGGAAATAGTATCATTACAGGTGCAGGAAAGCATGTATAAACTGACAAACTTATTGGCATGAGCAACCTTTTGAAATAGCCGTTCAATGAACATGTGAAGATACCAGCAAAGACAAACTCGCCCCAAAATCTGTGGTCATAGGAGGCGCGTTGAATAAACATGCTGAGTATGTGGGCTAAACTGGCAATGGCGACACACAAGAGCGACAGACTGTTGGACCTGAAGTCAATCTGCAGCAATGGCGACACAGAGAATCGAGAGACTGCTGGACCTGAAGTCAGCTTGCAGCATCCAGTCACAGCCGTGGATGAGGAAGCACGGGCACTGAGTGATTAAGTGAAGAACAGTCTGCGAGAAGAATATTATGACGCGCATTATTCAACAGTGACAGGTCAGTGCAACTCGGCTCAGATCACTGACTGACACGGGTCAGCGCAACCTGCATCGTACAAAGACTCGAAGGCAGTACGGTGCGTATCATAGTTCAGGAGCTGTGTGAGAGTCGAGGTGGCCGTCCTGGGCTGTCCGTCCTAACGAGCCTTCTGGTTTCCGTGGACGTAAAACTATACTGAACCATGCTTCGGCATTGGTCTCAGCTTGTCCCTAATATGTCAACTGACATCTGAAGACATTAAGCAACACTACCTACCTACTTACCGGAGCGTATCGGTGTGAACACAAGAAGGCTGAATCTGAAGCAGCAACAGTTGGCAGTCAGTAAAACCAGAGACAAACCAGATCAGCACAGTTAGGCAGTTGGAGGAAACAAAATGCCTGGCGAAAAGAGAAAGAAAGCAGGCAGCGTGCTGATTACTGTTCCCGTCGTTGATAACGGTCGGGAAGACCCATAGACTGCCATCGGAGTTAGTCCTGACGGAAGTCCAAACGGCATGACGGGTACAGAGGTGGTCCTGACGGAAGTCCAAACGGCATGACGGGTAAAAAAGGGGGTCAGAGCCGGTGCCTTCAAAGGTACGATTTTAAAGGAAACAATTTGATATTAAATTTTGTACAATTTTCTGACCGAAAGCTCAGTTGTGGCTAATAACAGTGTTTCGATCACATAAGCAGTTGCAGAATATGTTCAGTGGGAGGACAGGGCGTTTGTCTCGTGGCGACCCACTGCCGCTGACAGGATGTTAAAAATCCAGTCACTAACTGAGTAGGACACGGCTATGCCGTTGATTGGATGTTAACACCCAGTCACTAACTGAGTAGGACACGGCTATGTCGTTGATTGGATGTTAACACCCAGTCACTGAGTAGGACACGGCTATGCCGTTGATTGGATGTTAACACCCAGTCACTAACTGAGTAGGACACGGCTATGTCATTGATTGGATGTTAACACCCAGTCACTAACTGAGTAGGACACGGCTATGCCGTTGATTGGATCTTAACATCCAGTCATAAACTGACTAGGACACGGCTTCACCGTTGACTGGATGTTAAGTTATAAACTGAGTAGGGCACGTCTTCAGAAAATGTAACAGTGCTTTGGAAAGAATAAGCCTTCCACAAAGAGATGCTAACTGGTGTGTTCAAAACAGTCATTGCTCGAAAGCCAGTTCCACGTAAATTTGATATGTCTAGTGTACGTTGTATTGACACTTGGCAATAAGGTTGTACTGCATTGTGTGTTGACCATTACATGAAAACATTCTTTCCAAGACATCCTCCTCTTAGCTGGATCAAATTTTCATAGATATGTACTTGTGAATCAAACAGTTATGACCTCCGAACTGTCCGGTTCTCATTGATTCAAATACACAAATAAGGAGAGAGAGAGAGAGAGAGAGAGAGAGAGAGAGAGAGAGAGAGAGAGATGGAGAGAGAGAGAGAGATGAGAAAGTGAGAGAGAGAGAGAGAGAGAGAGAGAGAGAGAGAGAGAGAGAGAGAGAGAGAGAGAAGAGAGAGAGAGAGAGAGAGAGAGAGAGAGAGAGAGAGGGAGGGAGGGAGGGAGGGAGGGAGGAGAGAGAGAGAGAGAGAGAGAGAGAGAGAGAGAGAGAGAGAGAGAGAGAGAGAGAGGGAACAAAAGAAGAAAGAAAGACAAAATTGAATAAACATATTTGCATTCAGGCAATACATTCTCTCTAAACCCCTCCCCCCGCGTCACACACACACACACACACACACACACACACACACACACACACACACACACACACACACACACACACACACACACACCCTCCACACACACACACACACACACACACACCCTCCACACACACACACACACACACACACACCACACACACACACACATACACACACAGTGTAAGCACACTTTAGCATACACAGTTTCACATTTATAAATAACCCGACATAATTATATGTTCAACATGATAGTAAAACACTGAGTGCAACCGGAAAGTAGAGAGTTACAACAGTCCAGTCCAGAGAGGACACGAGAACAAACAAGGTTTGGGCAGCTTGAGTGGTGAGCAGCTGTCGTATGCAGCTGATATGCCAGATTGTTATGTACGCTGTTTTGCACATATTGCTTATATGTCATGACATGCTGATATTTGTATTCCGGGTACATCAAGTGTGTGTTTTTTAACAGAAGACACAAACGGGACATTAGCGTATGCGATGTGAACGACAGAGGGCATACATGGATCATTTTGTTTGAAAGTGCGATCATGGCTTAGGTTTTGTTGTTGATTTGGTTAAAGTTTGTTTATGGTCATCCCAGCCTTGAAATCAGTAGTGCGGTTGTGAAGAGTTTCTATGACCGGTGAAATACGTCTGGTGTACTAATCTTGTACGGTCTGTCGTTAACTGCGGAAGCATGGGTGATTAACTGTGTGCCAGCTTAGTTACTAGTCGCACCCAGGACCCAGCTTTAACTTGCGCACGCAACTCAAGTTGTTTAACACGCGGAGAAAACGATGCCGTAACCTTCCAAGTACGTCTTTCCTGTCTTCACGGACATTGGCAATGAACTCGGCTTCCCTCCTCTGTTTTCCCCTGTCTTTCTTATTGCAGCAATCAGCAACAACAGCGGCGGCAGCAACAACTCTCCCATCCTGACCCAATGGAAACGGATTAAACAAACTCCATTTCCTTCACCCTCTCAACCAGGGCTCCACTGCTTTTTATCCCCTTACCCTTGTGGGTTTTTCTGTCCCTTTCTTTTAATTCCAGGCGCTCGTGACAAAAATGTTCGAGTGTTAACTTGACATTAATCACCAGTGAGTGCGTGCCCCAGGAAACCGAAATTCTGGTCCATTGATCTGCGCAATTGTCCATAAGAAATGGGCGACTGCCAGTGGCAATCGTCCGTAAGAAATGAGCGACTGGCAGTGGCAATCGTCCGAAAGAAATGGCCGACTGGCAGTGGCAATTTTTACATAAGAAATGGCGACTGCCAGTGGCAACTATTCATAAGAAATGAGCGACTGGCAGTGGCAACCGTCCGTAAGAAATGGGCGACTGGCAATGGCGACTGTCCATAAGAAATGGGCGACTGGCAGTGGCAATTGTTCATAAGAAATGCCTGACTGCCAGTGGCAATTGTTCAGAAGAAATGGCTGATTGCCAGTGGCAATTGTTCAGAAGAATTGGGAGACTGGCAGTGGCAATTGTTCTTAACAACTGGGCGACCGACAACAGAAATTATCCATAATAAATAGGAGACTGGCTGGGACAGTTGCGGTCCATGTTCTCTTGTTTGTTCTCTGATGACCTCGATTTCGGGGTAAGTGGTTCCTCGTCAGCGGTCGCCGAAAAAGTTGCATGCTTTCTGTGAGTTCTTGGGTTTGGGGTCGTGCCGATTGTCTGTCAGCTGTCGCCGTACCAAGGGTTTGGGGTAGAGCATCAGATCTGCTAGCTGTGTCCGTACCTGTGTTTCAGGGGCAAATACTCCATGTGAAATTGCCTTGGTGGGGTAGGGCAGATACAAAACACACGATCCTGTCTGCAGGGACGCCAGAAGTGCCGGATGTTTTCTATTCCAACCTGAACTAGCCCTGTTACAATCCAGCACTGCGCGATTCGCCTACTACCGCGAGAGCCTGCCAGGCCAATTTCCGCTTTTCCGGTTCACTCCACTTCATTTATTCAGCTCCTCTTCAAACATAAAGTGATGCGTATCACGGACAACCAATAATGATGATTAACGTATTTATAAAGCGCAAATCTTGTCCGGAGAGACTATTCTAAGCGCATACACGCACACAAGAACACACAGGCACACACACAAGCACACAAACAGGCGCCCGCACAGACGAGCATACTGACTATACAAAGTTTAATTACAGGAAACTTAAAACGGGCAGTAAACAGAGACTTCCGACTTGAGGATTTCGCTTGCTATCTAATGAACTGTCCTCTTTGATATGGTCTTTGCGGTTGTTAAATATCAATAATCAGTCAGTGTCTGTCAACTGTAGCGCGACTTTGGGCTGCCGGTAACGCGTATAATCAGTTAACTTCCTTGGCTTCCGCAGCTTCTGATACTATTGACCACCGAATTCTCCTCTCTCGTCTGGGCCTTGTTTACGGTGTCCACTCTTCTGCACCCTGCGGATTCAGTCCTGCCTGTCAGTCCGCGATCAGTCCATATCGGTCAATATCTCATCTCCGTCACGGCCACGCCTACAGCTCGCCTAGGGTTCCTCGGGGCTCCCTTCGGGCTCGCTTCTTTCCTCACACAACGTGTCTGTCTCCCAGCACTGCTAAGCTTTCTGTGCCGGAGTTATTAACTTCTCGCTGACGCCATTCCGCTCCAGAAATAAGCTCCTCTGAAAAGAATGGACAATCCCGTCAAATATTTCTTATCACCTAAACAGTTTGACAGAACAGAAGCGATTTTTTGTTTTCGGTTTGTTTGTTTGTTTGTTTGTTTGTTTGTTTGTGTGTGTGTGTGTGTGTGTGTGTGTGTGTGTGTGTGTGTGTGTGTGTGTGTGTGTGTGTGTGTGTGTGTGTGTGTGTGTGAGCGTGCGTGCGTGCGTGCGTGCGTGCGTGCGTGCGTGTGTGTGTGTGTGTGTGTGTGAGTGTTTCTCTTTTCCGCAGCTGCTTGTCTCTGTGACTCAGTTACTGTCGGCCCTCATCACATTCCTTGCTTCATCCAAGTGGGACCCTTCCACGTATTCTGGACTGAAACGTCTCCATGGACACTGACGCCATAAGCATCTATCAGCTGGTTATTTCTGGCTCAAACGTGTCGCTGTTGCCGCACGACTGCATTATCATTACCACTATACACCTAATATGCAGATCTGCGCTGGCGTTCAGTATCAAAGCGCATTAAGTACAAAGGTCCCTGCATTGAACCGCTGCCTGTCAGAGTTCAGGAGCTGTGTGAAAGTCGAGGTGGCCGTCCTGGACTGTCCGTCCTAATGAGCCTTACGGCTTCTGTGGACGTAAAGCAACATTGAACCATGCTTCAGCACTGGTCACAGTTTGTTCCTAATATGTCAACCGGCATCCGAGGACACGAAGCTCTACATTACCACCACCACCGCTGCATGTCTGCACTCCGTGGCTGTCTGTTGCCATTGGATTCAATGGCTGTCTGTTGAACCGATCGATCATTGGTCAGAAGTTGATTCTACATAGAAATAATTACGTGCAAAGTAGTATGCTGACCAAGCAGGAAGACATTTCGGGTGCAACATTTATTCAAGGATATCAACCAGTGCCGATGGGGCAGAGAGAGAGAGAGAGAGAGAGAGAGAGAGAGAGAGAGAGAGAGAGAGAGAGAGAGAGAGAGAGAGAGAGAGAGAGAGAGAGAGAGAGAGAGATAAGATAATACTTTATTACACAGGGATAAAGATTTAAGCACGTATCGGCTTTTTTTCAAATCTGTCCCTGATGACAAACACAGCAACACTCAATACATCAAACAAAATTCACTTAAATACGCTAGAGAAAAAACGACTTAAAAACAAAAACAAACTAATTTCTGTCTAAAACATCACATCATACGAACCGAGCAATAATAAAGCAAAGACCAATACAAACTATTTTTTAGGAGAGAGAGAGAGAGAGAATGACAAAAAACATATTAACGAATAAAAGAAAGCGACAGAATAATGACTTCTATCTTCGTATAAGACAAGACAAGAGAGAGAGAGAGAGAGAGAGAGAGAGAGAGAGAGAGAGAGAGAGAGAGAGAGAGGAGAGAGAGAGAGAGAGAGAGAGACAGACAGACAGACAGACAGACAGACAGACAGACAGACAGACAGACAGACAGACAGACAGAGGCAGACAGACAGACAGACAGACAGAGATAGGGACAAAGTGTGACAGAGCTGACTCCTTGGTGTACCATACTTGCGGGCGTTCAACCTCAGTACATATTTGTGACGTAATGGTTTCCCACCACGCAATTCTTCACGCCGCTGTTCATTGGTTGGCTCTGTCTCATTCAGTGATTGAGAATGAAATCAATACCCAGTGTCTCTTTACTCCCTGGGGTGTATTTAATTACATTCAGTAATAGAGACAATTGGCACTGCATTGTGGTTTCTTGTTTTGTGTTGAAGAAAAAGAAATCTGTCATGGAGAGAGAACACAATAGCAATAGAGCACGATGTGGGCAATGGCGGGAACATATTGTATTCTGTTACATTACATTGCACTGGATTGTTCTGCATTGTAATGAGCTAAGTATGGAACACAGTGAAGTTTCTGATAACAATGACCGTGATGAGACTTATTAATGCAGGTGGCATGCATAATGGTGGTGGTTGTGATGATGATGATGACAGCGATGGTGGTGTATGAACCGGAATTGGCGCGTGATCATCATGAAGTTGGCCAATAAACTGCAAGTTACTCTTTCTGTTTGCTCTAAGAAACAAAGGAATAGATGACTGGCTTTTAACGCCCAGTCAGCCATGGCGGTTTTATCAGGGCCAAGAAACGCAGAGTTTGACAGAGGTTTACTGTGGAGCCATGAAAACGGCTAATGCACGCGCTTTGTCGCGTGCGCAGAACTACAGGGAAATTATTGCATGCTGGTTGAACAGCAATAGCGATGTTTGTCATGGCCCACAGATCAGGGGTCATAATGTTTTATTCTCTACAGTAATTGCTATTCCTCTGCGTGCGTGTATGCCTTGAACTCTCCCTGCCACTGCCCTCTGCATGCGATTGTCTCCCCTTTTCATTTGGAAAGGGAGCACACACACACACACACACACACACACACACACACACACACACACACACACACACACACACACACACACACACACACACACACCCCTTCCCCTTCACACTCACTCGGGGGGTTCTACTGAAAGTGGCCCCACTTGAAACCTGAAAAGAAAGATGCACGTGCTGTGCAAAAGAAAAAGGAAACGAGAACAAGGTGAAGCCGTGTGGTGCCGGGTGTTTGTACTTTGGACGGGAAACGGCTCGCCAGCTAGTGCCACCAGAATGGGAGGACAGTTGTATCATATCTCTGTGCTGGTAATAAGCAGCAGTACAAACAGAGCGCACGCGAAAGGGTCAGTGCTAATGTAAACGGCCGGTGGAAGCAGCAGGTTGGAAGTAAGGAACAACAAACGAACCACAGCCACAGGTGCCTAATTTTATTTCTTCTTTCTTTTCGATGGTACATGCGAGGGGCCGTTGTTATGCCCTCTCGCTTTCTCTCGCGCTGTCTCACTTGGTCTTATAGTGACGTCTAAATAATAACGCGTTCCACATACGTAATGACGTCATAATCCTCCCCTACACCCAACAGAAGAAAAAGCTAGAGACATTGACAGACAAGGTGACATAAAGATTTCAACAACACAAACACAGTGTGCATATGCATTCGGTTACACTAATAATTATGATTAGCAACGTCAATATCAGCACGAACATCAGTGGGGCGAAGCATTTATTTTGTGTACAACTGTGTAAAGTAGTTTGGAATAGATGACAGAGACAATAGGCTGATGGGTGGATTCATTTAACGCCGCAATGTTTCCAGAGAGATACCGGTACAACTCGTAAACCCAGGAGGAAGGGGGTGAGGGTGAGGGTATTATTAACTAGACTAGACTGATTACTACATCACGACGAGCAGCAGTGCCAGCTATTGGTTGTGTCTTATGTCGTACACACCTGTGGGGCCAGGTGTGCATGAAATGGGGAGACTCATTTATGCCACTGAAGGGGTGGGGGTAGTGGTATTTTTTCAATTTTTGAGGACACACCTTTGTTAGAGTTGACGCACGTTGTATTTACTGGCAAATCGGGTGAGTTACGTAGGCCATCCATGTCTTTATTGCAGTGTCGATTGTTACGCTTGTGACGTCCGTCGAGTGCTATTACTTCCCTTTGTTGATCTAAGGACAAAGTCCCTGCAACGACAGTGCCACAAGCACCTACTCCACAGGGGACAGGCGAGCTGGTCCAACCGGACACTCATCACAGGCAAGCTGGTCCAACCGGACACTCATCACAGGCGAGCTGGTCCAACCGGACACTCATCACAGTTCTGCTTCCTGAACTCTTTTTCTAACGACTTTTAAATATTTCTGAAACAGCAAAGAAGGTAGACAAGGCTGCCTATCTGACTGCAGAACGACCGTACGTGTGGCTGAGAGTGCAGCGTTAGGTGTACACTCCGCTCTCATCTCTACACTATGGGACTCTACGGTTTCCACCAGTGGCTTTCCGGACAACCATTTGTGCTAAAAGATGGAAGGAAGGAAGGAAGGAAGGAAGGAAGGAAGGAAGGAAGGAAGGAAGGAAGGAAGGAAGGAAGGAGAGATACGAACCCGTCAACGGCCAGTCACGTCGTTTGCCTGCTGTGCCGGCGCTTACGGCTTGGATGACACAACGCACCTGCAACAAAACCCATATACCTGTAGCACGGGGCTGGGTAGCGCTGCATGTCGTCACACATTACATCTACCATGAGGTGTGGGGGGGGGGGGGGGGGGGGAGGGGCGATGCTGAGAGGTTAGGTTTCAGTGGTGCGTATGGGTTAGTGAGTGTGGTTGGTGAGTAAATAGCAGAAATGTGCGTATACAGGAAGGTCGTGGTGAGGCGAGTGTGTGTGTGTGTGTGTGTGTGTGTGTGTGTGTGTGTGTGTGTGTGTGTGTGTGTGTGTGTGTGTGTGTGAATGAGAGAGAGAGAGAGAGAGAGAGAGAGAGAGAGAGAGAGAGAGAGAGAGAGAAGAGAGAGAGAGAGAGAGAGAGAGAGAGAGAGAGAGAGAGAATGGCACGAAAAGGTTTGCGGACAGAAAGCAGTCAAACAGACTGACAGAATCACACATATATGTAAGCACATACAGCCTCTCTCTTTTCCTGTCTGTCCGTCTGTACCGTCTCTGTCTGTCTCTTTCTCACTGTCCCCGTCTCTGTCTCTCTCTTTGTCTGTCTGTCTTTTTCTTCCTCTCCGTTCCTGCCTGTCTGTCTGTCCGGTCTCTGTCTCTCTCTGTTCCTGTCCGCCCGCGTCTCTGTCTCTGTCTCTCTCCGTGTTCCTGTCTGTCCGCCTGTCTCAGTTTTTGTCTCTGTCTGTCTCTGTCTGTCTCCCCGTGTTCTTGTCTGTCTCCGCCCCTCTCTCTCTCTCTTCCCTTGCGCTGATATGCGTTAAAATCCAAGAACACTCTCCCCCCCCTCTCTCTCGCTCCCCTCTCTCTCTCGGAGTATAATGATTTTTTGATGAGGGCCAACAGTCAAGACGTGTGAGAGAGGGAGGGTGGTTCCCAGCGCTGTGCTGCCTAATTCACAGTCCCTTTCAAAAGATAAAAGCGCTCACACACTTCTCCACTTCATTTTGCTGCCAATCACTTTTGACACATCCAACACCTCTCTTCTTGGCGGCCTGTTGGGGCAAGTGAAGAGAAGGGGACAGAGAGAAGGCTGCCTCACCACAGGGCGGACAGAGAGAAGGCTGCCTCACCACAGGGCGGACAGAGAGAAGGCTGCCTCATCACACGGCGGATAGAGAGAAGGCTGCCTCACCACAGGGCGGATAGAGAGAAGGCTGCCTCACCACAGGGCGGACAGAGAGAAGGCTGCCTCATCACACGGCGGATAGAGAGAAGGCTGCCTCACCACAGGGCGGATAGAGAGAAGGCTGCCGCACCACACGACGGACAGAGAGAAGGAGAAAGTGAAGGCTGCCTCACCACACGGCGGACAGAGAGAAGGGAGCCTCACCACACGGCAGACAGAGAGAAAGGAGCCTCACCACACGGCGGACAGAGAGAAGGGAGCCTCACCACAGGGCGGACAGAGAGAAGGGAGCCACACCACAGGGCGGACAGAGAGAAGGGAGCCTCACCACACAGCGGACAGAGAGAAGGGAGCCTCACCACACGGCGGACAGAGAGAAGGGAGCCTCACCACACGGCAGACAGAGAGAAGGGAGCCTCACCGCAGGGCGGACAGAGAAAAGGGAGCCTCACCACAGGGCGGACAGAGAGAAGGGAGCCTCACCACACGGCGGACAGAGAGAAGGGAGCCGCACCACACGGCGGACTTGGATCATCTGTATCACTCATGTGTGTACTCTTGGGGCTGATGTTGGAGCAGGACAGGGGTCGACTGGCGGGCTACACATGGAGAGGCTACACACGAAATACTAGAGGCAAGCCATTACATGC
>OY757542.1:1223531-1256031 GCA_963584105.1 Alviniconcha strummeri
ATGTGTTAATGTTTTCTTTCCGCTCAGTGCACTTTGGCACGTTCTTTCTGTTGGCAAAAAGCAGGTGCTCGCTAGCAGCCTGCAACCTCAGCCTTGAAACGAGAGCCTTGTTCGTCGTCACCGCCGTTACCAGTCTCACCGGAAACTGCCCCACAAACGGTCAGCAGCAGAAAGCCTACCTGTGATGCTTCTCTCATTTACTCCTTTCTGTTTGCTTTCATTTCGTTTTTCTGTTGCTTTCATTCGTGCGGAATTCCACGCAGTTCTCCTTTTTCTTTGTACTGTTCTTTAAGGGAATGGTCAGCAACGTTTGTTTCATTAAACTGTATCAAGCTTCGCGCGCGCGCGCGCGCGCGCGCGTGTGTGTGTGTGTGTGTGTGTGTGTGTGTGTGTGTGTGTGTGTGTGTGTGTGTGTGTGTGTGTGTGTGATCGTGGGTGGGTGGGAGGGTGCGTGCGTCCGTTCCACGTGCCTACACCTGCGATTGACAGGTTTTTTGTTGTTGCTTTTTTGCTTAATACTTTTCCTTTAGGTCTCCAGTGTTTCGAATCATCGTGGTTTGGTTCAGTTTATGTGTTTTGCCGGTTCATGCTGAACGTGAGCGCGTGTGTGTGCAGTATGTTATATGTACATAGCTCATTGGTTAGAGCGTCGGACTCGTGATCGAAAGATCCGGGTTCGAGTCCGGGCAGGAGCGGCGGGAGAATGTTCTTCTCCAGGGTCAAGTTTCTGTGCTGACTCTTTTCTTTTTCTTTTTTCAGTTTCCCTTCCGTCCCTGTGTTACCACAGTAGCACGGAAAAAGGTCCCGGCATTCTGCCAAAGTGCAGGGGACAGGTTACAGCTGAACACACATGCATCCTAGCTTCGAATTGCTACACACATGGCTTCGAATAAAGTGACATTGTAAACTGGTGCATGGTTGTATGACGTACGATGTACGATGCGACGAGACGGCAGCAGTTTCACGTGATAAGAGCCATGTAAAAACCAATCAGCGCTGTAACCACTTCGGTGGATATTCAGTCACCACGCCACTTGTAACTGGAAGCTAAGTCCTTCAATCAGAGTCGCACACGCCTAGAGTGCAGACGCACAGTAAACCGATATAGTTGCCAGTGTGAAGCGCTTAGGGTTCATCTCGAGATGAGGCACTCAGCAAGCGTTTAAAACAACAAAACAAAGAACAACTAACGGATGACAGGAGCAACAGCAACAACAGCAGCAACGGCGACGGTGACAAGAGCAGGGGCAGCACGAAGCAGGTGCGTCAGGAGGCCGGAAAGAGGCGAGATGAAAGGTGTGAAAACAACAAAGCGTAATCACTTCTGCAGACCGAGGTCACATATCACTGCGTGTTGCAAGGCTTCCTGTTAATGTCGGTCATGTTCACGGGGCAACATTAGCTGGGACACGGGAAGGGTTAATATCGGTCATGTTCACGGGGCACATTAGCTGGGACACGGAAGGGTTAATATCGGTCATGTTCACGGGGCAACATTAGCTGGGACACGGAAGGGTTAATATCGGTCATGTTCACGGGGCAACATTAGCTGGGACACGGGAAGGGTTAATATCGGTCATGTTCACGAGGGCAACATTAGCTGGGACATGGGAATAATAATAATAATAAAGTTCAATTTATTATGCATCCATAAACGCCCTGAGCGCTCACACAATACAGATTAGCCTAAATATATTTTATACACATACAGGGAACAGTCCTACCGAAACTATTTACATAAAGTATTATATGGAAACACCACGCACACACACACACACACACACACACACACACACACACACACACACACACACACACACACACACACACACTAACTGTAGCAGAAATTGAGTATTGATATTAATTGGGGTGAAAATACTGTGAGAAGTGGAAGGTTTTCAGTATGGCTTTAAAGGATGACAGGGTTGAACAGTGTCTAAAGGTCTTGTGGGAGTGAATTCCAAATGTGGGGTCCAAAGCAAGTGAAAGTGCGAACGCCATGAGTCTTGCGCTTGTATTGTTGCATTTTCAGCATGCGAGTGCCAGTAGAAGAGCGTAGTGTACAATACAGAGTGTAGACATGTTGCAGTTCCGAAGAGGTACGCAGGACCAGAACATTTATAGCACTGAATCTGATACAAGCGACTTTCGAAATGGGAAGCCTGTGCATTTATTCCAGGAGAGGTGATGTTCACGGGGCAACATTTGATGCGACACGGAAGAGTTAATATCGGTCATGTTGGTGATGAACACTTGCACGGCATAACGACTTTCCTTATGAGACACGAAAATGATGATTGAATGCGCGAGTGAAATATCCGCCCCTTACACCCACGCCCTACCCCCACACCCCTCTCGGTAAAAGGATCATCCACCCCGAGTGTGGAAACAAAGCCTCGTCTCGGCCTGGTGGAAAGAAAACACCCCTTGTCACCACCCCGAGGCGGAGCAAAAGAGTGGGTAGAGAAATAACAGACTGCCACGTGACATCCGGCAGGCGGAAGTCGGGTGTGAGGATTTGTTGTGTGGCCCGAGCGGCTCATCGCCTCCCCACCTCCAGGCAGGCTGGCATCGTCTGGGCGGCGGAGGCGAGGCGCCGAGGAAAGCAGCCTCCTGCACTGCGCGTCCTGATCGCCAGTCGACAGCCGCTGGCAATGGCGGAAGAAAACAAACAGTGACGGCGGAAAACCGGCACAAAGAGATCGAGGAACGCCAAAACAAAAACGAAACGAAGGGGTAAGGGTGGTGGGGTGGGTCGTGGTGGGTGTTAGGACTGAAGCGGCATCTAAGATGAAGTGCGACATGGCAGTTAAAGATGTGCCTGTTCACGGCGCTGGGTTATTTTGGCCAGTAATTGTTGCCAGTGGTGCAAGGAAACCATACAAAACAAAACAAGACCCGAATAAAACAAAAGCACACATGACAGGAAAAAAACAAAAGGCCGACAGAAACATGCAGGGGATATATACATGCCCAACGGAGAGAGAGAGAGAGAGAGGGGAGAGAGAGAGAGAGAGAAAGAGAGAGAGAGAGAGGATGAGAGGAAGAGGAGAGAGAGAGAGAGAGAGAAGAGAGAGAGAGAGAGAGAGAGAGAGAGAGAGAGTACTTTATTACACATGGATAAAGATTTAAGCACAAATCGGCTTTTTTACTGACAAATCTGTCCCTGATGACAAAATCGGCAACACTCAGTACGTCAGACAGCAATACAAATAATTGCGTTACATTAAAATACATCTTAAGAACAAACAAACAACAACAACAACAACAACAACAACAATAACAACAAACACCTATTCCCTGTCTAAAATTCGCAACATGCGCACTCAGCAAAGTAAGACAGATACAAATCTGAATTTTCAGGAGAGAGAGAGAGATAGAGAGAGAGAGAGAGAGAGAGAGAGAGAGAGAGAGACGAGAAGAGAGAGAGAGAGAGAGAGAGAGGGTGGGGGTAGGTAACTCACAGCCTGTCATTCCAGAATAATTTCAACAACTTGATTTGTAATGTGTGTGTCTGCGCGCTCGTGTGTCTGCGCGCTCGTGTGTGTGTGTGTGTGTGTGTGTGTGTGTGTGTGTGTGTGTGTGTGTGTGTGTGTGTGTGTGTGTGTGTGTGTGATATGAAATGAGCGTATCCTTATGTCTTTGTTAGCACTTCGTGCTCTTCCAATGGGATGCAGTAAATATTATTATTATTTCTGCGTATCCTGTTTAATTCTCATGTCCTGCCTTGTCACTCTGCACCACATCGTTTCCTTCTGTTATATATCTTTGTCTTCTAAGTTTGTGATTCTAGATGATATTTTTTATATATATTAGAAACAAGATGTTTCCATCCACTACTATATATCTTTCACTCACATTCAGACTCCTTAGTAAAGCACGAATAGCATTGGCTGATAAAAACAACAGAGAAAAGGAAAAACGAAAACATTTTTTTTTTTTAATTGGGGGGAGGTGGGAGGGAGGGTACACACACACACACACACACACATACACACACACACACACACACACACACACACACACACACACACACACACACACACACACACACACACACACACACACCACGCATGCACGCACGCATGCACGCACGCACGCACACACACATACACACACACACAC
The DNA here is from genome assembly GCA_963584105.1 of Alviniconcha strummeri. Classification (NCBI taxonomy): domain Eukaryota; kingdom Metazoa; phylum Mollusca; class Gastropoda; family Provannidae; genus Alviniconcha; species Alviniconcha strummeri. The sequence continues at coordinate 1,227,657 of OY757542.1, forward strand.
ACAAACACACACACACACACATGTACACATACATATATATGTTGGCAATATCTACACAACACTTTACAGCGGCTGGCTGGATAATCAACAGTATAAACGTGGGGACAAATGTGTGAAGTAACTAAGGCTACACCAGTTAATTGCAAAAATAATGTATGCGAGCAGCATGAAAATGTGTCTGTAAAGATGTGTCATATGCATTACGACAACTCTAGCGAAGAAAGAAGAAATCGTAGTTCCACCAGAGTCTTGTAAGAGTGCCACTTGGTTATAAGTTTATGGTAGGGTATATCATTATTGAATTATGATTGTACAATTCAAATGCAGTTCAACGATACTATTTAAATAGATGAAATTGGGGTGTGATCTTTTTAACTTTACATTTGTAATTGAAAGATTAAAAACAAACTGCCAACAGAATGATGAAATCAAGAACATCATCTGACCTTCAGTTGGCACCATGTCCAAAAATAACGATATTTTCATTTAACTGATGAAACATTTACACATCTCTCAATTACTGCCGTATGTATTTGTTTCCTAAATGGTTTTATGTTGGGACATCTGCAAAAAATACGATTTCTTTTCTACATAGTTTTCGACACATTAATACAACACTTGTAGATAATATCAAGTGTACTAGTCTAATATGGAACCATTTAAGTATTACTTCTTGAGTTCTTTGCATTTTCTCAAAAGTAGTACTCCAGTTAATATCTTTGTTTAATTTGTCTTCCCATTTATCACAGCAATTTGGCTTATTGAGATTCTGAGTTACCACCTCATAGTATAGACTTTGCACCTTTCAGTGAATATAAATAACCTGAAGGGTTTTGGTCAACTCTGTCAGACCGTTTTCCTCCACTATTAGTCCAGTTTTACGTTTGTAACTTTTGCCAGCTTGTACACATCCAGTATACGTAATAATAATTTGTGTTAATGTCATATTTTCCTTTAAATCGTATAAGTGTCATGAATGTACAATCTTCATTCAGTATATTTCCAATATAACACAAAACTTTCAAACATCTTTTGGTAAAACAGTTTTATTTCCAACCTGAATGTTATCATTGCAGATGAGTGGCTCTGCAGCAAGCTCCTCTGGCTTTTCTAACTGTACTTTTAGACCAAATTCTCTATACACCTGAAATACACGAACCCAAAATGTATTAGCGTAGTGTACCTCAACACTGAGGCTTGATCTGAACTGTTCGAGAAGTAATACTTTGGGATAAAATGATTTAATTATACTTTTGCATGTGTGGCTACTTGTCGTTAATTTCCGTTTTGACAATGGTTTCAATGCATTAGTATAATTTCTTACGTTAGGTATTCCAAGTCCTTCCTTTCCAATAGATTTCACCGCTGTTTTTCCACTTATCCTGTTTTGTTTTATTTTATTTTTTATTCCATACAAACTCAGATACTGTCTTCCGCAACGCATCAAAAAGATTGTCTGGTGGATATGGTAATAAAATCCTAAGACAAATATTTTCAGCCAAAATTAATGACTTAAGTACTGCTGCCCTGCCCAGTGGTGTCGTCTCTAACCATATTTTAGACAAAGCTCTTCTTTTAGATTTTCTCTCTCTAAGATTACGTAATTCACAATACTGAAAGTCATTAGTGAACCAAATACCAAGCATTTTGAATTTATATATTTTCATTCCATTTTTAAGTGTGACGTATATTTAACAGGTGAGTTTTGTCTCCTGCCAACCCATATGGCACTGGTCTTACCCGCATTCAAAAAGAGAGCTGATGCTTTTTGAAAAGTGTTGATTAACTGTGTCTTCAAAGGATATTTGGTCTCCTTCCAACATTATTTTAGTATCATCCGCATATTGTGAAATTATATGTTCTACCGCCCCCCCCCGCCCCCCATGCCTTTTTGTATGTGTATGTGTGTGAAGTAACATATATGTACACACAAAATAAATAATCAAACAATTATGATGATAGTGGATCCTCCTGTCTGCAGCCCATCTGAACAGAAAAACGCCGTAATAATTGTCCATTGACTGTGACAGTTGATTTCATTTCCTTGTAAAATGTACCTATCCATCTCTGGACAAAAACCAAAATCGCCGATAACACTAAACATGAAGTGCCAGTCAACTGTATCAATGGCCTTTTCGAATTCTAGGCACAGGAGCAGCTCAGGTACACTTTCTCTATTCAAATAGCTAATTAAATCACATCTCAAACGAATGTTGTCTTGAACAGATCTGTCTGCCATGAACCCAGTTTGGTCTTCGTTAATCAGAGACGGAAGAACCTGTTTTATTCGGTTGGCTACACATGTTGAGTCTATAACATTAAAAAGTGAAATTGGCCTCCATATTTTAAATCAGATCTTTGGCTTTGTCTCCGTTTGGTGTACATCTTATAGCATCTTCCTTCTATGTAGATGACAATTTACCTTTTCTAAAGCAATTATTTAACGATTTAACAACAAAATACCCCAACTACAATCAAAAACATTTAAAGAATTCAACAGTAAAACCATCTAAACCAGGGCTTTTATTATTTTCATATTCAGAATCAGAATCAGAATATTTACTGTCCCAGTACAAGTTTACAAGGAAATTTGTCTTACGGTGCACAGTAGGAGATAGAATAAACAATAGACTAATATTGTAACACGGCAACAAAGGCTAACAAATACACCAAACACACACAACAGATTATTTTCACAGCACTGAAAAGTAAATATTTACACAAGCATCTGTAATTAAACAATATTAGTCTCTCTCTCTCTCTCTCTCTCTCTCTCTCTCTCTCTCTCTCTCTCTCTCTCTCACACACACACACACACACACACACACACACACACACACACACACACACACACACACACACACTGACACACCTACACTCACACACGTATTCTTAAGTGCTAAATGTGCTTCGTCTAAACAAATTTCGCCTTCAAGCTAGATCTTTTCCTATACCGTCAGTGTAGCAATATTTTCAACCATGTCTGATATTTAACAATACTGTAATTGTCTGTCAACATAATTATAACCTTTCACGGACTGTTTTAACTGCTTTAATAATGTCCGTTGTTTTAGATATTTCCTCACCAGTGTTTAAAGTACGTTTAATCATTTGTGCACTAACCTAACATAATTACGCTTTCCAAGCCCACAATTTTTTCAATTTTTTTGCCTTCAGCAATCCATCTTGCTCTCGACCGAAGTGGAACTCCCTCCATCCTTTTCTCTCTAAGTACAATCAGTTCCTGTTTATTACGTTCCAGTAGTCTTGCCTCATCTTAAGTTAAACTGCTTTCACTTTCCAGATGCTGAATACTGTTATGTAATTCCTTTTCTTTTTCTTCATTTCTAAGTTTTTTCATAGTAGCATACAAAATTGTCTTTGATCTAATTTTCATAAGTAATATATCTAAAAATAACTGATCTGAACTAACAAACTGAAGGTCACATTCTCGGATATAGGGAAGCTGTTCAAGCATGTAGAGTGAAGCTGCATACTCTTCAATCACATTTGTTTTTTATGACATCATTAATTACAATCACAAACAATTTATCTTTATATGATTAAACTTCCACAACGACCGGCCTATTGGTTTCTTTTCCAAATGTCAACGTCGGTGTGATCATGGAATTATCTGTTCTGTACCCAGCCTTTATATCTGCATCTGTTAAGTGGCTAATACGTCTGAAATCAAGAAAAAAGTCTGACCTACTTTGCTGAGGGGTGTCTTTCTACGCCATGCATGTCGTCTGACTTCAGGATCTGTTTCTCTCCAGATGTCTAGGAGATCAAGATGAGTAATTACATTTTCAGCCTGTTCTTTTGCTTTGGTGTTGTTATAGTGTTTATAATCAGAGCAGTCTAGCAGAAACTCTAGCACTAAATTCCAATCACCTCCAGTAACAATGCCTTCAGAGCATACCTCGTTTATCCACTCCTCAAGTTGAACATAAAAATCGGGATTATCGCGATTTGGTCCATATATACTGACAATCAGAAATTCCAAATTCATTACTTTCAAAATGGCAAAGATATATTTTCCTGCAGTATGTTTGTAATTTCTTTTACGGAAAAATCGAAATTATTCAGCTCGAATACAATTTTCTTTTTGACGTTTATCTGTTGTTCAAGTGTCGTTTTGTGGCTTGATAAATGGGGATTTCCCCGAAAATTTGCATACAGTGTGTCCGTGTTAAAATAAATAAGCGTTCGTTTGAACGTTTTTGTGTATGGATCATAATTTTATAATGTTTGATTTTATGAGTGTGATTGTTTTCTTAAAAGTTTAACAGTGAGAAAAAAATCTCTTCTCTTCTGCGGGTCAGCCAGGCCCTGACAGTTCTTTGAGACGATCTGACAGTATTGTTACTCAATGCCAAAATAACAAAGCACACTAAAAGCACGGACACTGCTGTCCATACAGAAAATGGCACACCGAAGTTTTACAGCGCTCTGAACAGATTTTACAACATTCAAGTACAATATGCATGGGAAATCGTACAAAGCGAACAGCTGCATTCTGCACGCACGTGAAAAACACTAAAGATCACAAATGTGTCATGGACTGTCACTAGCCAGCAAGTACAGGCACATGAAATAAACACCAGCCGCGAAGATCACAGAACGTGAAATACACTTGTCAGCTTGGACACTGCCACGATACAAACAGCAGCCATGGTAGGCACGTTATAATCAATAAACAGGTAAATGAACCAACACCCAGTCAACAACGTAATACATTCCAGTATAAATGAGAAATCGACAATGGCTAGCCGTACTTTGTCTTTCTCTCTCAACTCAGCCAACATAGTTGTTAGCACCAGTGTCTATGTACACGTTTAAATTCATTGCAGATTGTGTGTGTGTGTGTGTGTGTGTGTGTGTGTGTGTGTGTGTGTGTGTGTGTGTGTGAGTGCGTGCGTGCGTGCGTGCGTGTGTATGTATGTGTGTGTGTGTGTGTGTGTGTGTGTGTGTGTGTGTGTGTGTGTATGTGAGTGTGTGTGTGTGTGTGTGTGTGTGTGTGTGTGTGTGTGTGTGTGTGTGTGTGTGTGTGTGTGTTTCCATACAATACCTTATGTAAATTGTTTTGGTAGGGCTGTGATCTACATGTGTATGGAATATCGTATCTAGGTTAATATGTAATATGTGAGCGCTCAGGGCGTTGATGAGCGCGTGATCAATGTACATTCTTCTCTCTCTCTCTCTCTCTCTCTCTCTCTCTCTCTCTCTCTCTCTCTCTCTCTCTCTCTCTCTCTCTCTCTCTCTCTGTGTCTCCCTCTCTCTCTCTAACCAGCCAGTATTACTGCCAGCCCCAGGATCTACTCTGATACAACGTCTCTCACTTCTTGGTCTTTTTCCAGCAACGAATCAGCCAGCAACAAAGTATGTCACTAGCTAACAGGGAAACTATAATACGTACATAAAGCTAATTTTTAATCCAATTTGAAGTGCTTTTCGTCTTCCGAAATTCAGTGTCGTATTACGAAGACGAACGGTTACTAGGTTTCAAAAAGTACACCTATGCACAGCCTCACTGTAATAAAGCCTGAACTGTTCTGACTGAGGTTATCAATGTACTGAAAAAGCATGGTGCATAGTCAACTGAATTCCATGGACGATTAGCCAAGCGGTCTTTTGAGAAACATGACCGTCTAAAAACAATAAAACACATATTTCAAAACAAACAAACAGCAACATCATCAAGAAAAACAAAAAAGTCGTGATGTTTCGGTAATTAATTTTGTAATTTCTTTCTTGATTTCTTTCAGCAGCTAACTGTAATCGAATCTGATCAGTAGAGTGATGCATTGTTCTTCTCCACCATGTCTCCATCCAACACATACGGAGGCGTGTCATGAAAAGGAATAAGACTTCACTTATTATTAATAGCGCTTGATGATTTATCACTTGTTACTGATATCACTTGATACTTTATCACTTGCTGCTGGTACCAGGTGCTATTGATATCACTTGATACTTATTACTTCGCTACAATGACTTTCACGGTTGCCTTGGTGCTAAATGTCATACAAAAAAAAAAGAAGAGGGACTTCCTTCACGATCGACATATAAGGTCGATACGGACATTGAAGTCCTGCAGCACTTCCAGATGCAAACTGTTTTGCTCAGATTGGCTTTTTACACGGTGACTGCTGGTCTTCCATCAGCAAATCGACAGGAATGATATTATAATATTATAACTGTAAGTGGGATAATTCACAACTGGGAAAATATTGCAACAAAACATCAGTACATGCGTGCACGCAAGCACGCACGCACATACGCACCTACACACACACACACACACACACACACACACACACACACACACACACACACACACACACACACACACACACACACACACACACAACTAACCTAAATAAAACCCAGCTATTTTTTAAAAAGTGGTGTCAGCTCAATAGTCTACCTGACCGGAAGGGAGGACAAAGGGCCAACGTGAGTCGATCGGCCAACACTGCACCCGTTTCAATGCAGTTCTGGGCAAAATCAACACAAAAGGGAGTTAATTAGCGCTCGAAATGCGTAACACAAGTATAACAACAAAGACCTGAGTCATCTACGGTAACTCTCACCTGACATACATGTAAATAAAAGGTACATAAATTCTACCAGAGGTACATCCTTTGAGGATACCAGGGGAGAGTTACCGTATTCAGGTCTTTGCTGTTATACTTCTAAAAAAAACCATAATCTCAAACAAGAATAACTGCTAGCGTTCTAAAACAAAATCCAAACACATAAAGGTTCAAAAGAACGCTATTTATTAGGACAAAACAAAACCTGCGCATTTTAGGGCTAATCCCCTTTGTCAAGGTACAAAACGACACTTAACAGCTCAACGGTCAAAAACGATACAAAAATAAAGTGAAAAGCTAAACCATTTATCTGTTTTGGGTTGAGCTGTGTTGTTCTCCGTACCCCGAAAATTTGCTGTTTTTTTTCTTGTCCTGAGAGAGAGAGAGAGAGAGAGAGAGAGAGAGAGAGAGAGAGAGAGAGAGAGAGAGAGAGAGAGAGACAGAGAGACAGAGAGACAGAGAGACAGAGAGAGACAGAGAGACAGAGAGACAGAGAGAGACAGAGACAGAGACAGAGACAGAGGCGCATATACACTAACACAATCACACACGTGCATATATACGCATTACTGCTGTTCTATGGTAGGCTATAGTGAAGGCATCGGAGGGGTGGGGGGAAGAAGAAGAAGAAAAAGGCCTACATGTTCAACAGCATATATACAGCCACGTAAGGTCTAAACAGACACCAGCCAAGTGACAGCCAAGTATGGTTATAGCCTTCTGTTCATTGCACCTGGTTTCGCGTCACCTTTCTAAATTCTGTGTCACGCTTCTGTGCCGTTTGAGTTTTACGTCACATAATATTCATTACATCACACCTATTACACATCATTGTCCTGCCAACATTCTTCCAAGCACTGGGCAGGAAAACAACATGGCTGAAAAAGAAAAGAAAAAAGAAGAGAAGTTATTTCGCTTCTCATCTCATTTTTAAAATCTTTTTAACCGTTTAACTGTTGTTTAAGTGTCGTTTTGTAGCTTGGCAAAGGGGATTACCCCGAACATTTGCAGATTGTGTGTTTGTGTCCTAATAAATAAACGTTCTTTTGAACTTTTCATGTGTTTGGATCTTGTTTTAGAACGCTAGTAGTCATTCTTGTTTCAGATTGTTTTCTCTGACTCGATGAATTTTCCGACCTTCTCGAACACTGACAGTCTGACTGATCACCCAATTCTCCTCTCCCGCCTGAACTGTTTTTGGCATTTAGTCTACTGTACTTCAACGGTTTCAGACAGATATCAATAACTCGTTTTCGTCACCATCACAGCTCATGTACGGTGTACCTCAGGGCTCATTACTAGGGTCAGTTCTCTTCGTCCCGTACACTACGCCTCTCTCCGATATCATAGCTAACCACTCTGTAAATCATCAGCTTTTCGCGGTTGACACACAGCTCCATAAATCCGCTCCTCTCAGTGAAGTGACCAACCTCATCAAAGGATTCAATGCATGGACAGACGACATAAAAACATGGCTGACCGAAAATCTGCTCGAACTAGACGACAAAATAGAAACTCTTCTCTTTCCCTTTTCGCCTTCCTTGAAACCTTCCATCGTTTCCCTCCCTGACTCGATTACTCTTGGCTCTCACAAGATCCCCTTCTCTGATTGTGCCAGGAGCCTTGGAGTCATTCTTGACTCAAACATGTCCATGAAGAAGCACATCGTAAAAATCTGTCACACTGTTTATTTCGAGCTTAAACGCATTAGTTCAGTCCGCACGTTTCTCACTGAGGACGCTTGTTGATTCCTAGATCCTCTCACGGCTTGACTACTGCAATTGTCTCCTCATGGATACACCTAATTCTCTTATCCAACATCTCTAGAAAATACGAACTTTGTTGCAAGACTCGTTCTCTTGGCAGTTTTTCCAAGAGAGGTGTTGAGTGGTGGTGGCTGGGTAGCCACCACCACTCAACACCTCTCTTGGAAAAACTGCACTCGCTTCCCATTTCAGAAAGTATTAAGTGAAAAGTCGCGTGTATGTGTTTCAATGTTATAAATGGTTCTAGTCCTGCTTACCTCTCTGAACTGCTACATGACTACACTCCGTCTTGTACACTGCGCTCTTCTTCTGACACTCGCATGCTGAAAATCCGACAACGCAAACATAAAACTCGTGGCCGTCGCATTTTCTCTTGCATTAGACCCCCACACATAAGAATTCACTCCCACAAGACCTTAGGCACTGCTCAACCCTGTCATCCTTTAAAGCCAAACTGACAACCTTCCTCTTCTTACAGTATTTCCGCTCCAACTAATATCAAATCCAGTTTCTGCTACAGTGTGTGTGTGTGTGTGTGTGTGTGTGTGTGTGTGTGTGTGTGTGTGTGTGTGTGTGTGTGTGTGTGTTTCCATATAATACTTTATGTTCATTGTTTTGGTAGGACTGTGCTCTATCTGTGTATAGAATATATTTAGGATTATATGTATCATATGAGCGCTGAGGGCATTGATGAGCGCATGATAAAAATAGACATTATTATTATGATGTCAACACTGGCATTGCTGGCAGGACACCACTGGAAATAATGTCATGATGCCACAGGCAATACTGTCATGAGAACACTAGCAATACTGGTAGTGGTTAAAGCGCCGGGCTCGTGATCGAAAGGTCGCGGGTTCGAATTCCTGCAGGAGCGGCGGGAGAATTTTCTTCTCCGGGGTCAACTTTCTGTGCAAACTCTTATTTCGGTATCAGTTCCACCCCCGTGTTACCGCATTAGCACGTAAAAGACCCCGGTCATTCTGCCAAAAGTGCAGGTGGCAGGTTACAGCTAAATACGCATGCACCTTACGTATGTGGCTTTGCATGAAGTGACATGGAGCATGGTTGTATGGTGTACACAGAACGCACCGAGATGGCAGCAGTTTCATGCGGCACCAGCCATGCCAGCTCTGTAAGTACACCACTTCGGTGGATATTCAAAAATGCGCTATAAAAAAGAAGGAAAAGAAAAAAAGAAAAAAAAAGCTCGTCACTCATGTAGAATCACATGCGAGCGCAGTGAGTCTGCTCGAGAGCGGAGAATAGCGCTATGTAAAAGCGATCAACAACAACAACACTGGCAATACTGTCATGACAGCACTGGCAATACTGTCATGACAGCACTGGCAATACTTCCATAGCAATTAACACTGACAATACAACCAGTACTACCACTAGCAATATTTCCATGACAGCAGTAGCAATACTGGTTATGACAACACTAACAATACTGCCACGATACCGCTGGCAATGCTCCAGCAACAACAGTGGCAACGACACCACGCACGTTGATCGGTGGTCGAAGAAGTTGTCGGCGCCGGCTCCTCGCAAGCGGAATGTCTGACCACAGCAGGGCCGTGAAATACGATAACTGTTGCAGAATGTCGCCAGTCAATGACGGGCAAAATGTACAAATATTTTCGTTGGCAGCATTCACAATTCTTTCCGAAGAAGAAGAAGAAGAAGAAGAAGAAGAAGAAGAAGAAGAAGAAGAAGAAGTAGAATGGATGTGGATATTTCTGCAGTTCCCTACTCATCTGGGAATTTAGCAGCCTATGGCACAGTTCCCTACTCATCTGGGAATTTAGCAGCCTATGGCACAGTTCCCTACTCATCTGGGAATTTAGCAGCCTATGGCACAGTTCCCTACTCATCTGGGAATTTAGCAGCCTATGGCACAGTTCCATACTCATCTGGGAATTTAGCAGCCTATGGCGCGTACCAAGCTGTAATACATTACGTATTTTAGCTTTGCTTCCAATCTGAACTTTCTGAAAATGTGTGCATCCATATTGACTCCATCTCTGTCAATGGAGAGCAAGAAATAATATGCTCGCGACGTCATAAGCATTTATTTCTGCCCCACGTCATACGCCTTCATGACTTGACATTGTTGTTTTTACATCATAGCATCACTCGCCATCGTGCCTTCATGACTTGACATTGTTGTTTTTACATCATAGCATCACTCACCATCGTGCTTTCGCAAAATTCAAACGTCGAATTTTGACACTCTGTACAGCACGATATACGACCGTGTATTGTACAGCACTGCGGAGGAGCAGCGAATAAGTGAGTTTATCAGAGAACTCGCCCACTTCCTGCTCCTGCCCTCGATCTGATGATCTCGTGTGGGCGTTTGTGAGAATAATTAAATTACAAAGCACAGCAGAAGACAGCGGCAGAGGACAAAGAGGAAAACTACAACAATAAATGAGAAACAGCAGCACAAAAAAGGAGGTGAAGGACAGAAAATAATAAAAATGGAAAGACAAGGAAAAAGAAATGGAAAATTATAAAGCAGAGATGGGTAAATGGCAGAAAGCACAATAAAATGCATATCCAACAAACATAGGTATTCCACTTTTTGTTTCAATGGTGTATGATCGGTTCGGGATTTTTTTTAATGTGTTCCAAAAGCGAAAGCGATTTAAGGATACAGAAGGCCTTGATCAGTGCTTCACAAGTTGTTCTCGCTTCCTCATGCAATCGAGCACTGCTGTTTTGTGGGGAACTTGGTTTTCTACACAAATCTGCGAAATGAGAGAGAGAGAGAGAGAGAGAGAGAGAGAGAGAGAGAGAGAGAGAGAGAGAGAGAGAGAGAGAGAGAGAGAGAGAGAGAGAGAGAGAGAGAGCATGTACAAAGTAAATGAGAAAAATACCAGTTGCAACAACATCTCTCTCCTCCATGGCTGATATTTGTGGGCCTAATTTGGCGGCACTCCAGATTGGCATTGGTGCGACTACTGACGCCATAAACGCAAAAACACAACCCGTGCATGTACTTACCGATTCTGCAAAACTGTTGATCATGACTACGGAGTGTGGTCTAAAGTGTTTCTGTGCAAAGTGATCCAGCGGATTTTTGGAAAACATTCCTTGCTGAGTGTCTTAAACTACATGGGTCCCGGGTTCGATTCTGGTTCACTGCTGAACTCTGTCTTGCACCGTTAGAAAATCCGAACTGAAGGTTAAAACGGACACTGATGTCGGACCCGTATACTTCTGGTCGCCCACGCAACGCCATTCAGCTGTTGGAAATGTTACCATGTCGGCCCATGCTCTGCCGGCTGCCGTGGCAGGGCAAAAACACGTTCTCCATGACATCACGATAGGCAAAAACACGTTCTCCATGACATCACGATAGGCAAATACACGTTCTCCATGACATCACGATAGGCAAATAGACGTTCTCCATGACATCACGATAGGCAAATAGACGTTCTCCATGACATCACGATAGGCAAATAGACGTTCTCCATGACATCACGATAGGCAAATAGACGTTCTGCATGACATCACGATAGGCAAATAGACGTTCCCCAAGACATCACGATAGGCAAATAGACGTTACACCCATGACATCACGATAAGTAAATAGACATTACACCCATGACATCATGGTAAGTAAATACTCGTTCCTCATGACATCACGATAGGTAAACACACGTTCCCCATGACACCACGATAGGTACGTAACGTTCCCCATGACACCACGATAGGTAAGTACACGTTCCCCATGACATCACGATAGGCAAGTACACGTTCCCCATGACATCACCATAGGTAAATACATATATAGGTTGTGGGTGAAAAACAAGAACATTTAAGTCAATTGTATGAATGTCGTGTGGTTCGAAAGGCTAGGGTGATTGTGGATGATAACAGCCATGTCCTTGCTAAATATTATGAGCTTCTTCCATGTGGTAGTCGATTTCGCGTACTAACAGCTAATGCAGTCATTAGCATTAATGTTCTGAAAAAATAAATCCATTCAAACGTCAGAGCAGTGCGTGTGTGTGTGTGTGTGTGTGTGTGTGTGTGTGTGTGTGTGTGTGTGTGTGTGTGTGTGTGTGTGTGAGTGTGTATGTGTGTGTGTGTGTGTGCGTGCGTGTGTGTGTGTGTGTGTGTGTGTGTGTGTGTGTGTGTGTGTGTGTGTGTGTGTGTGTGTGTGTGTGTGTTGTGTGTGTGCGTGTTGTGTGTGTGTGTGTGTGTGTGTGTGTGTGTGTGTGTGTGTGTGTGTGTGTGTGTGTGTGTGTGAGTGAGTGTGTGTGTAAATTACGCAAATAACTAGTTTGTTTAATATGTAACTTTTATATTGTTTGTTAAATATACAACATGTGTTATTCTGTACTGTGGGTAATGTACAGTGACGTTTTAATTTTTCTGATGAGATAATAAAGTAATCTTGAATCTTGAAAATGGAATGTTCCCGATGACATCACGATAGGTAAATACATGTTTCCCGTGACATCACAATAGGTAAATACATATTTCCAGTGACATAAAAAAATCAAGAAATGTTCCTCATGACATCACGATAAATAATGACCAAATCAAAGACATGTTTGCCATGACATCATGGTAGGTATAAGGACCAAGACATATTCCCCATGACATCATGATAGCTAAAGACCAAAATAAATACATGGTCCCCATAACATCACGACAGATAAAAAGACCGAATAAAGACATATTCCCCATGACACCACAATAGCTAAAGACCAAAATAAACACCTGGTCCCCATAATACCACGACAGATAAAAGACTAAACACATATTCCCCATGACACCACGATAGCTAAAGATAAATATAAATACACGTTTCCCATGCCAGTGCGATAAGCGCAGACCAAAATAAATACATGTTCCGCATTATATCACGTTAGGTAAAGACCCAAATAGTGCGTGTTTCCCATTACATCACGACAGCTAAAAGTCAATATAAATACACGTTCCCCATGACATTACGATAGGTATAAAGACCAAAATAAAGACATGTTCCCAGTCACATCACGGCAGGCAAAGACCAGAACAAAGACATATTCCCCATTATATCACGACAGGCAAAGACCAAAATAAGCACATATTCTCCGTTATATTACGACGGGTAAAGACCAAAATAGCATGAGTTTCCCATTACATAACGTAGCATCTCGACAGGTAAAGACCAAAATAAATACGTATTTTCTATGACATCACTTCTGGTACAAACCGAAATAAATATGTGTTCCCCATTATATAACGATAGGTAAAGGCCAAAATAAATACGTATTCGCCATAACATCATTTCCGATACAGACCAAAATAAACACGTGTCCCCCATTACACCACGATAGGTAAAGACGAAAACACCGCACGCGCTGGTAGAGCAGACTACTTTCGCGCTCTCACTGCAGCTGCAGCCACCTTGCCAATATAAGGAAAACCATAATCTCCACCATGATTGCCGACGCAACAAACAAAGGGAAGCAATAATGCTCAGTTGACGTCACACGCAAACAAGGGACACAACAGCAGAGACCTGATTCGCCTTCGGTAACTGTCACATGAAGTGCGGTGGATGCAAGTCAGATACGGTGCCACATACCAACGTCACTGCCTCAGGCCGACTATTCTCTTTACCGATTAATATTCAGTGGGCAATTACACTTAAAAGGCAGTATTCAATGAACTGTAGTTGACTGACATAGATGCATACAAACCATGTGATAGATACCACTTATTACGTACGAGGCCGGATAAACAGAAAGGCAAACACAATCGACTAAAAGACCCCTCTCCGCTGTATACCGACCAGTGAACGAGTCCACAGTTGTCCTCACTGTACATACTTGCACACTTCATAATCAACAGCCCTCTCAGAGAAGGAGTACAAGAGAAAGCAGCAGACGACAGCAGCCCAAACAGTACTTGGTCACCTGTCGCTACAACACAAACAGGAATACTTCTCAACAATCCCTCACGATGTTGATAAACACTCACCTTGATCAGAGACAAGTCAACGCACTCTTTCGAGCTGCCTGGCGATTGCAGGTCGCTCACAAGATCCTCCTCTGTTAGAGATAGCCATCGGCCGAAATCAGCCTCACTTCAACACATTGGCGAACGAGGGCGGGTTATACTTCTTTTCTCTTGCAAGGGTGCAGGCCTCTACATTTTCTGTACAACGCTAAACGCTGCTGTTTCGGTTTCGCCAGGCCAGTGTAGCAAGTCCGTTACAAAATCGAATCAGACGTTGTTAGGAAGGGAGTCGGTGATACTGATCGCGTTCCGCCCTCACACGCTCTCTCGGCCGCAGTTTGGCGAGGAGACAAAACTAGTCTTTAGTGTTTGAAATTGGAATAACACTGCAGGAAATGTATCGCTGTTTTTAAAGTCTGGCCATTGCTGTACTTGTGTCAACAAAACGGCCACTTACAAAGAGAAACGGGCACCTACAAAACATCAACAATAAAAACGGACAGCAACAAGGAGAAACGTCGAAAGAGTTAAAGAAGAATGCCATGAAACAGGCCTCCTTTCGCCAAACTTAAAGCAACGAAGTTATTTATCGCTTTCACCACTGGCCATCGCCACTCATGTAAAAGCAGAAGAAATGAAGTTGCGAAATCTTATATCGAGTGTCACAGGGCCTTTGTATAATCTACAATAAAACCCACACATTGGCTGGTGTTGTAGTTGTTGTTGCTATTTTGTATTGTCAACACACACACACACACACACACACACACACACACACACACACACACACACACACACACACACACACACACACACACACACACACACACCAGAAGGAAGAGAACTATGTATAGCTGGCTGACAAACAAGCCACCGCTAGTTGCCTTGTGCAGACAAAGCCGCAAGTTGCAAGCTCTGTGGGGCGGGAGGAAGGATCAGGGAGGTGGACCAGGGAGCAGCTGTTGCAGTCGCCGACACCCGGGCCACCACCTGATTCCTCCACAAAGAAGACGGGCTGGGTTGCAAATGGTGCAATTCAGTTCAGTGTAACAGACAAAGAAATCGATGCGGCTAGAAGACGGAGGTAGACACAAAGACAATTTGCAATAACGCGCACACCCGATTGGTCTCCTGCCCGTTCAACAGCGGGCAGACTGGGCGGAGAAGTGCTGGGAAATGACATTAGGTCTCGTCTTTGTCATGTACTTACTGTGCTTTGCAATCCCGGTCGTTCCGTCCTAATTGCTTTTGCGTTCACTTGTTTTCCATTCCAGAAAAACTTGCATCTGCGGCTTGATTTTGCTTCTGTCGCTTTGAAAATAGTTTTCGTTTTTAAAAATCCAGTTCCCGTTGTTCAGTAAAGTCTGTTGCTGCTGGTATAATCGTTGACTGTGGACCCGAATTTGAACAAAACGACGACTTGTTGTTGTCCAGAACGTAAACAGGAACAGTGCAGGAAATGAGAGGCCGGCCGGTAAAGCTGTTTGTCCGTAAAAATTTTTTTCACTCTTTCACTTTACGTTTAGGTGGCCAGACTGTACACTTCCGTCCTCGTTCTGTTTCGGCGAGTTCCGTAAGTCCGCTTCTTCGCCAATTTCACATTTCACGTTCCTGACCATTGGTCAGCACACGAGTCACGTGCTGCGAGAAAAGAATCTGCTGCTTGATGTCCAAGACTCACGCACGGGCTCTGTGTCAGTGCAGAAGACAAGCTTAACAGACAGTTAGCAGACAGTCTCTGCTTTGGCATCGGACACAGGCTTGGCATAAATCGATGCAGACCAGCTTTAGGACGGTACAAAGTACACGATACCAGAGGTTTCAAACACAGTTTACCTTGATGTCATCCTAGCTCATGAAAATGTAACTAACACCAGGGCCACAATATACCTTTTTAATAACAGTCCTTATGCACACGATTCACAGACAGTCGTCACACCTGCCTTTCACTTAAACCACTAACGCGCGACTGTCGGTGAAAGTCTTCACACAATAATATTTAGTAATATTCCCCGCACACGTGTGTCCATAAAAGTCCTCCGAAGCTCGTCACAGAAGCCGTTGAGTCAATAAAGTCCTCACACAAGCCTTCTAGTGAAAGTCCTCACACAAGCCTTCTAGTGAAAGTCCTCACACAAGCCTTCTAGTGAAAGTCCTCACACAAACCTTCTAGTGAAAGTCCTCAGACAAGCTGATCACAGTTACAAACCTTTTCACAAAAGTCCTCACAGAGATTAGGCAGAGTATTGGGTTTGTTTGCTATAACGTATCAGCTGGTTTTTGACTTTCTGAACAAAGTCTTGTGGCGTTTACGTCTTCACTAAACAGTAACACTTGTGTTTGTTTATTGCGTTTCTATATATTTTTTACACAAATGGACTCAGCAGAAGATCCACGATTTTGTTGTTATTTTCTAAATTCTTCAACGGTTCGCTACAGTTCACTGAATAAAGTTGGACCGCAAGGGCAGTGTTCTTGTTATGCTGATATCAAGTAAAGACAAAGAAGATGTAAAAGTGTAGTCTCGGAGAGACGCCAATCTTGATATTCGTGGAACAGGTTCTGGACTCGACCCTCATGATGGACATAGGCGTTGTTTAGCTGGCAGCGGACAATCTGAAAACAACAGAATTAAGCACACGCTATAGTTCCTTGGCCAACATGGTTGACCTCAGCACACCCCGTTTCCTCAGCTCCTGCCAGAAGGTGCTATGGCCACGATTACGTCGTGGGGTACTCCTTGTCGGACATGCGGGAACAGGGATGGATAAGGCGGATGTGTGTCGGCCCCTGGAGGGTCTACTGCCGGCCAGGATCGATGGAGCGAAAGGGATGGGAGTGAACGTACACACCAGTGACAGTGTACGTAGTCAGTTGGGCCAGTAGCAACTGAAAGCGGGACGATAATGCTGATGTTATTACAGCAAGTGAAAGCAGGACGATAGTGATGATGTTATTACAGCAAGTGAAAGCAGGACGATAGTGATGGTGTTATTACAGCAAGTGAAAGCAGGACGATAGTGATGATGTTATTACAGCAAGTGAAAGCAGGACGATAGCGATGATGTTGTTACAGCAAGTGACGGCAGGACGATTGTGATGATGTTATTACAGCAAGTGACGGCAGGACGATTGTGATGATGTTATTACAGCAAGTGACGGCAGAACCATAGTGATGATGTTATTACAGCAAGTGACGGCAGGACGATTGTGATGATGTTATTACAGCAAGTGACAGAAGGACGATTGCGATGTGTTATTACAGAAAGTGATGTTATTACAGCAAGTGACGGCAGGACGATTGCGATTATGTTATTACAGGAAATGATGTTATTACAGCAAGTGACGGCATGACGAACGTGATGACGCCATGCAGAAGATGATGACGTCATAATGACAAATGTGACGACGGGACAATTGTTATGATGAAGTGACGACTGTTGTGATGCTATGATAACAAGTGGCTACGGGACGATTGTAATGATGCAGTGATGGCACCTGACGACTGTCATGATGTCATGATGGCAATGGCGACGGGACAATTGTGACGATGCTATGGGGGCAGATGACGACTGTTATGATGTTATGATGGCAATGGCGACGGGACAATTGTGACGATGCTATGGGGGCAGATGACGACTGTTGTGACGATGCTATGGGGGCAGATGACGACTGCTGTGACGATGCTATGGGGGCAGATGACGACTGTTATGATGTTATGATGGCAATGGCGACGGGACAATTGTGACGATGCTATGAGGGCAGATGACGACTGTTGTGACGATGCTATGGGGGCAGATGACGACTGCTGTGACGATGCTATGGGGGCAGATGACGACTGCTGTGACGATGCTATGGGGGCAGATGACGACTGTTGTGACGATGCTATGGGGGCAGATGACGACTGCTGTGACGATGCTATGGGGGCAGATGACGACTGCTGTGACGATGCTATGGGGGCAGATGACGACTGTTATGAAGTCATGAGAGCAATGGCGACGGGACGATAGCAAGGGACTATGGGACAGTCGTGATGTAAAATAACGGCAGGAAGATTGTGGTGATGCTACGACGACAACAGACAACATGACACCAGTGACGTGACGGCAGAGGGGACTATGGCGTGACCTGGTGGCGTGATACATTATGTGGTGCTATGATAACAAGAGACGTGGAGGCAGGGAACGTCGACATGAAGCTGTGAATAGGCGAGAGTACAGCACATCGACAGGAGGCTGTCAACAGGTGAGAGTACAGCACATCGACAGGAAGCTGTCAACAGGTGAGAGTACAGCACATCGACAGGAAGCTGTCAACAGGTGAGAGTACAGCACGTCGACAATTCTAGATCAGCAGAAAGCAGCAGCAACCCTCTGATAAAGTTCACATCGACACAGACTGAACACTTCAAATCAGGTAATGGACAGAATAAATAAAAGAAGTAAACTTTGAAGAAGAAAAAAAGGAAGAAAAAACGAAAATAAACAACGACGACGACAACGACGAATAGTAATAACAATCTGGTGTTTCACCGACGATGCCTGATGATGAAGAACAAGAAGAAGAAGAAGAAGAAGAAGAAGAGAGAAAGAAGAAAAGAAAAGCCTTTCTGTAGGGTGAAAACCAAACCTAAAATCCCCCCCCCCTCCCCCGCCCAGCCTCCGTCCCTGGCCCTTCATCCAGCCACAGCCTGAAGGCTAGGTTGGGGTGGAGAAGGAGATAGAAACAAGAGAAAAAATAATGACATAAGAAATCTAATTATATCTCCATAACTGAACAATTGACACGCAAGCAAGAAAAAAAAAAAAAAAAAGAGAAAAAAGAAAAAGAAAGAAAAAAAAAAAGCCAAAAGCGAAAAATCAAGCAAACAAAAAGCAAACAGTACGGTAGTTAGGGAGTAGAAGGAAACGACTGTACCCTCACCGCACCACACTTGCTGTCCAATGTCTGTACGGCGACGGCGGCGCTTGGCCGTGCACAGGACACGCGCACAATCCCTCAAATGAATCGCTGCAGTTGCCGAGTGTCGAATACTGTGGCACCCTTTGCCGCCCCCTCCCTCTCTGCCAGTCTTCACCCAGCCCCCCTCCTTCCGGGCCGGAGGAACAGTCGCGTCCGACGGCGGTGTCTTGCAACGAACAACGACAACTACACCAGCGCTGCTACCACCGCTCTGGCCCACAGCGGGCCGGCTCCGCACGCTGTCGGTTATGCAGCATTGCCGCGCGGACCCGTCACCCCGCTCTGCCGCGCGTCTCCCTGCCGCATGCGTGGTGATGGTGCTGCAAGCTAGAGGCGTACGTCTGCGGTTGCAGGGGAGGCGGGGGGAAACTGGCGGCGTCTGTTGATGGTCCCGTGGTCGTTGGTTCCCTCCGGCGCTGCGTGATGTCGGGTGGTTGGTCAGCTGTCGTCCTCCCCTACTCCGTGTACGGGACGGTGCGTCTTAATCTGCGTCTGTGTTTCTATCAGTCTGTGTTAGTGTATTTTGTGGTATCTTGTCTTGTCATTGCATGCTATTTCTTTTTTCTGTCTGTCTCTCTCAATGTCCACATAAACTGCACAGAAGACCAATTTTGCCGCAAGGGGTGTTGGGAAGCACTGTCCAATCATCTTTTGCCCAAGGCAAAAAAGGAGAACCGTTGACACGGTCGTCAGCTTGCTGCTCAGTTCCAGCACCTGGTCAGTGACTTGACGCCGGGTGCTCACTCAACTGCCAAGGTTTTATCACAGTGAAACAATTCACCAAGTCACAAATGCAGTTTGATCCACTGACTGTTCATATTTAACAAGTCTCATACGGTACGAAAATAGGGCAAGCCGAGGGAACGGGGGGGGGGGCAGGACGGCAGAGATGAGAAAGGTAGACTTGCTGGCAGCAGAAAAAGCGTGCAGGGCTATGTGCTGAAGTAATCAGGCCCATCTGACAACCAGGAAACTTTGTTAGGTCAAGTCAACAAAAACGTTATTAAATAGGATATTATTACTTAGAGAAATGCGCTATAAAGTAAACGGCATCTCATACGTTAACATTCTTTCGGTATGATAGGCACAAGTACATTATCACTCTGCACTCTCTGTACTGCTTTCTGTGTACATAGCCCGGGATGGCTTTGATTTGTCCATTTAAGGTGACCCCACCCGTTCCTACAGTGGTACCCTGTTGCACCCTCACCCCCACCGCCTACCCTGCCCATGTCCACCAATCGTGAATAGCCATTGACTCCGCTGCTAACGGTCTCCAAAGGACCAATCTGCTGGCGCTGTTGACACGCAGCTATCGGAACGGCCGTGGACACAACGTCTGCACAACGAGTCATCTTGCGTGTGGCGTAAGGACGCCGACACGCTGCAGCTGGGTGGCGGACAGCAGGGGCTGTTAACTCGGGTGGCGGACAGGAGGGGCTGTCAAGTCGGGTGTCGGACAGCAGGGGCTGTCAAGTCGGGTGTCGGACAGCAGGGGCTGTCAACTCGGGTGTCGGACAGGAGGGGCTGTCAAGTCGGGTGTCGGACAGCAGGGGCTGTCAAGTCGGGTGTCGGACAGCAGGGGCTATCAAGTCGGGTGTCGGACAGCAGGGGCTATCAAGTCGGGTGTAGGACAGGAGGGGCTGTCAAGTCGGGTGTCGGACAGCAGGGGCTGTCAACTCGGGTGTCGGACAGCAGGGGCTGTCAACTCGGGTGGCGGACAGCAGGGGCTGTCAACTCGGGTGCAGCCACGTCTTCTGCCGTCTCAGGATGGTTTCGAGCGCCCAGTCAACCATAACGGTTATACCCGGGAAGGTAAAACAGACAAAAACCTACGTTAACGCCCCTCCCAAACCCCCGAAGGCGCTGTGTTGAACGTGCTTCAACGCCATGGACTATATATGGTATGGCTGGCACTGCGACACTACGGTAGGTGACACTGTCCGAGAAAACACCACCCTCCACCACCAACAAAAACCTGAACATCTCTGATGGGTAAATGCATAACCGTATGGACAGAGTGTACAACATAAGGAGTAACAGTTAGAGTCCAGTCTAACCTGGTCTACATGCCCCTATATTCACCCCTACCTCGCAACTGTAGAGCAGAAGACGGAGGAAAGCGAGATTGGCGGTTTCCGCGCATGTAGGATTAGCTCTTCCTGCAATGCTCATTAACCGCATTGCCGTCAATTTGCAGGCTGTTGATCGCTGGCAACGGCTCAGGCATTTACATCAGTTCCTCGCAAGGTTATACAATAGGCAGGACCGGGGAGTCGCTCAGACTGGTCAGTTAAGTAACAGGGAATGACCAATAGCGGATGCCCTAGCCGTCCAGCTTGACGTCATTTATACGATAACGAAGCATCGTTGCCGGTCGCCTAAACAGGCTATTTCCGTCCGCTCGCCACTAAGCTTCGATGGGTCGCAGACAAGAGCTGAGGCGATCTAATGTCCAAGCGATTGCTACTCTGAAACTATCCGCATGTCAAAACAATTGCTACTCTGAGACTATCTGCATATTCAAACAATTGCTACTCTGGGACATTCTGCATGTCCAAACAACTGGTACTCTGGGACATTTTGTATGTCCAAACAATTGGTACCCTGGGACATTCTGTATATCCAAACAATTGCTACTCTGAGACTATCTGCATGTCCAGACAATTGGTACTCTCAGTGAGACACTTGGTACTCTAAGACATTCTGCGTGTCCAAACAGTTGGTACTGTCTGAGACAGTCTTCATATCCAAACAGCTGCTAATCTGAGGCGATCTGCATGTCCATGCAATCACTAGCCAAAGGTTCCCCATGCCCCAGCAATCACCAGTCACATGGGATCTCCATTTCCGATCAATCACCAATCTCAGAGGATCTACATAGCAGTCCAAGCGATCTCCGTATGGCAACAAGTTTTGGCCATGTGTAACGATCTCCATGCGGCAACAAGTTTTGGCCATGTGTAGCGATCTCCGTATGGTAACAAATGTCAGCCATGTGTAGCGGTCTGCATGTGACAGCAAGTGTCTGCCATGTGTAGCGGTCTGCATGTAACAACAAGTGTCAGCCATGTGTAGCGGTCTGCATGTAACAACAAGTGTCAGCCATGTGTAGCGGGAAATGGACCGACTTAACTAGAGCGGACTCTGGGTGTGGTCAGTTACTCTTCTTGCAAGTCCGCCCTGGTTATTACGGAACTGCGTCCTTCATTTGCAAGAGTTCGGTGCGCGGCGACCAATGCTGGGCTGTTTCCGGAACTGAGTGATATGAAATCCTCGTGGGCAGTGTTCTGGTGTTTCCGGAACTGAGTGATATGAAGTCCTCGTGGGCAGTGTTCTGGTGTTTCCGGAACTGAGTGATATGAAGTCCTCGTGGGCAGTGTTCTGGTGTTTCCGGAACTGAGTGAAATGAAGTCCTCGTGGGCGGTGTTCTGGTGTTTCCGGAACTGAGTGATCTGTGCTAGTTTTCTGGTGTTATTTGGGTATATTCCAAGATGTTTTAGAAATGGGATTCCAGGTGTTACAGAAGCGTTATGTTGCCATTGCCTGTTGCTATACACGTATGCTCTAGAAGTGGGCGTCAAGGTGTTATAGAGGCGATTGCTATGAGGACGTGAAGGTACGAATGCTGGCATTAGGGAGGTGAGCACTTTGTCTGGGAGTGAAATAACAACAACAAGAAGAAGGAGAATAATAATATGAATAACAATAACGGCCAGCCCGGTATGTCACAGACAAGGGTGAGCACACAGCGCTTAACAAGATCAACCAAACTGGACACATGAAACCTCAAAAACAAACAAAAAACAAAACAAATCTTAATTAAAAATGACAATGTGCTCCAACACACACACACACACACACACACACACACACACACACACACACACACACACACACACACACACACGCACGCCCGCAGGCACACACACACACACACACACACACACACACACACACACACACACGCACGCCCGCAGGCACACACACACACACACACACACACACACACACACACACACTAACACTGAGTAAGTGTCGTGTAGTGACATTGGTAAGTACTATACTGACCCGGAAGTGAGAGATCCGGTGTTTGGGTTGAGTGGTAGGCGGGCCTGGATGCGGGTAGTTTGCTGTCGTGTCCTGACCATACAGTCTGCAGTTTACTTCCGGAGCAGACCGAGTTACAGCAAAGAGCAAACATTCCTTGTATTGTTTCCGGCCGAACAGTTGACGTTTGATAAAAAGATGTGTCTTTGTTTCTCTTCTCTATGTCGTTAGGCAAATAATATTGTAGATAGGTCCTGTTGAAAATCGCGGTATACTAGTAATGGCCTTGAGAAATAACCGGAAAACGACAGGCTGGCGCGAGTGGAGGCTGGTCCTGCCTGCCGCAGCCAACGCCCACACACTGTCCAGTGTCAGTTAGGTAACAGTGCGCAGCCAACGCCCACACACTGTCCGGCGTCAGTTATGCAACGGTGCGCAGCGAAAGCCCACAACTGTCCGGTGTCAGGTAACAGTGCGCAGCGAACGCCCACACAATGTCCAGCGTCAGTTATGCAACAGAGCACCGAAGGAGACGCCCGACACCAGTGTTGGACAGAAGGGCCTGTGCTCTAGCCATGCGTTGAGACACGATCAGTCCTATCTGTCAATGGGGAACTGACGACCGCAAACTACGGCAGTTTCGTGTCGTCTATGACGTGCCAGCATCGAAATACACCTGCAGTGCAACAACAGCAAAAACAACAACAGCAACAACAGAACCACCACCAAAAACAACAAAAATAATAACAACAACAAAAGAGCACACACACACACACACACACACACACACACACACACACACACACACACACACACACACACACACACACACACACACACACACACGCACACACACACACACACACACACGAAGTAATGCTTAAAAGAAAGCCTAATTAACAGAAAAACAAAAACAAGAAAGAGAGAGAGAGAGAGAGAGAGAGAGAGAGAGAGAGAGAGAGAGAGAGAGAGAGAGAGAGAGAGAGAGAGAGAGAGAGAGAGTAGAATAGCTGGTGCAAGAAAAGTGTACGTACTTGTAGAAATGATGGGCAAGACAGGAGAATGAATTCTTGCCTGTGACTACCGACGATCACATTACCATGACGTACGACTAGCAAATGCCAACTATGACTCGTGAATCACTCACCAAATAATATCCCTCAGCATATCGTCTTCTCACCTGCACACAGTAACTTCGAGTCGGAAGATCCTTGTCTTTCCTTCTTCGCAATTAAAAGCGATGCCATTTTTCAGCCTGCCATTCTACCTATCACATTTCTGTGAATGTGGGAACGAACGTATATCAGATCAAAGGACGAGGAGAACACGAGATAGTGGTATTAGTGATTAGTAGACAGAATAACAGGGTTGATACGATAAATCACAGACAGACAGACATTCACACACACACACACACACACACACACACACACACACACACACACACACACACACACACACACACACACACACACACACACACACACACACACACACACAACAACAACAACAACAACAACAACAACAACAACAAGAAGAAACAAAACAAAAAAGCAACAAAAACAAATAAACAAACAAGCAAGGCAAACAAATAATTAAAAAAAGCAACAAACAAAAACAAACACAACAACAACAGCAGAACAAGAAGGAAAACGGAAGACAACAAAGAAACAAAATTTAAAAAGCAAAACAAAAACGACCACATGTATGTGTGTGTGCGTGTGTGCGTGTGTGTGTGTGTGTGTGTGTGTGTGTGTGTGTGTGTGTGTGTGTGTGTGTGCGTGTGTGCGTGTGTGTGTGTGTGTGTGTGTGTGTGTGTGTGTGTGTGTGTGTGTGTGTGTGTGTGTGTGTGTGTGTGTGTGTGTGTGTGTGTGTGTGTGTGTGTGATGTGCGAGGAATAGGCTATGTTTATATATCATTTTTGAGGTTATGTATACATATTTGCTGGCCTTGTAAAGCTTGTGCTCACCATTTTCGATGAATATACGGAGCTACAGAAATGACCGCTATTAATATTTATTATTATTTTACTATTGCAACTTCACGCGTTTGAAACTGACGAGATCAAGATCAACGTCTGGATCAAAGTCACAGGTGAGCGGCCACTACTACTCTTCTGAATTAATTAAACATTATTAAAAAGGTACACATAGAATTGAGACTTGTTCCAGATGGTGTCCGGCTGCTCGATAAAGCCTGTAACCACGTCCACGTCTTGTCTCACAGCTGGCTAGAGTTCACATTAATGTGGATCTGTTTATTCATTTATATAGCGCCTCCCTCCGCAACGAAGAGCAGCGGTTCGGGTGATAATAAATAAAGACTGAAATATCACTTATGCAACTCTTTTTCAAAGCCAGATCAGTCACAGAAAGTGGGAAGAAGAGAAGAGAAGAAAAGAAAAAGGGCTACCATCAAAAGCAAATGTTTTTAGAATATGGCTCCTCATTGCACTCTGATCTTATCGACTGTCTCCTACCGTGGCTGCATTGAAAACACGTGAGAAATCGGAGCAAATGAGTTCAAACGACAGTCTGCAAATCAAGCCATCGATCCCCGGTCGGCATTGTGACCCAGGGGGAATCAAATTTGCCTTTATCAAGGAGGAGACCAGAAATAACATTTTTGGTTGGGTCCGGGAGGTGGAGGTGGCAAAAGAGGGAAAAGCGGAGTACCTCCGGAAAGGCAAGCAATTATGTTGACATGTTCTTCATCTGTCATTGGGCATTTCCATTGGGCGAGACGAAGAAAACCATTGACTGGCCAAACACTTGGCATACGAAAGCGATTTGTTTATGTAAATGAGCGTGCGGTTGTGTGTGTGTGTGTGTGTGTGTGTGTGTGTGTGTGTGTGTGTGTGTGTGTGTGTGTGTATGTGTGTGCGTGTGTGTGTGTGTGTGTGTGTGTGTGTGTGTGTGTGTGTGTGTGTGTGTGTGTGTGTGTGTGTGTGTATGCATGTGTGTGTGATCCAGATGGTGAAGGTGAAAGTGATGGGGATGAGTGTCCTGGCGGAGAGTGTTAGTGAAGGGTGAGATGAAGGAAGAGAAACAAAGGCAGGAGGAGAGGAAATTCATTGTGGCAATGCACTAGAGACCTTCAGCGCAACAGCTACCATGGCCCTTCACCGCCACCACCACTGCTATGCCCACCAACACCATCAACAACACGATCCAGATGACCCCAGGGGTTCTTAGTACAAGAAAGCAAGATGGAAGAACTACGAGCCTTGAGTACCACGCAGTCGTCTCCACTTTCAACTTTTCCAAGGGCGACGCAATGTCTGAGCACAGGTGAACATTTCAAGCGCTGACACTGTCCCCCTCCACTGTAGCAGTCTGTGACAACGGACACTCCCCCTCCACTGTAGCAGTCTCTGACAACGGACATTCCCCCCCTACTGTAGCAGTCTCTGACAACGGACACTGGCCCCCTCTACTGTAGCAGTCTCTGACAACGGACACTGGCCCCCTCCACTGTAGCAGTCTGTGACAACGGACACTCCCCCTCCACTGTAGCAGTCTCTGACAACGGACATTCCACCTCTACTGTAGCAGTCTCTGACAATGGAGTCAGTCGCAGACATTCTCTCCTTCCACCAATCACCGTTATTAGTCTCTGACAATGGAGTCAGTCGCAGACACTCTCTCCTTCCACCATATCACCGTTATCAGTCTCTGACAATGGAGTCAGTCGCAGACGCTCTCCCCGTAGTCTGACTGAAGGTTTGATACTCGGGTAATGCAGCCGATGTTGATTGAACTATTTACACTTCTGCCGACTTCCCCAACGCAAAAACACAAAATTGCCTGCTATGTTTACTAGATCATGCATATCGGAGTATTTCCCGATAAAGCAAACATGCATGTGTCAAAAAATTACAGACCGTTGAATCCTAACAATTCCTGTCCGCGGGTGGCTAACATCACGGAACTGCTTGCAGCTGGAGCAGATGAATAGAGAGCCTTGAATAAACATTTATTGATGCAGAGGAGAGAGGCGATCTGAAGGAGAGACATTGTACAATGGAGTCAGGCTACTTACCACAGGATTCAGTAGAAGGTGGGTAATGGGACAATTGTGTTCAAAACGCAGCCAGTCGTGCAGTGCACGTTATGTTTTTTGGAAAAACAATGCGCATGAACATCTATCATGAATGACGGATCACGTTCCGCAGATGTTAGATAACAGTATTACTAGCTGTGCAGATATCAGTCGCGCCGAACGTCAGATGTGCATGTCAGCTTAACTTCACCTGTCTTTGTTCCTAACTGATGGCGGTCTTAACATTACCTGTCCTTGTTCCTAACTGATGGCGGTCTTAACGTCACCTGTCCTTGTTCCTAACTGATGGTGGTCTTAACGTCACCTGTCTTTACTCCTAACTGACGGCGGTCTTAACGTCACCTGTCCATGTTCCTAACCGACGGCGGGACAGGGACCATCTTGTATCCCAGTGTTGTCACTTTAACGTCTGGTGGCCCTTGTCCAGTTTCACCACAGGTACCTTAGCGTCACGTGGCCCTTGTCCAGTTTCACCACAGGTACCTTAGCGTCACGTGACCCTTGTCCAGTTTCACCACAGGTACCTTAGCGTCACGTGGCCCTTGTCCAGTTTCACCACAGGTACCTTAGCTTCACGTGGCCCTTGTCCAGTTTCACCACAGGTACCTTACGTCACGTGGCCCTTGTCCAGTTTCACCACAGGTACCTTAGCGTCACGTGGCCCTTGACCAGTTTCTTCATAGCAGCTTTGAACTTGTGAAGGCTGCGTTTATTCCTACCAGCCTCGGCTTCTCCACGCTCTGCATCTTCACAGACAGCTATGGCTTTGCATCTTCATGGACATCGTTATGGACATCTTCATGGACAGCTATGGCTCTGCATCTTCATGGACATCGTTATGGACATCTTCATGGACAGCTTTGGCTTTGCATCTTCATGGACATCGTTATGGACATCTTCATGGACAGCTTTGGCTCTGCATCTTCATGGACATCGTTATGGACATCTTCATGGACAGCTATGGCTCTG
>OY757542.1:1261031-1269463 GCA_963584105.1 Alviniconcha strummeri
CAAACTTCTCCCGGGCTTTTCCACTCCAGTATGAAATATTAAAAAAAAATAAAAAATCTCTGTATCGATAGCAGGTGCCTGCCTTCACATCTGAGTGTATTTCACGAAAAAAAGAAACAACAACAAACAAACAAACAACAACAAAAACAACAACAACAAAAACCAGTTCCAAACCAACCATGAAAGCAAACGGGTACAAATGAGCTGCTCAGTCATAGACTCATACAGGACACTTGCGGCGGGTTGGTCAGCTGCATGCTGTCTGACGCTCAGTGGAGCGTGGAAGGTGGTATCAAGGCAGAGCCAGCTGATCAAATTACAAGCAACATTCTCTTTTGCTGTTCGTGACACCATTTTATGCCTGAAGAGGATTCCGTAAAAACGCTGTGGAATAATTGAGAATAGTTTTTGTTTAATGGAGATGCAGAACCGTTGACAGTGTGCTAAGCACGCAAAGCTACACTCCGCCCTTTCCTAACACAGTGAACCTTTCCCCAACACAGTGAACCTTTCCCCAACACATTAAACTTTTCCCCAACACAGTGAACCTTTCCCCAACACATTAAACCTTTCCCCAACACAGTGAACCTTTTTCCAACACATTAAACCTTTCCCCAACACAGTGAACCTTTCCCCAATACAGTGAACCTTTCCCCCAACACAGTGAACCTTTCCCCAACACATTAAACCTTTTCCCTAAGACATTAAACCTTCCCCCAACATAGTGAACCTTTCCCCAACACAGTGAACCTTTGGATAACTGGAAGCAGGAAGAAAAGAAAGAAACAGGACTGACTCAAATGCTAAATATATAATCCCAAGCCAGCTGTGAAAGTCACATCAGAATTGACTCAGATGCTAAATATCTGTCCCAAAGCCAACCGTAAAGATCATTTCAGGACTGACTAAAATGCTAAATATCTAACTCAAAGCCAGCTGAAAGTCATGTCAGAATTGACTGAAATGCTAAATATCTAACCCAAAGCCAACTGTGAAAGTCATGTCAGAATTGACTGAAATGCTAAATATCTACCCCAAAGCCAACCGTGAAAGTCAAAGACAATGAATGAAAAATAAAAGTCTTAATAAGTGAAACACAATGTATTATATCAGAAATAAAATTCTTTCGAAGTGAAACACAATGTATTATATCTCAGAAGTGAAACACGATGTATTATATCACAAATAAATGTGACTCATTTTTATCGCAAGTTTTTTTTTATCGCAAAGGCGTACGACATTTTTCGTTTGAAAGGGATATATAAGGAATGAAGGTGAATGAGCCCATCACTCGAAAATTCACGATGCATTATATCACAAATAAATGTGACTCATTGTTATCGCAAAGGCCTACGACATTTTACGTTTGAAAAGTATAAATAAGGAATGAAGGTGAATGAGCCCATCACTCGAAAATTAGAAACATAGAGTTTCTCGCAAATTTGATCTATACAAGCAAGCAACAAGAGGTATAAGTACATGTAAACAGTTTTACACAGCAAACCGTTACATTTCTAAGATTTTGCTGAAAGCTCTGTTGCCATTTTTAATGTTTCATTTGTTGTTGTTGTTGTTGTTGTTGCGGTTTTCATGACCAAAGCAAGGGTTGCAGGAAGGTTGTTCATGCCGACAGCCCGACAACTCAGCAAATTCGCATGTTGCGTTTTGTCCTAATAACTAGCGTTCTGTTGAACCTTTTCTGTGTCTGGATCTTGTTTTAGAACGCTAGCAGTCATTCTTGTTTCACACTGATGATGATGGTGATGAAGATATTATTATTATTATCAAATCTGCGGCAACCAGACTGCAAAAGCCTGCTTCAGCCGTGATTTGTCTATAGTTGAGCGATCTGTACAGCTGAGCGATCTGTACAGCTGAGCGATCTGTACATCTGAGTGATCAGTACAGCTGAGTGATCTGTACAGCTGAGCGATCTGTACAGCTGAGTGATCAGTACAGCTGAGTGATCTGTACAGCTGAGCGATCTGTACATCTGAGTGATCTGTACAGCTGAGCGATCTGTACAGCTGAGCGATCAGTACAGCTGAGCGATCTGTACAGCTGAGCGATCTGTACAGCTGAGTGATCTGTACAGCTGAGTGATCTGTACAGCTGAGCGATCTGTACAGCTGAGTGACCTGTACAACTGAGTGATGAAAGCTGTACCCAAGTGAAAATGACACTGATGCGCTGAGGCCTGGACAACGAACACGGCTGTGTTTAGTTCAGTGACCATCCCTCCACACTATGCCCCCTGGAGTCGCGCACTGAAACTGCCCACAGACAACCTAGACTATCACTGCACCGAAAATCATGACTGCAATGTACACCTCCTACAGCAAACACTGCTGAAACGTCGTTCAACACGCAGACTGTATTCACAACGCCCGGTTCATCAAACGGTTAGTCTCAACAGCGCATGTGCGCGCGCTCGGAATGACGAGCGGAAAAGCAGCGGGCCTAGGAGACAAGAAACGATTTTTGTTCACTTTCTCCCTCGTGGTTTTATTGACAAGCCGGCCATAGCCACCTCCCGAGTAGGAGGACGGAGCGTCAACAAGGCAGAGTCTGCTTGTTTGGGATCCACTCCCCACTTGCAATGATCAGTGCTGACTGCGCCGGTCACTTGCTTAACATTTAGCACCCAGACCCTCGCCCACACCCGGCCCAGACACCAATGGCTTAACAGATAAAATATCAAGGTTTGATTCACAGCTCACGGGGGCGGGGATAGCTCAGTGGTTAGAGCGCCGGACTCGTGATTGAAAGGTCGCGGGTTCGAATCCCTGCTGGAACGGCGGGAGAATTTTCTTCTCCAGGGTCGACT
The DNA here is from genome assembly GCA_963584105.1 of Alviniconcha strummeri. Lineage (NCBI taxonomy): Eukaryota > Metazoa > Mollusca > Gastropoda > Provannidae > Alviniconcha > Alviniconcha strummeri. Next base: position 1,263,859 of record OY757542.1, read on the forward strand.
TTCTGTGCTGACTCTTATTTCGGTATCCGTTCCACCCCCGTGTTACCACAGTAGCACGTAAAAAATCCCGGTCATTCTGCCAAAAGTGCAGATGGCAGGTTACAGCTAAACACGCATACACCTTACGTATGTGGCTTTTATTGAACCGTGCTTCGGCATTGGTCACAACTTGTCCCTAATATGTCAAATGACATCTGAGGACATTAAGCATCAACTCATCATCACAGCTCACGACACTCTTCACTTTGTGTCGGAGGACAGTGATCATCATCAACAACAACAGCTGAAATACGTGAATCAAATGACCCGTGAAGACAGGAATTAGAATGGCGCAACACCTGTTAGGAGTTGCAGAAAGCAAAGGCAGCTTCTGGTCTCCTCAGGGCGTGATGCAGGGTATCTTTAGCAGGCTGCCTTTAGCAGGCTACCTTTAGCAGGCTGCCTTTAGCAGGCTGCCTTTCATGGCTTTGGGAGATCGCCTAAAGGACATCTCTTGGCTGGAAGGTGACCTCAAGTATGCACTGTTCCTGTGCAGTGACCCTGTAAACTGAACAAGAGACCCAGTTTACCGTGATGCCCAGGGGTGGTTGAACTGAAGCCGGAGGCGTAGTTGTATCATGACTTACTCACACAATACACAGCGTAGCCAGGCTAGATATCGGCATTAACCTCATGCGGTTCAGTCATCACCAAAATCAAATATTTTTTGTTTAGTCGTTCAGACGGTTTTAATGAAATTCGATCAACACGTAGCAGCACGTATCACTGATTTGTGAAAGCTTCAAGCAAACTAACCATATGTATTGTAATAAAATGCAAGTCCACAACAAAAACCTCTCTTAACACACACACACACACACACACACACACACACACACACACACACACACACACACACACACACACCCCACCACCACCACCACCACCACCACCACCAACCACCCACCACCACCACCACCAACAACCCCCCAAAACAACAACAAAACAAAAACAACAACAACAACAACAACAAAAACTATCCGGAGAAAATACACCGAAAGAGCGTTAATGAACGTTTGCCAGGTGGCTGCTTCATCTGTGACATGTGACACGGATCACTGACGTGCATCAGTGTGTGTGGTGTTTTGCTTCATCCTCCTCTCGCCTCCTCCGCAACCTGTTTCTGTGCCCGCCCAACGTCAGCACCCTGTTTCTGTCGCCCGACCGACGTCAACACCGGGTTTCTGTGCCCGCCCAACGTCGGCACCCTGTTTCTGTCGCCCGCCCGACTCAGCATCAGCTTTTTGTGCCCGCCCAACGTCAGCACCGTGTTTCTATCGCCCGACGTCAGCATCGTGTTTCTGTCGCCCGCCCAACGTCATCAGCATCGTGTTTCTGTCGTCCGGTCGACGTCAGCACCGTGTACCTATCGCCCTCCCGTCAGCTGTGTGGTGTGGTCGGCAGCAAAACAGACTATGCACCATAGTCGTACAGAGGGTGAGGTGAGCGATCTCTGGAAACATCGCCTTTTTAGTCAGCTGTAGGTACTGGCGCATCGCCACAGGATAACGGTGAGAACAAGTCCACTGAGAATACCCCCACCCCACCCCCAAAATAATAACACAGAAAGCAAACACACACACACACACACACACACACACACACACACACACACACACACACACACACACAACCAGAAAAGAAAGAAAAAAGAAAAGAAAAAAAGAAGAAGAAGAAAAGGCAGAAAAAGAAGAAATTAACACCACAAGTAATAAAATAAAACAAAACGAAGAAAGAAACAACAACAACGACAAGGAGGGGGTGTGAGGGAAGGAAAGAACAGAAGACACCGCCCCCTCCACCACCAACCGAACAAACAAGCAAGCAAGGCCCATAAAAGCAACCGACTGCCTATTGCAACAAAGGTGAGCTGCAGGAGCCAAACTCACCAACAGTTTAGAAACAAACCGCTTTTGTTAGACGTAGACACCACAGGGGCGACGCGCCAGCAACGCGAGGGACAATTAAGCCAGCAGTGTTCAACACTGGCTCTGGGCTCCGTGCTCGCTGTGGAAGGTCGGTGCCAAATGGCCGATTACGCAGCGATGAGTGGCTTTCAGGACTTCGTTTCTCCGACATACTGGAGAGGTTTGTTCATTCGGATGAAATTTTGCGTGTGGGCAACTGTTTTCTTTTCTGTCAGATTGTGGGTAAATGTAGACACAGGGACAGCCTCAAGCCACAGTTTACAGCTGTAGGTAAATGCAGACAGGGACAGCCTCAAGCTACTGTTTACAGTTGTAGGTAAATGCAGACAGGGACAGCCTCAAGCCACTATTTACAGCTGTAGGTAAATGCAGACAGGGACAGCTTCAAGCCACTGTTTACAGCTGCCACTGTTTACAGTTGTAGGTAAATGCAGACACAGGGACAGCCTCAAGCCACTGTTTACAGCTGTAGGTAAATGCAGACACAGGGACAGCCTCAAGCCACTGTTTACAGCTGTAGGTAAATGCAGACACAGGGACAGCCTCAAGCCACTGTTTACAGCTGTAGGTAAATGCAGACACAGGGACAGCCTCAAGCCACTGTTTACAGTTGTATTCCCACTTAGAGGCGGCTACGCCTACTTTGCAAAGTGAAACTGCTGGTGACGGATTTTGCGTTTCCTAAATGTCTCATGCGTAGAAACCCACCAGAGGACTGTGCAACGGGGAAAGAGCTGGAGCAAAACGGAAAATCGGCAACGGCGACATTAACGGGTGTGCGCTGTCAGTGCGCTATAATTTATTACAAGCTATTTGCAGGAACAGTGTAACAGTTTTCAGCACCCATAGCTATTTGCTTTACCTTCCTATGTGTTGTACCGCGGTCATAAAAGAATGTGTCTCGTGAAACAGTCTCCTTTTCCGTGGATTACTGTCAGTGCCAGCGCTAACACGTGGCACATTAAGGTACAGTGGCAGATTGCCACAAGGGACTGGAGCTACAACATGCAATCACTGGGGCACCTACAGATTTCTGGATTTGTCTGTTAAAAGCAACAATATAACAAACGGAGTCGCCGGATGTGCTACGTTAGAGAGGGAAAAAGCACTAGGCCATAAAAGGTTTGACTGTCATTAATTTTAGAGTTTTCATTACACATGCCACGCGCGAGGAAATCAATCTCAGTCTCGATTACAATCTGTTCCAGTCTGTCTCCATTCAGGTGTACAATTAATCATGTATCAGCCTCGTAGACTGCTGGTGCATAATTTTGCACAATCTCCTCAACACGTTTGCAATGTATGGCGTACGTGGGCCACTCGCTGGCTACTGATGAAGGCTCAGTTACCATCTTTCACAATCTCGCCCATAGGTGCCAAATTAACAATGCAGCTGACATGCGTATGTTCCTTTGATTACAGTTTCACGTGATAGCAAACGAACGTGCGAAGCAACCAATATATACCCAGTCTTCACCCTGCAAACAGCTGAAATCTTTGTTTTTGTTTCTATTCACAGGACACTCTTCGCGTGGGCACCGCTCTTTATGTCGGTTTCATCAAGCGACTGTCTGGCAGCAAACACCGATTGTGGGTGACTTTCATTAACATCGGGCTGGACCGGAGGTGATTAATCTGAAACTGGGCTATTTTTGCTAGATGACTGTTGGCCGCAGGTGCCACACGGCAAGTGATTGTATCATACTCTGGTGACATTGTTTGATTGCCTGCCGTACCGGAGAAATAAAAACGGAAATCAGAAATGAAGGATTTTGATTAATTCTTGATATTTAACACCCAGTCAACGGCAAGCAGTCACACCAGGGCAACACGCCAGTCTCCAAATCACAAGTCTGGATCACTCTTCTGGTCCCCATACCGCGAAACAGTTAACACCACCACCACCACCACCACCACCACCACCACCACCAACAGCAACACTAATAATGCACTCTTTTATGTGCTATTTCTCCCAAACTGGAGCACGTAGCCCATTGCAAAGCCCATTACAACAAACGTAACCAATCTCCCCATTTACTTGTTGAAAACTGACCAAAACCATTTCAGACGTTCGTCAGCACGTGTACAAGGATGATCATTTTTAAGAAGTACTAAGCGAAAACGCAACTGGCCAAATTACAACTAATAAGTCCAATCCAGTGTTATAACACACACACACACACACACACACGCACGCACGCACGCACGCACGCACGCACGCACGCACGCACGCACGCACGCACGCACGCACGCACGCACGCACGCACGCACGCACGCACGCACGCACGCACGCACGCACGCACACATTCACATTTTCACGTACACACACACTCACTCACTCACATTCACGTACACACACACACACACACACACACACACACACACACACACACACACACACACACATACATACACACGCAAACCCACCCACCCACCCACCCACACACACACACACACACACACGTACACACACACCACACACACACACACACACACACACACACACACACACACACACACACACACACACACACACGTACACACACACACACACACACACACCACGCCACACCACACCACACCACACCACACACGTAAACACACACACCAGGCGGAAGCCCGGGCGCCTGTATCAACCCGTTTGATGACAAGCAGCATGAACTATTTTATTCCGCGGACCCACCTGGCGGTGTGTTGTTAAGTGTCAGCCACGTTTAACGCAAGGGAAAGGCGGAGAGAGGATGTTTGCCTAAACAGTGAAGCTGGGCGACATCGTCATGTAAGTAGACCTGGTGAGTTCAGGTTACTGGCAGCAGGCGAAGAAGCCGGGCCGTACTGTGAGTGATGCAGACAGAGACAATGAAGATGGGACAGCTCGGAGTTCTCAGTGCTGGGGCCGCCATCCCTGTGGTGGCGGGGCCACTCCGGGAGGAATGAACAGACCTGCTGGGAGCGGAGGAGGCGGGGTGGCCCGGTGGTACAGTCATTTCTGGATGGAGGAATTGCGGGTTGCAATCCGGAATTGGGCAGCAACCTACAACCCGCTCTCTTTCGTCTCGGGTGTTGGACTGAATGTCCAGTCCTTGGGATAGGAGGAGCGCTCAAGCTCCGCGTGCTGCAGATGTGTGCAAGACAAACACAAGATGGCCGACAGAGCACTGATTTGAGTCACGTGACACTACATCAGCCAGTGCACACACTGCAGTCAGGAGAAAGAAGAAGGGGGGGGGGGGGGGGGGGCAGAAACAGACAGACATAGGGGTTGTGGGTGGGGAGGTGGGGTTGTGGACAAGGGGTACAATGGAGCAGTGGGAATGACCACACGCCCAGGAATGTGCTGGTTACGTGTTGCTTGGTCAAGCGGTGAAGGCAGACCGTGAGATCGGATCAATGTCTGATCAAGACTGAGCATGGAACCCAGCAGTTATTCACAATGAACGCAACGCGTGCAATGCATTGTTCCCTTCCGTCTTAAAGATGCTCTCACCGCAATACGTAATTACGTGGTGTAAACTGACCGGCAGATTTGCAAATGTAATGCCAGATTGTGAAACAATGGCGTTGTGATTTGTAGATGGTCTACTTCAGATAAAGGACTGAGGGAAACAGGAAGGGCGGAGGCCATCACCAAGAAGGGC
>OY757542.1:1274663-1285361 GCA_963584105.1 Alviniconcha strummeri
TGATGATGACAATGACAGCATTTCCTAGCGTATATCTACAGCGGTTTAATGATGCTCAGTGCTCTTCGGTGAGCCGATTTTGCATGAAACAAAAGGGATAGACATGATATTAAAGGACACGAAAACAACAGGGGTAGACATGGTATTATAGGGCATGGAAACAACACAGGTAGACATGATATTATAGGACATGGAAACAAAGCAGGTAGACATGGTTTTATAGGACATGGAAACGAAAGACAGTCCTACATATAGTTTCCTTTGGACTGAAACGTGGCTTTCTCTTTCCATCATGAAAATAAAGTAGTCATAATCGTGCAGTTTCTGTTTCTCGTGTGAGCAAACAAGAATTGTTTATTCTAATGAGTGAAAGGGATACACAAAGGTCGACGGACACATCAGAAAAGGGGTTTATTTATTCATTCGTGGCTGGATAAATGGATGGAGAACATACCGTCGCTGTCGCTAGTCACAGCGTTATACCCGTGACTCTTGCCACATGTCATCAGTTCTCTGTCTTTGTCATTCTTGCATCCAGCACTTCTCCATCTATTCAATCAACGATCAGTTCTCCATCGTGCAGTTTCTGTTTCTCGTGTGAGCAAACAAGAATTGTTTATTCTAATGAGTGAAAGGGATACACAAAGGTCGACGGACACATCAAAAAAAGGGGTCTATTTATTCATTCGTGGCTGGATAAATGGATGGAGAACATACCGTCGCTGTCGCTAGTCACAGTGTTATACCCGTGACTCTTGCCACATGTCATCAGTTCTCTGTCTTTGTCATTCTTGTACCCAGCACTTCTCCATCTATTCAATCAACGATCAGTTCTCCATACATCCAGTCAACTATCACTTCCCAATCCATCAAATCAACGATCGGTTCCCCATCCAACCAACCAAGGATTAGTTCTCTATCCATCCAGTCGAAGATCCGGTCTGTATCTAGCCAATGGACGATTAGTTATTCATCCATACGATAAACATTTCGTCTACCCTATCCATGATCAGTTCTCTCTCGATACAACAGCAGCAGCAACAAAACGATAATAATAATAGGGAATCTATAGAGCGCTTTTAGAGACTGAAAGCACTTTACACCTAAACATGCAAAGAAGCGAAAAACGTAATAAATATAATCATACAAAGTATAATAACACACACGCACACACACACACACACACACACACACACACACACACACACACACACACACACACACACACACACACACACGGCCGAGAAGGACAACGACAAAATTAAAAGAGGCCGTACTGCTTTTGAAAAAGGTCAGTTTTAAACTAGTTTCAAAGGCAGGTATAGAAAACCTGTGATGGAGAGCGAAAAAGAGAAGCCAGTATTTGTGCTTTAGAAAATTAGCTATTACTGGTCAAATTACTGTTTGACGAGGTAAACTTTAGGTTTCTTGTGAAGGCAGGAAGGGAAAGGCTGTTACTGACAGCGAAAGGAAGGGAAAGGCTGTTACTGATAGCGAAAGGAAGGGAAAGGCTGTTACTGAGAGCGAAAGGAAGGGAAAGGCTGTTACTGACAGCGAAAGGAAGGGAAAGGCTGTTACTGAGAGCGAAAGGAAGAGAAATGCTGATTTTGTGCAGCAGAGAACAGAGCACCCACCATGCTGTTGTCTTTTGAGGGTGGGGATGCAAAAAGTAATCAACGGTCAGTTCTCCATCGATCCAGTCAACGACCATAATCGCCTATTGCAACTGTCACATGGCTTGCGAGTAAACGCAGTGCATAGATAAACTCCAGCATAGATACATTGTCGAATGGTTGAATGGCTGGTTGCATAATCAGCATTGCGTGTGCGTGCAGAATGATTGTGTATCAATGGCTGGTTGCATAATCATAATTGCGTGTGTGTGCAGAATGATTGTGTATCACTCCGCTACGCTTCACAACCCGGCCACAGCACCATGGCTGGCGGTGGTGGAGTTTGCCGAAACACTTCACACCGCGCTAGTATTGGTCAACAATACTACTGTCCACCGAGTGCATCGGTGTCGGACTTAATTATGCTAAATAAAGTTTTCAGTTCTCACGACTGTTGCCATTGTATCTTCTTTGGTCTGTGAGAGAGCGTCAAATGTACGAGTGACTAAGTTAAAGATTGCAAGTGTGCGTTTGGTATGAGAACAAGTATTATGGTGTATTTAGGGGCTCGAGTTTTCGTTTGTAATATTTCAAGTTATATGGGGTACTTGAAGGGCGAAAGCTTGAGCCATTTCGAAAGCGGGAGTTTGGGAAAGAGCAATGGAGGGATGTAGGATATCGCAAGAGCTGGTTTGGGGTAGTTCAAGGGAAGGGGTCTGTTCGGCCAGTAGCCGTATTTCAAGACTGCAATTTTGAAGGTATTTCAAGAGCAAAAGTATTAGGGTATCCGAAGAGCAAGAGATGTAAAGTTATCAAAAGTAGGATTTCCATGTCCCGCAGGGCCCTGGTTGGTGCCTGTGTGTGCTTCGGTGCGTGTCCACGAATGCGTATCAATGCACGTGCACCGCAGGTATGATGACCATTTAAACGCAGTGACGTTTTTAATTCGAAACAATGAATGCTTTGTAGATTCGTCCAACTGATATGGACTGTGCACTTCTGCCAGAGATAAATTCGTCTCTAATCCCAGGGGGGCAACAGCTGGAGAACGAGCTAGCACTAATGCACACATGACCACTAATGACAAGCTGATGAAACCCACCACACGTACTGGTCACCAATTGGCAGTCAGTTCCACTGGACTCTGTGGACATTCTATATGCATTCAATTTAGGTTGGGGTGGGGCAGGCTGGCCGTGGTCCTGAAGCAGATTTTGTGTGTGAAGCCTCTTGGGATGTGCAGGCATGAGGTGGGCGTCACCGCACGTGTCCTTCCGCAGTTTATCACCAAGGTGACGTTGTTAAAGAGGCCGGTCAGCAGCTACCAAGGTGACGTTGTTAAAGAGGCCGGTCAGCAGCTACCAAGGTGACGTTGTTAAAGAGGCCGTCAGCAGCCAGCCAGGTGACGTTGTTAAAGAGGCCGGTCAGCAGCCAGCAAGGTGACGTTGTTAAAGAGGCCGGTCAGCAGCCACTAGCCGGACCGTAAAGTGGATAATTATTTATTCCAGTGCCAGCCGTTGTACGGCGACGGATCAGTCTTCTCTCTGTGCTAGTTTCTGCTTACCGACAAAGAAAAGTTAACTGGTTATTCGGTTAAACTTGTTTTTACACCGAGTTGTCTTCAAAGATGTACTGGCAGGTACCGAGAGCACAGGAGGTGGGAGAAAAGAGAGACAATACCTAACAGTACAATGTCGCCACCAGAATCACTCCTGCATTAAGAAAGGCAGCGATGACAACCATTTTAATGTTTCACTAATTGTGAAAGACAAAGTCACATGACAATGCAAACAGACCACAACATTTCGAAAGAGAAGAGAACCGAAGCGGAATTGAACCGAGGTCCTTCTGTTCCCCAACCTGACGCTTCACCGCTAGGCCAAGCCAGCTCACAGAACAGTCCTGATTCGTTTTTAAACAGCATAGCGCCAGAGTAAATTCCTTTTGTCGGAGACAAGGATGGAAAGAGAATCGAAGGCAGAATGTGCAGGTGGTTACCACATTTTTGTGTGATGTGTTCACGATTCGGCACCTGCAAATATCTTATTATATTAGTCATTAGTTTTAATTTATTTTGGGTACTTTAATGCGCTTCAGTTGTCCGTCAAGTCCAGCCGATTCTTATCCTTCCACCACGAAGCTCGACTTTATCCAACGCTGTACTGACTGGGTGTAAAACATCAAGTTACTTACTGACTCTAACGCTGTACTGACTGGGTGTAAAACGTCAAGTTACTTACTGACTCTAACGCTATACTGACTGGGTGTAAAACATCAAGTTACTTACTGACTCTAACGCTATACTGGCTGGGCATAAAACATCAAGTTACTTACTGACTCTAACGCTATACTGACTGGGTGTAAAACATCAAGTTACTTACTGACTCCAACGCTATACTGACTGGGCATAAAACACCAAGTTACTTACTGACTCCAACGCTATACCGACAGTGGCAGTGGCCACGGATAGCCCGCAGTCCGATGACAGCACACCGGGTAGTGGCCGCCAGAGTCGTCTCACGGCTTTGTGGTTCATGCACGTGACATACCACGCTACCACCGAGTCCTGAGGGACAAAGACCCCGACGCAGATCCCATCGTGGGCGTGCGCTGTGTGACTCCTTCGTCATGATAGCATAGCAGGAAACATATGTGTTGATAACGCGATGTGAGCTGGGCCCATAAATATGAGGAGAAAATAACTCCCTTTATCTTCTAAACTGCGGAGATCGGGGGGGGGGGGGGGGGGGGGGAATGGCATATGTGGAGTGCAGACAGTACTGTCCGACGGGCCTAAACGCGTTAGACTTTAGAGACGTATGACTGTTTCTATGTTAAGTAACCTAACGCGTTTGACTTTAGAGGCTTATGACTGTTTCTATGTTAAGCAGAACGCATTAATTTTGATGTTAGAGATGTATCACTTTTTCTACGTTAAGTAATCTAAACGCGTTTGATGTTAGAGACTTATGACTGTTTCCACGTTAAGTAACATAAACGCGTTTGATGTTAGAGACTTATGAATATTTCTATGTTAAGTAACCTAAACGGATTTGACGCTAGAGACTTATGAATATTTCTATGGTAAGTAACCTAAACGCGTTTGCAAATGGCGGCTCTGATGCTGCCGTTGCCGACCGAGGCTACTATTGAGGGGAAATAAACAACAACAGACGGACACCTGTAAGTACAAACGTCATCGCATGTACAATTATTCACAAAATGTTGGATTCTTGCATCAAGACATCATTATCAACACAGACAGCGAAGAGGAAACGGGAAATGTTCTAATGGAAATGGGCCATTGGGTCACTGACGTCTGCTACAATCGAAGTGAACTTTAATTGAACTTTGAACTTGAAACTGACTTAGCTGTTGTCATGCGATGTTCAGTTTCGAGTATTTGACGTCACGTGCGTTGCATTCTTGGTAAAAGAAGGTACCTACCCGTTGGAAAAACAAACGCAATCAAATTGCCATTTTGGAATCTTTTGGCTACTTGTGCATGTGGAAGGAGAGCCGGACTTACGGACTCCAGAATATCATGATTAGAGGCTATCCGCCTTTAACTTCATTTACTCATTATACATAATTATGGGCCCTGATGATCACGTGCTTGACAAGCGAGTCAGTGCAGGCGTACGGCGTGGTGTGACTGAAGCTGATGGAGCGCATCGCCTTCATGCTCACACTGCTATTGCCTGTCGGAGTGCCGCTGATACTGACACCTTTGCGCCACCTTAGCGCACGGCACAGACGGAATTGTATTATTGGACAAAACTAGTCGATACGACCGTTTCATTCCCCATGAATAATTGAAAGAGAAGCCCACTCACGATGTAGAAGTGTGATACGATTCTGTCCTCTTCACGTCAGTGGACCCAGCTTCACCAGGAGCGCGAATAGCTCAGCGGTACAGCGACGGACTGGTGATCGAAAGGTCGCGGTTTCGAGTCCTGGCAGGAGCTGCGGGAGAACATGCATTCTTCTCCAAGGTTAACTTTCTGTGCTGACTCTTTAGTTTCATGTCCGTTCCATCCCCGTATATTACCGCAGTAGCACGTAAAAGATCCTGGTCGGTCTGCTACAGTGGATGTGGCATGTTGCATACAGATAAACACGCATGCAATCTATATTATGTGGCTTTGAATGAAGTGACATTGTAAACTGTTGCATTTCTGTATGGTGCACACAAAACATGCGCCGAGACGGCAGCGGTTTCACTTGGCATCAGCCATGTAACAACCAAATAATAATAATGGATACTTAGAGCGCATAACCCGCACAGGCCCTCAGCGCTTGCACATGTTTTACATATACAACGCATACAACACGACGCACAGGCATGCACGCACGCACGCACGCATACACACACACACACACACACACACACACACACACACACACACACACACACACACACACACACACACACACACACACACACACACACACACTGGCAATGGGACTGAAGAAAAGGTTTCTAAAAAGAGAAAAGTTTTAACAACGATTTGAAAGAGCTGACAGAGATAGAATGGCGGACAGAAAGACGGAGTTGTTCCAGATGCACTGACTACTGGGCTTTGTTCGGATGGATGATATTCTGAATACTCGGGTGTCTGCAGAAGAGCGGAGCTACCAGGAAGGAGTGTAAAGGTGAAACATTTATGAAAGGTAGATGGGTGCCTGATGAGAAATGATCGTAAAACAAAGCAAAAACAACACATATTCGATGTTTGGTGTTTAGAAAGAAGATACTTAGGACAGCCCGTCAAAAGCGAGTTGCATTGCAAACGTACACAACAGTTTTGTTGTTGTTGTTGTTGTTGTTGTTGTTGTTGTTGTTGTTGTTGTTGTTGTTGTTGTTGTTGTTGTTGTGACCTCTTCGGACAGATAGTGGCGTATTTGCATTAATCTGACGAAGTTCCAGATAGCATATACGACAGAGGAGATTCGCTGTTTGAAATAGAGTAGGATCAAGGCAGACACCTAGGATGTGAACTGTGTTGGCAAGTTTAATGGCAGAACCCTTCAGGTTTGTGGAATGTGGAACAGGGTTGAGAATCGTCTTTGAGAATAACGCTGTAATACACCTCTTCGGTGGACATTGGAAAACGCGCTATAAAATGCTAGTGACTCAGTCAGAATCACTTGTGACAAGAGCGCAGTGAGTCTGACGGAGAGCAGAGAGTAGTGCTATATAAAAGTGGTCAACACCTGCTATGTACATTACGATGTCTGTCTTGTCATATACATCAACATATTTTGCCCGCTCAAATGCTCCGTTTTCATCTGCATCCTTAAGTCTGACTAACGCACTCGGATTCCGCAAACGCAGAAATTAAGGTCCCCTCTATTGACAACCTAGGGGTGACAAATCAGTGTTCCTCCATTAACCCCTGGAGAGGGTCACAATATAGCCACGTCTGCTTCGCCTCTGCGACGAATTGTTTCTTTGTCCTAATCTCTGCTTTCCCAGTCGTTTCACCGTCATTTGTCTTTCCAAATAGTCTCCCTACTTTGCAACTGCGTTAGTTTTGGCTGATCGGTTTCCCGTGTTGGCCTACAAAATAAACAGATCACCCTACTCATTAAAGTCACAAGCGTTCTAATCAGATTCTCGTGTTGAGTTTGTGCGGAAAATAAATAGGCACCAAAATAAGCATTACTGTGCACCACAAAAGTGAATCACGCACACTTTTAATATGATCAGTTTTGATTTGTGTTGAAAGTTTGTGCTGAACAGGTATCTGGGAATATTTCTGGAAATGTCCTCGGTTGCCAGTAAATTCAGGACCCTTTCTGGCCTGGTTGAGTTTGCTATTGATTGCGCTGTGTGTAGAACTGTGAACCAGATTTTAAGATGTGTTTTAGTGACTGCTGTGTGGAGTGACTGTGAATGTGTGATTCGTGACAAGGTGACCCCGTGCGGTGCGCGGGACCTAAAGAAACAATAATGACTCCTCTCTCTCTCTCTCTCTCTCTCTCTCTCTCTCTCTCTCTCTCTCTCTCTCTCTCTCTCTCTCTCTCTCTCTCTCTCTCTCTCTCTCTCTCTCTCTCTCTCTCAGTATCCGTGCTCGCAGGACAAGTTTTATTGCTGCATCTACAAACGGTCTGTCCAACAGCTGGTGTCTGTCTGGTACCATCGGTCGCCGCTAAGCTCTAATATTAATGATGACATCTTTCAACCAATCACAACACTACTTCTGACAGACAACGAGTGAACTGGGCAGCCAAAGAGGGAAGTCGAGCACACAAACATGTTACTGCTTAACGCTCTCAATCATGGTTTGTGTCAAAGAGCGGTTTGCTGACGTCAGCGGAGCAAGCGGCGACCGATGGTGCCAGACAGACACCAGCTGTTGGACAGACCGTTTGTCGTACCGCAGCCGTCTCAGCCGTTCCTGCAACGATGCTTGGCTGTCCAAGAAACTGCGTCTGATGTTGGAAAAAACGCAGTGCCTCAGATGTTGGGGGAAAAAATGCAATGCCTCTGATGTTGGAAAAAACGCAATGCCTCTGATGTTGAAAAAATGCAATTCGTCTGATATTGGGGAAACGCAGTGCATCTGATGGCAAAACGCAGTGCATCTGATGGCAAAACGCAGTGCGTCTGATGTTGGCAAAACGCAGTGCGTCTGATGTTGGCAAAACGCAATGCGTCTGATGTTGGCAAAACGCAGTGCGTCTGATGTTGGCAAAAAGCAATGCGTCTGGTGTGGGAAAAATGCAATGGGTCTGATGTTGGCAAAAGGGAGTGTCTGATGCTGGAAAACGCAATGCATCCGATGTTGGAAAAACGCACCGTCTGATGTTGGAAAAAAACGAAATGCGTCTGACCAGTTCTGGGCAGGAGTGCTGATTACTTAGCAATATTAACGAAGATGATGAAGTGATGCTTAATGTCCTCAGATGTCAGTTGACATATTAGGGACAAGTTGTGACCAATGCCGAAGCATGGTTCAATAATTATTTAAGTCAACGGAAACCAGAAGGTTCGTTAGGACGGACAGCTCAGGACGGCCACCTCGACTCTCACACAGCTCCTGAACTATGATTAACGAAGGAATTGCAAATGGCTTAAATGTTTTACGTGGAGATCAAAATGCGCTGGTGTAGACACTTTTCATGTTTTCCGGGCACGTGAGGTTTAATTGTGAGTTTTGCATATATTGTTATGTACCAACCATTTGTCGATTATCATCATCATTTTTTTTATTATTATTATTTTATTTTTATTATTATTATTATTATTTTTTTGGGGGGGGGGAGGGGAGGGGGGTGCTTTTTGTGTTTATGAAATGAAAACCCCGGCAAGGTCAAGCGGTTGACATTGTACCGACTTCAAAAACAGCTCTGCACTTTGTATGTCACTTTGGTGTCAAGCTGTGTCAGTGCAGCCACCGCTGTGTCTGTTTCCCAGAAGGAAAATGTCCGGATCAATGGCGATAATTACCGGCGTGCAGACCGAGAGGTCACATGCCTTGCTGCCCGCAGGCTGGACGGTAGCAGTCGTCTCGAGCAGTCGTCGGTCACTGCCGACGACCCGCTGCCATTTGGTCGGTGGCTGGTGCCCCGGGCTGCGCGCGGTTCTCGCCCCTTGTGGGGCAGTGCCGTCAGCACGTGCACACAGGGGGCGCTGCTTGCGGATGGCGGAGCGGTTACACGCCACGCTTCTCGCTCTCCCTTCTCTCCCCAATCTGCAAGGTGGTCAGCACCACTGCCGGTCGTGGCCGGATCTCCTTTTGGATGTAATGATGAAGCGGTGAAAAAATTCAGAGAAGAAGCAGAAACACACCAGCGTCAGTGTCTGTTGTTGTCCGTCTTGCTCCTGCTGTTCTTCATCACCTCTTCTTGCTGTTCTAGTCCTTCTTTCTTTCTTCTTCTTCTTCTTTGTCGTCTTGGGATGATACTAAATGGTTGACGAGACGTTAAACTCCAATAACCAGCCTTTCTTTTTTCCTTTCCCGTTCACTGACTGACTGGGGCGTGTTTGCGTGGAATTTAATTCATACATGCATGAAAAGCTGAGCTTTCTGATTGACTACAGTCTAGTACCCGAAGTCGACCAGAATGTGTACGACACGTGAAAAAACCAAACTGAGGAATTACTGAGAGGCGACATGGGGCAGTGTCACGTTGACAAAAGAAGTGTAATTTATAGTGCAGCATTTGCAGCTCTCTCTCTCCTCCTCTCTCTCTCTCTCTCTCTCTCCTCTCTCTCTCTCTCTCCTCTCTCTCTCTCTCTCTCTCCTCTCTCTCTCTCCTCTCTCTCTCTCTCTCTCTCTCTCTGAACTCCCTACATCGAAGAGTAGGCAACTTAATCTTTCTTATCCTTCCCTATCTACAGAGCAAAGGATGAGTGCACTTGGAATTTTAATCCTACCGCAACAGCTCGCTTACAATAAAGGAATAGTTATGCATACAGTTCTTAATAATAATTCCTCAAATTACATGGCACAACTCTTTATTAGTCACCAGTCCCACTACACTAACTCCAGGAATAACATCTACGTGCCAAGGCCAAGACTTGACTAATTTAAAACTCGCATATCCTTCGCTGGAGCGTCCCTCTCTGGAACTCCCTGCCTCAAAATATAAAGTCATGTATTTCTCTTCCGTGTTTCAAACGTAATCTGCACAAATATATGTCTGAGAATAAGCATTCGTCAAATTTGGGCGGATCTGTCTGAATCACACGCCGGTTTGCCTAAAACAAGTGAGTGTTGTATACATGTATGACCATGAAAGAAATGTTGATGTTTCTGCACATTTGTAGCAACTATGAAACTGCATTAATCAATTGCTTAATCGTGCTTATAATATTTGTTTGTGGTATTGTGTTTATTTGTGTTTGTAGTATAGCAAGGACTGGCTGTTAGATAGGTCCAGATGGACTTAATGCTACTATCCTTGAGTATTAAAGTTTTCGAGTTCGAGTTCGAGTTTGAGTTCTCTCTCTCTCTCTCTCTCTCTCTCTCTCTCTCTCTCTCTCTCTCTCTCTCTCTCTCTCTCTCTCTCTCTCTCTCCTCTCTCTCTCTCTCGTGTAGGGCATCTTCTCTCTCTCTCTCTCTCTCTCTCTCTC
>OY757542.1:1286761-1341761 GCA_963584105.1 Alviniconcha strummeri
CCGCCATCAAGACGCTGCACTTGGACACCGTATTGCCAGTCTAATCAAGGGGAAATAGCCAGGGGCGCCGCGTGATTGGGGAGAGGTGTTGGGGCGGTGTGGAGGAGGATGGTTAGTGAGGGATTTTCCCACTCATACATGAATACCGAGCAGGGCCGGGCTCCTAGACACTGCCTCAAAAGGGGCGTTCTGTCCACGTATCTGACAGTCTGTCTGCACGGGTCCCCCTTCCCACTCCCCCCTCCCCCTGCACACCTCCCCCCCTCCACCCCCACCCCCGTTCTGTCCACGTATCCTACCGTCTGTCTGCACGGGTCCCCCCTCCCCACTCCCCCCCTGCACACCTCTCCCCACCCCTCCCCGTTCTGTCCACGTCTCTGACAGTCTGTCTGCACGGTCCCCCCCCCCCCCCAACCGCCCCGCTCTGTCCACGTCTGACAGTCTGACTGCACGCCCCCCTTCCCCCCCCCCCCCCCCATACCCCCTTCCCCCCCGCATGCTTTCCGTTTGTTGGTGTGTCAACGAAAGTTTGGCTGGTGTTGCATGTGTCACCGCTCTCTCTCTCTCTCTCTCTCTCTCTCTCTCTCTCTCTCTCTCTCTCTCTCTCTCTCTCTCTCTCTCTCTCTGAGTGTATTTGTGAGGCTGTGTATATATCTAAGTGTATAATAATAACAATAGAGTATTTTATACTTGTTGCTGAAGAAATGAGGAGTGTGTGGTGGTAGAGGGTGGGGGTGATGAGATGAGGAGTGCTGCGGGGTAAGGGTCGGGGTGGGGTGAGGAGTGTGTGTGGGTGGGGGGTGGGGGTGAGGAGGTGTGTGGGGGGTAGAGGGACGGGTGGAGTGTGAGGGTTACCGTAACATTTCTTTTGCAGTGTGTCATTTTTACCCAGAATCGTACAAATTACGTGTTTGGTTAATTCTGTTAATAAAATATAAAAAATAAAAATAAAATACATCATCCGAAACACAAAGAGGACCATAACTAATATTTGATTTGACAATTTGCGTACTGTTCCTTTTAAGATAAACTACAAGCAATATCATATTCAAAGTTATCTCTTGTGGCTTACAGATGTGAAGGCAGCAAACATGATAACATAAAACTAAAGTAACCAAAGACATGACATAAAGTCTTGCGAGAGACGGAAGGAGGAAAGGATCGGACGGACCAGAAACAGAAGCAGGAATAGAGCTGCTTTTTCACTGGGCAAGTCTTGGGCAACAGGTCCCAGTCCCGCCCCCAGCCCCACCCCACCCCCAGCCCCCACCCTCCGCCCCAACGACCAACGATCGAATGTCTTGGCGCCTTCTGAGTGACCACACTGCTCCACCCCTCATGTCCTCTCATTTTGTGGAGAGAGGTGCGAGCTAAGAGGATTATTACTGTCTGCAGACGCTCAGAGCTGGCCTGTTTGGCTTTCTCTGATCCCCTTTATCCACCACCACCCCTCCCTTCCGGAGCGGGGGAGGGAATGGTACCCGCTAGTTCCCTGAGAGGCTGGATCCTGAGGATCCCCTGGTCAAACACTGACCGGCCTCAGCAATCAGCCAATGAGGGCCTTCCTGCTGACCTCAGCGTCCCCTGTCAACGTGAGCCGGGCTGCCTTTGATGGAGGGGCTGACCTGGACCAGTCCGCGCTAAGTGTGTATGGCTAACAGCTTCCGCTTCGTCTCTCGGGCTAACAAGGGTAAGGTCAGGGTGCCTGGATCACTGGTCAGGGACGGGTTGATAAGAACACTGGTCCAAAGCGGCGGGTAGCACCTCGCCCGGGATGCTGCTGGCGCCCTGCTGGACTACAGGGACAATGATAGAGGAAGTCTGATTCAATGGGACAATGATAGAGGAAGTCTGAATCTGTAGGACAGTGATGGAGGAAGTCTAAGTTTGTAGGACAATGATGGACAAAGTCTGTGTCTATAGGACAATGATGGAGGAAGTCTGGGTCTGTAGGACAATGATGGAGGAAGTCTGAGTCTATAGGATAATGATGGAGGAAGTCTAAGTTTGTAGGGCAATGATGGAGGCAGTATGAGTCTATAGGACAATGATGGAGGCAGTATGAGTCTATAGGACAATGATGGAGGCAGTATGAGTCTATAGGACAATGATGGAGGCAGTATGAGTCTATAGGACAATGATGGAGGCAGTATGAGTCTGCAGGACAATGATGGAGGAAGTGTGAGTGGCAGGCTCCAAGAGTAGCAGGGAAGTAACATTTCGGGAGAACTCCCTCCTCAAATCGGGGGATAATGGCATCTCTCTGTCTCTCTGTCTCTCTCTGTGTCTGTCTATATCTGTCTGTCGGTCTGTCTGTCTGACTCTCTCTCCCCCCCCCCCCCCCCCTCTCTCTCTCTCTTGAATAAACGGTACATTTTCATTTCATGGGGAAATTGGACTCACGTAAAATGTAGAATTACATTACACAAAACTATTACAGGCCAGGTGCCCGTCGAGTTGCAGCTGAAAACCCGTATCCACAGTCACTGTCATCATCACTGCTCACATCCTCTTCCTCTCAGACCTCCTCATCAGAACTATCGTATGGTATGGCATTTCACTGTCAGAAGACTCCTCGGAACTCATCTTTGCCAAATAATTTTATACGATTGCACTGTGTAGGCTGAACTGAAGCAAAATACAATTCGGCGGCAAAAAGGACTTTGCTGCGTGATATATTCTTTTTTGCGTAATTGTTTATGGAAAAAAACAACAACACTAAAATAATGACGTCGTTTTGCACACAGACTGCCCACACTGCGTTTCTTGGTTATATTTCTTGTAGAAAAAAAAGAAGAAAAAATCCGACTGCTAAAATGTCAAATATGTCCATCGATCACCGGTGATCGAAATTCAAGGGAAATAATTGGGAGGAGTTGAAACTGGATTTAAAAAGTCCAATTTTCACACGATGCAATTCACTGGAGCTTGGCATTTTCACAGAACCAAAAATGTGTCCATAATGATGCTGGTAATTAGCACAAATACTTAATTTGGTCCGGAGCACAAATAACATGTCGGGGGGGGGGGGGGGGGGGAGAGACAGCTAGATAGACAGTCGACCAACGGCGTAGGTCATAAAAGGCGAGTACTTAACCAAATGAAGTGTTATTTCCTGTTGCTGTGTTGGGTGCGGAATGTGTAGCACTCAGTGAAGTAAGGCTGTGTTTCCTGTCCTAACGGGTACTGCCAGCGTTGCGTTGCTGGAATGCTGGTCGGGGCAGCACCACTTGGGGCAGAACAGAGTGTGCCGTTTCCAGCGTGTTCCTGCTGGCTTCAGCACACTGAGCTGATGTGAACGGAGGGGTGGGGAGTTACTGCAACACTTTGCATGAACAGTGTGGCGAAATTCCTTCAAGCTGTGGTGTTTCCAGCAGCGAGGTGATCGAAGGTCGATGGATACTGCCGGACGACACAGCCTGTTGAGTGTGCCTTGAGCCAGTCATTGCAATGCCGGCAGGACACGTGCGCTGTGAGCGCGGTGGCGACATCTGACGGACACGGAGCCCCGACCGACATCTAGCGGGAAAGCGGGACCAATATGATGGTGATGAAGTAGAGCTTCATGTCCTCTGATGTCGGTTGACATATTAGGGACAAATTGTGACCAGTGCCGACCACGATTCAATGTTGCTTTACGTCCACAGAAACCATAAGGCTCATTAGGACGGAAAACCCAGGACGACCACCTCGACTTTCACACAACTCCTGAACTCTGGGGTGTAAGGGGAGGCTACAAACATGACCGGCAAACGAGAAGGTGGCAGTGCTGATGTCTCAGGATGGGGGCATGCAGTGAACACTATGGTCGTTGGACAGTGACGTCCAGGGATGAGTCGTGCGACTCTGGTGTCCTGCAATGGAAGGAATGCTGTTAGTGTCTTAGAATGGGTGGTGCGATCAAGCTCAAGTCGACAGAAGCATTGAAATTTTCTTGTACAGAAAGATGTCCGCTGTGCAAAAGGAAATTGTTATTATTATTATGAATCGCCTAGAGGTGGTTATGTGCGGTTTACGGGACGTGACAGTCCAACAACAAAGTGAAACAAGAATGACTGCTAGCGTTCTGAAACAAGACCCAAGCACATACACGGTTGAAAATAACGCTAGTCATTAGTACAAAACACAGTAACAACTAATCAGCAACGTCATTGTGAACCTTTTATGTGTTTCGATCCAACAACCAACTAATAGTGTTATTAGTATCGTTATTTCATACTCTGGGTTGCATGCTGCTGAATGTATTAGAACTGGGGTTTTGTGTCATGTACAAGACTGTATTCTGCTAGGTCGTATGATACTGACGCCCTGCAGTGAGATTTGTGTTAGTGGATGTCTTCAATTAGGTACGCTCTTGCGAGCGGGAACAGCTCAGTGGTAGAGCGCCGGACTGGTGATCGAAAGTCCAGGCAGGATCGGCGGCAGGATTCTCTCCTCCAGACCCTTATTTCCTTGTCCGTTCCAGCCCCCGTGTCACGAAAATGATTCTGGTCATTCTGCCAAAAGTGCAGATGCCAGGTGGCTAAACACACCCTATGCACGTAGTTTCGATTGAAGTCACACTTATTATCTTGCTTGTTTCTTTGTTTGTTGGTTTTGATACAGCCTACGGGTGGTACAATCTTTACGTGGTTAGTACAAATGACGTCAAAAGCTTGGACAAGAGAGCGTTCTGACTTTCAGACAGGACAGGACAGCTCCAATATTCTGAGTTTCAGACAGCACGGTATATATATATTTCCAAGTTCTGCAGCCGCCAGTTGCACACAGATATAGCCGAGTTCGGGAATAAAGTGTACGACATGTAATCACGTCGACGAAAAAAAAGGGAGTCTTGTAACCTGTTCACAATGGAATCGAAGGCTGTCTCAAGCGACACCCCTTTTAGTAATGGAATCGATTTCATGATACGGTCTGTCTTGAAACTGGAACACTTGCTTGAGTAAATTAATGACATCACACTACGGTCTTATTGCGTTAGGCGTTATAGCCTGGAGCAAGGCAAACACGTGTTCCAAGTACTGCAAAGAAAGAAACATGTTTTTGCCGGCTGTCGCTTGTAACGTATAATCTCTCTCTCTCTCTCTCTCTCTCTCTCTCTCTCTCTCTCTCTCTCTCTCTCTCTCTCTCTCTCTCTCTCTCTCTCTCTCTAACACACACACACACACACACTGACACATATACACACACGCACGCACAGACGCACGCACACACGCACGCACGCACGCACACACACAGATGTACCCATGCACGTGCTCGCACGACTAGATAAAAACAGTCACATACACAAAAATAGATACTCACGCGCCCGAATGTGGTACTTTGACACTGTCCCAATAAGAGACAAATGTACGTGGTAAACTGAACAATGTTATGACTAGGCCTACATATAAATGCATATTTGGCTCCTTCCCCAACACTGGTCCTGACCGCACAACTGAAGAGATGGGGACAGAGAAGGGGGTGTTTGAGAGATGGGGGGTGGGAGAGGGGGACGGGCGAGTGAAGGGGAGTATGATGACTGTTTTCTGTGGCCTGTGAGACTGTGCCGGGGGTGGCCATTTCAGTAGCATGGAGCCGAGAGGTCTCCGATTCAATTACGAGGCCTCACCGACCGGTTCCGATCGAGTTAGAACTGCACGCGGGACTTTAGATCAAATGGCACGATTTCAACTGGGAGCGTCTAAAGATGGACCCGTGTAAGCCGTTATCGAATCGCTCCATCTGTAAACTCTGCTGTTTGAGAAGTCCAGAATGGCAGTTGGAGGGTTTCTTCCCGTCGCTATGTAGGGACACTGATCAAAGAATTGGAAAATGGTGGTATTGGCTTCTACGTTTGAGGGAAGCCTCCACGCTAGGCCTGCTTCCTTCCAAACGAAAGCTGCGGGGGGGAGGGGGGGGGGGGAACCTTGATCTCGCGTTGTGTCCCCACAGTAAATCAAGTTCTGTTCAAGTACATTATTTTCTAATCAGCGATAGCACAAACTGCAAGTAGACTACAGAAAGCACTTCCAGTCGAATGGTTGTCTGGTGTTTGAATAGGCCCAGGATTGGTGACGATTGTCAGTTTTCAGCCAAATGGGTTTGTGAGCACGAGGGCCCAGGATAATAATCTTCATCAAGTGGCTCTCTAGTTCTGTGTATGGGGGTCCAGCTTTAAAGGCGGCTAGGGGTGCTCAGGATTTAGGACGGCGATGAGGGCCCAGGATTATAATGGCCCAGGAATTTGGACGATTGTGAGGGCCCATGATCATAATGGCCCAGGATTTAGGACGACTATGCCCTCCAAGACTTAGACTGATCGTAATCTTCAGTCAACTGAGGGTCTGACTTATGTCAGCCACACGACTAACGGAGAGATACAGCATCCACAGTTAACTGTCCAACACTGAGGATAATCAGTAAAATGACAGAACCTTTTTTCTTTCTTTTTTTCCTTCTACTTTTTCTGAATACACGTCTCCCTTCATTTAGAGCTACTTGGGTGGGTCAGTCGAGAGCATTCTCCCATGCAAGCGGAGTCTGCCATCTAGACGGTGGTTTTCTTTCGATAGTATCGGGCTGATATCCTCTCACCTTTATGTGCCGGTGGTCACTGACGAGCTACTCAGGTAGCGAAACACGTGTCTGACCAAGGCAACCAACATAATAATGGTCCCCACCAGGATCAGATTTTTGATAACCCCTCTGCTCTCTGTTTGGCGTTGTGGGCCAAAAAATCGGATTCGGTTCCAGGGGGGGCTGATGCACCCAATAGGCTCTTTGTGAAGGGAGTACGACTTTCCGTCTCTCCATTTATTTATTTTTTAGTTGTTGTTTTTTAAAATCCTGTCAATTTACTGTTTAAGATCTCCCAGATCTAAATATAACGCCTCAACAATGAACTACTTGCTTGTTGTTGTTGTTTCTACACTTCGACCTAAAATTAAAATGAGTGTGTATGTGACACGACCTAAGGCTGAGGATGATCAGCAAAATGAAAGTGTAGTGACACGACCTAATGCTGAAGATAATCAGCAGAATGAAAGTATAGAGACACGACCTCAGACTGCATGATGATGATCATCAAAATGAGAGTGTAGTACGTGACACGACCTGACTGCATCACAATGATCAGCACGTGAGGCCGGGAATGACTGGTTGTGCTCGGTATTCAGTCATGCTTTTCACAACGTTTAACATACGTTTAGTACATAACAGTCCATTTGGATTAATTTTAGTTCAAGATGGTTTCTTCGCGCTCGGAAAGTCCGTGTGCAATTGCCCACAATCTCAGAAATCCCCGCAGTGTTGCATATTGAATAATTCCAGTGTTTATCTGATTGACTATGGCCTCCTTTCAAGGAAGGTCGTAGAGCGCTCCCCTTTTCACGCCTATCTTCCCAAGACGATCACTGATGTGATGTATTCTTGACTGTGACTGTTCATGGATGTATACAGTTATGGAGTTCAAAGAACATATTCGCTTTGTGTTATCGTCAGTTAATACAACAGTTTCTGGGAAGACGGACTTATCGCTGTGTTCAAACTGCGGATGATCATAAGGCTAAGCCGCTTGCCAGTGGCGAGAGAAAGACCGGCTGCATGGTGACTCTATACACTGTCAGCTGGCTGGTGACTCTATACACTGTCAGCTGGCTGGTGACTCTCAACACTGTCAGCTGGCTGGTGACTCTATACACTGTCAGCTGGCTGGTGACTCTATACGCCGTGCCCCTATCTCTCTCATCAACATCAATCTGGCTTTTTTTTTTTTTTCTTGCTTTTTTCTCTCTCTTTTCTTCTTCAAATTACTTTCAGCAAGCTGTGACCAGTCTCGCAGCAGGTATTGTTTTTTTCCACCACCACCCAGCAGTTCCGGCCAGCCCGCCCTGTAATCTATGCTGAGTTGCTGTCGGATTACGCCCCCTGAAGATTAGTCTCCACCGTCAGTGATGCTTAATTAACATGCGCTCGTCTGATGTACAGCAATAACTTCAGGTAAACCTCTATTGAACCAGCCGGTAATGAAGCTTGAACCAGCATCCAGGCTTACAACACGTACCGCACGTATTGCCCTGACGTACATCCAGGCTTACAACACGTACCGCACGTATTGCCCTGACGTACATCCAGGTTTACAATACGTACCGCACGTACTGGCCGCGGGGAATAGCGCTATAGAAAATGTATGTATTATTATTTATTATTACATCCAGACTTACAACACGTACCGCACGTACTGGCCAGACGTACATTAACCCCATACAGGCGACGGTCCTACCGTTGTGCCCGGCCCTGCGGCAGAACTGGTGTCTGCACAGCCTCAGCTGGCCGGGCGTTAGGAGAAGCAATTGTTTTGCGGAGTAAGAAAGCTTTGTCGTTTTGGTCAAAACAGCCGTGCAGAATTATCTTCTGCTTGACACCTTTGCCAGTAAACCTTTATTACAGCTTCTTTTCGCTACACTCCATCAGCAGCCGTGGCGAGAGGCTGAAGGGCCATGACTCTGTCACATAATTATGCCGTAGATTATGTAAACGTTAGCAACAACAAAAAGTTAAATAAATGTTTCAGTTGCGTAGCAGTTAAAAGCAGTCTATTGGTTTTCCTTCCCGATCTGTTTGTTCCGTTTTGTTGCAGTGCTTCTGTCTTGCCTGTCTAAAAATGGAACCTTCCATGCTTGTTCCGTTTCGTTGCAGTGTTTCTGTCTCACCTGTCTCAACAAAACAGAGCCTTCCATGTTTGTTCCGTTTTGTTGCAGTGTTTCTCTCTCACCTGTCTAAAAACACAGCCTGCCACCGTTTTCTCTTTGTTCGCTTGACGTCTTCATGCCTTCCTCATCATCCTGTTCTTCCTATTCATGTTGTTCTTCCTTTTCATGCTGTTCTTCCTCTTCATGTTGTTCTTCCTTTTTCATGCTTTTCTTCCTCTTCAGGCTGTTCTTCGTGGCTTTTTGCTGCCTCTCCTTTCACCTTGTTGTTTTCTTGCTTTCTTTGTTTTGCTTTCTTCTCATTACCCACGACTTTGTCGTTATATTTTGCCCTTTTTCTGCAGCCCAAACTGACCGACATGCCTCCGATGGTTTCATGTCTCTATTGAATAGTGACTGAAGTACTTTAACCAGAAGTGAAACATTGTACCCCAGGAGTGATAAAAAGAGAATAGATGTTTGTAAAAAAATATATATATATATAAAATTGCACCCTGCTTTAGTCAGTGTTGAAATACAATGGTAAAACCCATTTTAAGGTGTCATTATTAGCACTGTTTCATTTTTCTCATCAAATCCAGTTAACCACGCACTTCTGAACAGATCGAAAGATCCATCGACGTTTGAAAATCGTAAGTGGCAGAATTGCACAATCTGCTGCCATCGTGATCATTATCATCGTCGTATCATCATATCATCTTTATCGTCGTTGGATTATAATCAGCCCTGTGTCGGAAAAAGTTCCACTCAGATGTGTAGAAATACGCTCCGCTTGTACTGACGTATGTACGTAGCTAGACAAGAGTCGGAGGCCTGTCTGTGCAGTAGGTGTAGGCCGCCTCACGTAGTGCGTGGCGCCTGGTGGCTGCTTACTTCCGAAGGTGCAGCCCTTTGGCGATTTGAACTGCTGTATTAGAACATGCTCATCAACAATCCAATCATTAGAACCAGTTCATCCTTGATCATTACCATTACCAATGTCATTGCCACTACCATTTTGGTTGCCATCATTTTATTCATCATCAACAGTTCATCATCGTCATGACCAGTGTCATCACTGACGCACATAGTGACGGAAGTTGCCACCGGCATGTGAGTGACTGAGTAGAGATTTTAAGCAGTTGATACCAAAGGATTCGATTGGCTCGGTTTGCGGCCATGAGTGACGAGTGGTGGTTAAGAAAGCCAACGGTAAAGCCGCACGGTCGTTGAACGACATTATGATTGGAGCCATTCTAATGATAAATATCTATCATCTCTAACGGGGACCTAAGATGTCCTGACTAGCATCACGTAGCTACGTTGAAGAGACCGTTAAAACGGTTGGGTGAGATGAAAATGTTGGCAAGTGTAACGCACGTTTTATGAATTGAAAAATGTTCCTCCGGGCTGCACGGGCAATTAATGTGAAAGAAGTCATTCATTCATGCCACAACGCTCTTCACGTCTCTGGGCCTCTCGAAACTAACCCCCGGACCCCTCCCGTCCCTGCCCCCTCACACCCCCACCCCCTCCCGACCTTCACCACCATCGATTTAAGTGTTTAATCTCAGGGACCAGGTCGATGTTCACCGGTGGCAAAGATTAAGCAATTTACACGCGAGCGCCGCAAGACTATTGATTCGGAGGATTTGGAGTATTTCAACACTTTGCCCATAATTGGCAGGATTTGGGGAGGTTCAACGGTTTGCCCATAACTGGAAATATCTGGGTTATTTCAACGTTCTGCCCACCAGTGATTAGGAGGATTTGCTGTTTCAATACTTCGCCCATAACTGGCAGTCGGTGGTATTGCCGATAAGCCGATTAGCTTAAGTATTATCGTGGCAACCAGTTTTAAAGAAAGGAAAGGAAGAAAATCAAAGAAGGTCGCAGAAATTAAGCGACGAATAAAAAACGAACCGAGGACAGGAAATGGCGAATTACGAAGACGAGGAAAAGTCTCTCTGTCTCTGTCTCTCTGTCTCTGTCTCTCTGTTTCTGTCTCTTCTCTCTCTCTCTCTCTCTCTCTCTCTCTCTCTCTCTCTCTCTCTCTCTCTCTCTCTCTCTCTCTCTCTGTTTCTGTCTCTTCTCTCTCTCTCTGTCTCTGTCTCTCTATTTCTGTCTGTCTGTCTGTCTGTCTGTCTGTCTGTCTGTCTGTCTGTCTGTCTGTCTGTCTGTCTGTCTGTCTGTCTGTCTGTCTCTCTCTCTCTCTCTCTCTCTCTCTCTCTCTCTCTCTCTCTCTCTCTCTCTCTCTCTCTCTCTCTCTCTCTCTCTCTCTCTCTCTCTCTCTCGTTTTAGACAGTAATACTTTGTTTTTCTTAAGATGTATTTTAGTTTGCCGCAATAATTTGTATTCTTGTTTGACGTATTGAGTGTCGCTGTGTTTGTCGTCAGGGACAGATTTGTAAAGAAGCCGACTTGCGCTTAAATATTTATCCTTGTGTAATAAAGTATTCTCTCCCTCTCCCTCTCCCTCCCCCCCCCGCCCCCCTCTCTCTCTCTTTCTCTCTTTCTCTCTCTCTCTCTCTCTCTCTCTCTCTCTCTCTCTCTCTCTCTCTCTCTCTCTCTCTCTCTCTCTCTCTCTCTCTCCATCCTTAAGTCATATACACGACGCTGAGTAGGTTTTCCGACAACGGAAACAATGGCAACTATGTGGCTTCCAAAGCAGATGAAGATGAACTACCCGACACATGCCGTACTTCGTAATGGCACATATGCAGCATGCACTTCTCTTTGTCTTGTCGCCCACAATGCTGTTTTGCATGCCTCCTGTTTCAGTGGAAGAGCTCAGTGCCAGAACCGTATAAAAACAGGCTGAAGATGGATGCTTAGAAATGCGAGCTGGCCTTCGACACGCAATTAATCTAAACCTGTTGTCAAGACAGTGCATGTTTCCCTTGCTGCCATAACTCTCTCTCTTTTGTTGTTTATTTTGTTTTTCTTTCCCCCGAACCTCTGCCTTATCTCCTTCTTTATTTCTTTCTTGGGATCGTTGGCATGCAAAATGCCACCATTACTAAAAAATGAAAAACATCGAGGTTAAGTTTTAGTTCGAAGCTTAGTAATGTTTTTGTTTCATGAGTTTACCAAGGAGATTTCTTCTTCTTTTTCTTCTTTCTTTCTTTCTTTCTTTCTTTCTTTCTTTTCTTTTCTTTTCTTTTCTTTTCTTTCTTTCTTTCTTTCTTTCTTTCTTTCTTTCTTTCTTTCTTTCTTTCCTTGCTTTCTTCTTTCTTCTTCTTCTTCTTCTTCTTCTTCTTCTTCTTCTTTGACTTTTGATGTTCTTGAATATGAGAATATGAGGGAGAGAGATGGAAAGACAGAGACAGAGACAGCCACAGAGACAGACAGACAGACAGAGACAGAGATAGAGAGAATCAGAGACAAACAGGTAGACAGACAGACAGAGAGGGAATGCAGTAGGCAGCCAGACAACTAATTACAGACAGACGTATTCTAGGATTCGGAGACGACTAGACAGACAGAGACCTGTGCTGATAGCTGTAGGCAGCTTCAAAGTTCAGGAGTAAATATTGACAGAAAGAAACAACGTTAAAATCGCTAATGCCTAGAGAACAATACCACAGTCATGTTTTCTTTTTTCATGCAATATATGAGCGGGTGGGGGGAACGTATTCTCGACACTTGTGATGTCATAAGAGCTGTGAGTTGCCGTTAAGCATATGCAGGAACAGATTTATTTATTTATGGGCCAGTGCAATGGGATAAACCGAGACTGCAGTGAAGAAATCGGTGTTCTACACCATGTGTTCATCACTCAGCACTGAAGGTTGTCCGAAGAAAGTAATTAAACACGCTGCGGAGTGCTCGTTATAGTTTGTCCTTGCTACACGGCCGCCGCGATGCTGTCCCTCAGCTGGTCAGTCTAGGAAGGACCAGTCGCTGCACAGCAAGCTTGGTACAATACAATACAATATTACTTTATTAATCCTTAAGGAAAAAAATTCAGTTGTCTGCCTTTGACAATAATAACAAGTACATAAAAACGTAATTAAATGCTATACAGTTTCACTCGCTTAATTAGAATTAAAAAACTTAGTAAAATCCAATGAATGAACAGTAAGAAGAAGTATGATAACACAATAGTTGCAGGTGTATGTTCACATCTCCGGTGATGTCATCGGTTAAATTATGGTCTATCGAGCCGTACGCAGGCAAATGCGGGCATCTACGTGTATGTCCCGAGTCACACACAGCCACTTGGTGCATTGCTTTGCACAGGCACTAGTTCAGCTTCTCCATTCCCGAGTCACACACAGCCACTTGGCGCTGCCAGCTAGCTGCCCAGACCGCGGCATCAGCGAAGCGTAAAATGACGTCTTGGTTATCCCCTCCCTTCATCGCAGTTTTTTATCACCTTTCGCCGCTTGAATGAACAGGTTTTTCTGCAGAATTTTCCCCCACGTTTCCGCACTTTGAGTGATGAGTCCCCGCGCTCTTCGATGATTCCAGAGAAAAGTATGATGGTATTGATCTAATCTGGCCACAGTTCTTCCTTTCCTCTGGAGGCCATCTAGGTGACATTGAACCGTGCTGTAGCTGATGTATTCATCTTTGAATGGAGTTATTAGTTTTGCAGTGTTGAAAGAAATGGGGAAGGCGGAGGGCGGGGGCTGCACTAAGGGGAAAAGCGGCAGAAGGAATGGTGGACTGGAGGGGGAAGGAGGGGGCGGGGTGTAAGTCTGCACTGGGTCCGCGAGACCAGGTTGTGTAGAGGGACAGGATGGCGGAACAGTAAGGGGAGGGAATGCGGAGAGGAAGAGACGGTGTGTGTGGGGAGGGGAGGGGGTGGATAGTAGGGGCGGGGAAAGGAGATAGCTAAGGAAGGGTGGAGGGGAAGAGCTAGATAGATAGGGAGGTGTGAAGGGGAAGGGATAGATAGGGAGGTGTGAAGGGGAAGGGATCGATAGGGATGAGTGAAGGAAAAGGGATAGAGAGGGAGGTGTGGATGGGAAGGGAATAGTTAGATAGGGAGGTGTGGAAGTGAAAGGGATAGATAGGGAGGTGTGAAGGGAAAGGGGATAGTTAGGGAGGTGTGAGGGGGAAAGGGATAGTTAGCTAGGGAGGTGTGAAGGAGAAGGGATAGTTAGGGAGGTATGAAGGGAAAAGGGATAGTTAGGGAGGTGCGAAGGGGAAGGGTTAGGTAGCTAAGGAGGTGTGAAGGGGAAGGGATAGTTAGGGAGGTGTGAAGGGGAAGGGTTAGGTAGCTAAGGAGGTGTGAAGGGGAAGAGTTTGGTAGCTAGGGAGGTGTAAAGGGGAAGGGTTAGGTAGTTAGGGAGGTGTGAAGGGGAAGGGATAGATAGGGAGGTGTGAAGGGGAAGCGATAGATAGGGAGGTGTGGAGGGGAAGGGTTAGGTAGCTAGGGAGGTGTGAAGGGGAAAAGGATAGGTAGGGAGGTGTGGATGGGAACGGATAGTTAGCTGGGGAGGTGTGAAGGGAAGGGATAGTTAGGGAGGTGTGAAGGGGAAGGGCTAGGTAGCTAAGGAGGTGTGAAGGGGAAGGGTTAGGTAGCTAGGGAGGTGTGAAGGGGAAGGGATAGATAAGGAGGTGTGGATGGGAAGGGTTAGGTAGCTAGGGAGGTGTGGATGGGAAGGGTTAGGTAGCTAGGGAGGTGTGAAGGGGAAGGGTTAGGTAGCTAGGGAGGTGTGAAGGGGAAGGGATAGATAGGGAGGTGTGAAGGGGAAGGGATAGATAGGGAGGTGTGGATGGGAAGGGTTAGGTAGCTAGGGAGGTGTGAAGGGGAAGGGTTAGGTAGCTAGGGAGGTGTGAAGGGGAAGGGATAGATAGGGAGGTGTGAAGGGGAAAGGATAGATAAGGACGTGCGAAAGGGAAGGGATAGATATTGAGGTCTGAAGGGGAAGGGATAGATAGGGACGTGTGAAGGGAAGGGATAGATAGGGAGGTGTGAAGGGTAAGGGATAGATAGGGACGTGTGAAGGGGAAGGGATAGATAGGGAGGTGTGAAGTGGAAGGGATAGATAGGGAGGTGTGAAGTGGAAGGGCTAGTTAGCTACGGAGGTGTGAAGGGGAAGGGATAGATAGGAAGATGTGAAGGGGAAACGGATAAATAGGGAGGTGTGAAGGGGAAAGGGATAGTTAGATAGGGAGGTGTGAAGTGGAAAAGGCTAGTT
Organism: Alviniconcha strummeri; assembly: GCA_963584105.1. Lineage (NCBI taxonomy): Eukaryota > Metazoa > Mollusca > Gastropoda > Provannidae > Alviniconcha > Alviniconcha strummeri. Next base: position 1,301,583 of record OY757542.1, read on the forward strand.
AACTAGAAAGGTGTGGAGGGGGAATGGATAGCTAGCATATTTCTGTTTACCAATGTATTATAACCCTTGAGTACTTGGAACAGTTTCTCGTAGGGTGCTTGTGCTAGGGTGCTGTGAGTGTGTGTGTGTGTGTGTGTGTGTGTGTGTGTGTGTGTGTGTGTGTGTGTGTGTGTGTGTGTGTGTGTGTGTGTGTGTGTGTAACTCAATCAGCAAAGAAGTGAAAATGAGTGAAAGTACACAAACACACACACACACGCACGCACGCACGCACGCACGCACGCACGCACACACACACACACACACACACACACACACACACACACACACACACACACACTGAGAATAATGGTCCCACATTGATGTGATTGGAAAAAACAAAAACAAAGCAAACAACAACAAAACTAATTCCTGACTGTAGTGTATACTAGGAAAGGAGAAAAATCCTCAGTCTTGTTTGCACGTCCCATATACTAGACAAGTCCGGTTGGCGAAGCGGTCCCCGGGGCCGAACCCCTACCAGCAGTGTGCGTCATTGTTAACATCTGTTTCCCTTGGTCAAAGTCAAGCTGAGATGGCACACGTCTTCCTCCCCTTTGGGCTGCTTCTATTGCGTAGTGCTTTGATGTGTGTGTGTGTGTGTGTGTGTGTGTGTGTGTGTGTGTGTGTGTGTGTGTGTGTGTGTGTGTGTGTGTGTGTGTGTGTGTGTGTGTCCCATATACTAGACAAGTCCGGTTGGCGAAGCGGTCCCCGGGGCCGAACCCCTACCAGCAGTGTACGTCATTGTTAACATCTGTTTCCCTTGGTCAAAGTCAAGCTGAGATGGCACACGTCTTCCTCCCCTTTGGGCTGCTTCTATTGCGTAGTGCTTTGATGTGTGTGTGTGTGTGTGTGTGTGTGTGTGTGTGTGTGTGTGTGTGTGTGTGTGTGTGCGTGTGCGTGTGTGTGTTTTGTTTGTTTTATACTCATAATGGAATGAAAGAAACAATGGAAGATTGGATCTGTCTCTGCCTGTCTGTCTGTCTGTCTGTCTGTCTGTCTGTCTGTCTGTCTGTCTGTCTCTCTCTCTCTCTCTCTCTCTCTCTCTCTCTCTCTCTCTCTCTCTCTCTCTCTCTCTCCTCCCCCCCTCCTCCTCCTTCTTCTTCTTCTTTGTTAACTTGGGACAACAAAATTCATTCAGCGACAGCCTTACTGGAACACTTGTCCAAGAAAGAAGAAGAAACTGTTCTACAACTCTAAAGCAACCCCATATACAGTCGAAAGGTCACCTGTTCCTTTCGTTGTGCGTCTTTAGTGTACATCAGAAGCACGACTGTAATACGTCTCTGTTACTAGGCTCTACAGTGCTTGTCTCAACTTCAGGGTATATTGCCCATCACTTGAAGTCAGTTTCCCTCAGTATCAGCCGAAGGGTTTTGCTGCGAGTTGGATGGGCCACCAGCACCCAACATGTGCAAACGGATACGAGCGCAGACGCTCAAAGCCTTGCCTAATGCATCCCCCTTTCAATAATTTACCTCGCCATAAAGTGTGACAGAATGTCGAGTGGTTTCCCAATGTGTGGGGTGCAACACGCGGAAACGCCCGTGAGTTAGGCATGTGCCAACCGCTTGTGGATGTCCCCGCCATTGTCGCTTTCGCCGTCTGATGGGCTGCACTGACTGCAGGCCGCGCCGGAACTCGGGGCTGCAGCCTGAAACATTCAGTGAAACTACACACCAACTGAAGGGTTGGAGGGGGGGGGGGGGGCTGAGAGAGATATGCACTTGTTTTAAAATAAATGCCATTGGACAAAAGCTAGGATAATCTTCAGAGTAGCTGTAGAGGAGGATGGAGGAAGAAAACGAAAATGTAATTGCGGGAACCTAACTTTGGCGGATAAAACGCGAAAGCTTGCAGAGGCTTGCACCGCATTAACACAGCGAGCGTGCAGGTGCTTCTCCAGACCAGCCGGGGGACAAAAGCGCAGTTACTCGGATTGCAGACGTCAATTCCAAACGACAATAGCGCCCTCTCCATCAGCCTGCTGGCCAGTGCCAAGCACGGATAGAAGCCAAACAGAACAGTGGTATTCAAGACCAAATCGATTGGATTCACACTTTAATGGCAAGCGCTTTCTTGTAAACACGTAAATTACCCTCTGCGCCTTATTCGCACTGAACATTAAGGTTTTGTTTCGCAGGATTCGGAATTAGTTTTCTTCTCACTTTGGGCCGCGCTTGGTTAGCCACCCCGCAAACAGCCCGCCCCTCCCGGTCTTTGCACCATTCCTGGTGTCCATTGATCAAACGCGCAGCCTTCAGGGGCGCTTTGGCGCTGGGCTATGGATAGTGCAACATCCGGGCTTTCCTTCAAAATCCCTTGAGAGTGACGGCCCTTTGTTGATGGGCATCGGAGTGCAGAGCCGGTGATTTGGCGAGGGTGTCATTTTCACCGTTGTTGCTTCAACGGATGACTTAAGAGATTTAGGCTTAAGCGGAAATCAATTCCTTGTTGTCCTCGTGCTCCGTATCTCTGTCTCTGCTTGAGAAGCACACACAATTGTAGGACGATTGTAGGGCGAAAGGTTGATAGGAAGCTTGTATATTGAGGCTACACTGCAGTCAGCGACAATGAGGTTGGTCGTTCCAGACTGTGTCGAAAGCTGTCGTCTTAGTTGGCTACAACATAGCTCAGATCTCCTTGTGTAATTGTATGGTTCATCAGGAAGTGCACTCCCGTCTCATGTCTCGGTCCCTTTCACTCTCAGAGTTGCCATGGAAACATTCACAGTTAGGACACTAAATTGTCCTACGTAAAACCCTAACTCAACGACCCAGAGCATGCATTAAGATGTCGGTCTGTGTAGCTGCTGTAGTGTTGTAGAAGTCACTGCCAGTGCTACCTTATGACTGTACAAAGCTGTTCATCCGTGAGACGAGACAGTGTTTAATATATCACGCTCCCCGTACCGATATATTTTGTCCTTTACAAGTCCCAAGCAGTTTCAGTAAACAATGAAAAATGAGTTTTTATTCTTTCTTTCTTTTTTCCTTTTCTATTCCAAACAAAATACAAAAACAAAATTGGGCGTACTGACCTGTTTGTTCGTTACGGTATTACGATCAACGATAAGTTTCCAAGAGTTTATTAATTTATAATGTTGAGGCGTTTATCTAGCATACGGCCAACCTTAGTCCAACAAAAACCTAGAAGAAGAATTTGACATGCTTCAATGTCTGTCTCTTTGATGCATATGGACAGATTTAGTAAATAATAATAAATAATAAAAGTAAAAATATACATGAGGCATGCGTCTGTGTGAGTCACTTCGTTCAGTATGTACGCGCTAGTGTTCATGGGACACAGATCGAGTCAGCTGCAGAGAAGAGTAGGCCTCCTCTGTGGAGCGTGTTTTTACTAGTGATATCACGATCGGCTTCCACAAAACAAACAATTTTGCTCCGTCCGCAAAGGTGAATTCGCCGGTTCTACATATCCTCATAAAATACGATAAAATGCACGCTGAGGAGATCGTTTGTTTCGTAGATAGCATTGCGACCAGCTTCAGTCAATCAAATTCAATCAGAATGCAAAACCGTTGGCTCGCTACCTGACCAGCTGTCACGTACACTCGTTGTGCGTGTTAAGGCTGATCAGATCATGATCACAACCCAATTGCTCGCAGCCGCACAGTACGATCTAATGCGATGACGATCAGCTTCAACGTACAAAAGTTCATTGGCCGAAACTTGTCATCGTCATGGTTCGTGACCTGTTGACCCACAAGGCCGTGGTTTGGTCAGTTGCATACCTTATTCGCCGAATAAGACTTTTCCCGTGATATTCGTACACCTTTATTGGCCAGGTAGAAATTGTCTCATGATTATTCAGATCGCCTCGCTCGAGGGAAACATTTCGTGACCAAAGCCAGTGCTGACCCCATCCGATCAGTGCTGACCCCACCCGATCAGTACTGACACCACCCGATCAGTGCTGACACCACCCGATCAGTACTGACACCACCCGATCAGTGCTGACACCACCGGACAGTGCTGACACCACCCGATCAATTCTGACACCACCCGGCCAGTGTTGACACCACCTGACCAGTGCTGACATTACCTGGTCAGTGCTGACACCACCGGACAATGCTGACACCACTTTGTCATTGCTGAAACCACCTGGTCAGTGTTGGCACCACCCGGTCAGTGCTGACACGCCACCCCTTCTAAAAGGGTTCTTCTTTGTGATTTATGGGTGGTGTTCGTCTCAGATTCTCCTCTATGAGTCTGAAATGTTGCACGAAAGTGTGTTTTTCGGTTCGCAGTATATTTTTATGGGACCTGAACAACACCCAAAAATATATATTTCAGTTTTCGGAGCACTTCGCATTTAGTACGACCAGCTTTCACAAGATGCTGAAGCGTTCGATGGGTGTTTTGAGTGAGCAGCAGCACTGGTCCATTAGTAACTGCAGGCGGCCATCAGCCCCAATGCAAAATGGGCCATTTGACAGACCCGTCTTCCATTGCAACCGAGGTCACGAGCAACTGGTACAAAAAAGGTTGTGGAGTATGCTCAAGTGTCGGCCGATTCTCGTGGCCGGATTGACACGTGCTGCAAATTGGACAAGGGACGGTCCGGGGGTCGGGGGAAGGGGCTCAGACAGGGGATGACACTCATTGGTCGCCGGGGACTGACTGCCAGCCAAGCAGAAGGAAGTGCCAGACACTCTCAAGATTACTTCGTTTCCATGCGGCAGCTCTGGCTATGATGGATACACACTCCACTCCCGTGAGTTGTTGGTGAGTCCGGTGGGTAGGTGATGGTACAGGCTGAGAGATACACTCCACTCCCGTGAGTTGTTGGTGAGTCCGGTGGGTAGGTGATGGTACAGGCTGAGAGATACACTCCACTCCCGTGAGTTGTTGGTGAGTCCGGTGGGTGGGTGATGGTACAGGCTGTGACAGACACACTCCACTCCGGTGGGCTATCGTTGGGTGGGTGTACGTATGTTGGCGGAAACTATGGAAGCCCTACCCACCACAGCGGGTAGTCACTGAGCCAGGTGGGTGTGCCACATCCAACCTCCACCACAGCGGGTAGTCATTAGAGAGGGTTAGTACACGGGTGGTAGTGGTAGTGGTGGTGGTAGTGGCACAACCCGACTGTCTACCTACGCTGTGCGCATGTCTCAAGCGTAACGGAGCCGAAGTCGCACAACTCGCTACCTAAACACCTGCCCCTTCACACAGAAGAGTCAATTGAGAAGGTTCATCCAGCGACAAACTCTACAATTCAGTCTTTAGCGGCATCACTGGTCACGTAGGTGCTATGCTCGTAAAACTGACAGAAAAGGCAAAGACGCTGCACTCGGCGGCAGCTGGTTACTTCAGTCAGTTGCACCGCTACGGTCCACCATTCTGATTTTGGATGAACTCGATAGGGTTGCATCGTAAAGCTAAAACAGCAATAAAATCAACAAAAGCAACCCGCATTACAATCTCATACAAGCATACGATGCTAATCTACAAAGAAAAGTAAAAGTTTAATGTTTACATAGCAAAATAAAGTCAAATGGTCCCTACGAATTCACTGTGGTGAGAACGCAGCAGTAGACGAAAAACTTGTCATGTGGTAAACAATCTTCGTAACCTCTGACCTCTGACCTCTGACCCGCACACAAATCACTGACGTCACGAAAGAAAATAGTTCCCTAACCGCTACCACTACCACCTGTCCACTCACCCTTGCTATGAGCCAGGTGGGTGTGACAGGTGCCACATCCTACCCCCACCACAGCGGGCTGTAACAGAGTAAAGCGGGTATGTGTTGGTGCATGCCGTGATATAAGTTGGTGCAGATTTGCGAAGCTTATCACTCAGTGTGGTGACAGTATGGTTATCATATGTACCTCCAAATGTGTTCAAGTATTATTGTTTTGCAGTAAAAGTGCAAATGGAAACACACACACACACACACACACACACACACACACACACACACACACACACACACACACACACACAAAGTATGACCCAGGCTACCACAGATGCACGCAGCTGGCAGTCTGGCCTTGGTCAACAGCCTTGACTCCAGTGCGTATGAGCTGGCCCAGGCTGTCACTCAGCTTGTGGTCCGTCCAGTGGGTTGTTCTCATCTACAGCTCTCATCTGCTTCCACATGGTCTCTGGTACAGCTCCTCCGTACCTTTCCGAGTTACCTCATCTCTACTCTCCTTTTCGCTCTCTTCGCTCAGTCTCGGATACTCGGATCTTCTGTGCTCCTCCAATGGGCAGAAGGACCCAGAGGAAAGAGATCCTTTCAGTACATCGGATCTGTCATCTGGAACTCTCTTCCTCTCTGTCAGGCGTTCGTCTTCACTCTCTTCTTTTAAGTCAGAACTGAAAACCCACCTCTTCTCTACTACATGCTGATCTGACGTTTTCTTCTCAAAGTACCAACCTATCACCAGATGTGCAGGTATTAGTAGTGTGTGTGTGTGTGTGTGTGTGTGTGTGTGTGTGTGTGTGTGTGTGTGTGTGTGTGTGTGTGTGTGTGTGTGTGTATGTGATGAGAGAGACAGACAGACACACAGAGTATGTGTGCGTGTGCATGTGTGTGTGTGTGTGTGTGTGTGTGTGTCTGTGTGTGTGTGTGTGTCTGTGTGTCTGTCTGTCTGTCTGTCTGTGTGTCTGTCTGTGTATGTGTGTCTGTCTGTCTGTCTGTGATGAAAGGTTGTTGTTGTTGTTGTCATGGCATTAGATGGCTGTGGAATGGTCCAGACGTCAACGTCTTCTCCATCAGGTCAGGGGGAGACCTTCAGTTGCCGTGCATTAATTGCTGTGGTGTGAGATGGTCCAGGCTCTACGGTGACACACGTGGGTTGTAGTGGTGTGAAATGGACCTGGCTGTGACACACGTGGGTTGTGGTGGTGTGAGATAGACCACGAGGTGACACACGTGGGTTGTGGTGGTGTGAGATAGACCACGAGGTGACACACGTGGGTTGTGGTGGTGTGAGATAGACCACGCTGTGACACGCGTGGGTTGTGATGGTGTGAGATAGACCACGAGGTGACACACGTGGGTTGTGGTGGTGTGAGATAGACCACAAGGTGACTGACACACGTGGGCTGTGGTGGTGTGAGATAGACCGAGGTGACACACGTGGGTTGTGATGATGTGTGATAGACCACGAGGTGACACACGTGGGTTGTGGTGGTGTGAGATAGACCACGAGGTGACTGACACACGTGGGTTATGGTGGTGTGAGATAGACCACGAGGTGACACGCTTGGGTTGTGATGGTGTGAGATAGACCACGAGGTGACTGACACACGTGGGTTGTGGTGGTGTGAGATAGACCACGAGGTGACACACGTGGGATGTGGTGGTGAGATAGACCACGAGGTGACACACGTGGGTTGTGGTGGTGTGAGATAGACCACGAGGTGACACACGTGGGTTGTGGTGGTGTGAGATTGACCACGAGGTGACACACGTGGGTTGTGGTGGTGTGAGATAGACCACGAGGTGACACACGTGGGTTGTGGTGGTGTGAGATAGACCACGCTGACACGTTGTTGGTTTTTTCTTTTCCTTTTTTCTTTTTCTTTTTAACGGTCACGCGCAATCCTTTTTTACTTTAAAAAGAAAAAGTCCTTACATATGAGTGATACTGGGCTGATCTTAGCCTCCTCAAAGTGTCAATAAATTACACCAAAATAACAAAAACGTTAAAAACAGTCTTAAATAGCATATCTAACTCGAAATCGTCGCCCCCTTGGGAACACAATGATCAATACACACACACACACACACACACACACACACACACACACACACACACACACACACACACACACACACACACACACACACACACACACATGGAGGGTGACCCCCAGAGTCCTCTGCCGGGAAACGCTACAACAACAACCAGCAAAAGCAACTGGCATCAATACTGTTTAAAACGCAGGCTGTGTGTACTTCCAGCGACTGTTTTTATCTTACACTCGACACAGGATATGCGCCGTTTAGAAATAAAGTAGAACAAAAGAAAAAGAAGGAAGGCGGCAATGGTGACAACAAATGGGCTGTTGGGGGCTTCATCCGTCAACACCAGTCTTCATTCGCGGCCTCCGCCTCGCAGCTGGGCTCCTCCCAACCTTCAGGTCCTCGGCGGGCCCCGGGAGAGCGTGCACGTCGGCTTGTCCAAAGAGATCAAATTTCTCCTGATATCCACTGTCGCTGCTGATTGTTCTAAATTGATGTGCGGTCACTGAGCTGCAGAAATTCGTCTTCAGTTTGTGACGCCGGGGTGGGTCGCTAGGGAGGGAGGCGGGCAGCGAGGCCCGTTGCAAGACGACTTGCATCCATCGTTGGGTCGTGAGGGATGGTCTGTCACCGGGGGTCAATGACCTCGGGGTGTTACCACGTGCTCCACGTTGCCCTCGCTTGTCCTGCGGGCTTGAGGGAAGGGCTGGGCGTGGGCAGGATGAGCGCTGAGGATAGAATGGATGGTTTTGTGAGACAGACAGATAGACTTAGAGACCGACCGACTGAGAGATGAATAGACTGACAGATAGACTTAGAGACCGACCGATTGAGAGATGGATAGACAGACAGACTTAGAGGCCGACAGACTGAGAGATGAATAAACAGACAGATAGACTTAGAGACCGACCGACTGAGAGATGGATAGACAGACAGATAGACTTAGAGACCGACCGACTGAGAGATGAACAGACAGACAGACTTAGAGACCGACCGACTGAGAGATGAACAGACAGACAGATAGACAGATGCAGAGAGAGAGAGAGAGAGAGAGAGAGAGAGAGAGAGAGAGAGAGAGAGAGAGAGAGAGAGATGTTGTCTAAGGTAATAAGGAGCAAAAAATGACTGAAAGTATATTTTGAGGCAGAGAATATATTAGCTACTGCAACACACACACACACACACACACACACACACACACACACACACACACACACACACACACACACACACACACACGGCACGCACGAACAACTTGTAACTGGTGGCAATAACTAAAGTCTCCTTGGCAGCGTAGTTGGTGTGATTTCATGTGCTGATCTTCATTGATGTCTTTGGCAATGGACGGATTCTAACTGCCGAGACAACACGAGGCTTGCAGTGTAATTGTAATCGCTGCAGTGTAACTGTGATCAGTCCCCGATCGACCTGATGAGGCCCCATTGGCACAACTAGTCTGTGCTGTGATTGCACGGCTGTGCGTGCTAATGCTGTGAAATACATCATCATTAATGACAGGAACTACACCATCAATGCCAGTGACAGGGACGGCACCACCAACACAAGTAACAGAAATGGCATCGTCAACATCAGTCACAGAAATGGCGACATCAACACCAGTAACAGAAACGACATCATCAACATCAGTCATAGGAATGACACCAACACTAGTAACAGGAATGGCATCATCAACATCAGTAACAGGAATGCCGGCATCACCACCTGCGGCAGGAATGACATCATCAGTACCACTCAGTGCAAAGCCAGTCACAAGGATGGACACTACACCAGTAACAAGGATGGACACAACACCAGTCACAGGCCGGGGTGGCCACAACACCAGTCACAAGGGCGAACACCAGTTACAGGGGTGGCCACAACACCAGTCACAGGGGTGGCCACAACACCAGTCACAAGGATGGCCACAACACCAGTCACAAGGATGGCCACAACAACAGTCACAGGGGTGGACACAACACTAGTCACAAGGATGGACACAACACCAGTCACAGGGGTGGCCAAAACTCCAGTCACAGGGGTGGCCACAACACCAGGAACAAGGATGGCCACAACACCAGTCACAAGGATGGCCACAACACCAGTCACAAGGGTTGACACAACACCAGTGACAGGGGTGGCCACAACACCAGTCACAGGGGTTGGCCACAACACCAGTCACAAGGGTGGACACAACACCAGTCACAGGTGTGGCCACAACACCACAAGGATGGACACAACATCAGTCACAGGGATGGCCACAACATCAGCCACAAGGATGGTCATAACATCAGTCACAGAGATGGCCACAACACCAGTAACAAGGATGGCCACAACATCAGCCACAAGGATGGTCACAACATCAGTCACAGGGATGGCCACAACACCAGTCACAGGGATGGCCACAACATCAGCCACAAGGATTGCCACAACACCAGTCACAGGGATGGCCACAACACCAGTCACAAGGATGGCCTCAACACCAGCCACAGGATGTGGTCTACAGTACATCGCCACCAGTCACGGAAACTCCTACAGTCGTTTTCCAGCCATGTAGTTCACAGAGGTAGGTTCTCTGACGCCGTCCGTCTCCCTCGGCCTGAGGTGGCCCTGTGCGGTTAACGGGACGTTAAAATCCAAGAACTCTCTCTCTCTCTCTCTCTCTCTCTCTCTCTCTCTCTCTCTCTCTCTCTCTCTCTCTCTCTCTCTCTCTCCAACCCATCTCACATTACCGACCATCCTCATTCAAGATAATACTGTCACACACACACACACACACATCATATACTGATTGCTTTTACTGCCTGCTGTTGCCTCAAACACTCATGACACAGTCGGTTATTGATCAAGCATATGTCAGCTTTACATAGCTGGCGGATGCTTCGGTGGCCAGAGATCAAGTTACCTTCTCGGCCTTCAAACACGGAGCTCTCCGACGCCTGGTGTGTGAACGTGCGGTGCTGACCGTGTCAGTGTCAGTCCGGGTCCGGTTGGGCCGGTGGGCGAGGGGACAGCTAAAGCCCGGGCTTTGGCCGCGCGCTCTGGGGCTGGGATGAAAGAAGCGGTGGATTTATATTCCATTTGTGTAAGCTGCACTTTCTGTTGTTGTTTTGTTTCTTTTGTTACCAGGCAATCCCTGGCGAGGCGGGTCTGGATAACCTCCCTGTAGAGAATGCCCGTTTCTACAGCACAGCCTCAGAATGGTTGGGTGTTGGTGTGGCGGCAAGGACGGCCGGCGAGGGACCCGCGTGACTGTGGGTTTCACACCGACACCCCGAACGACACTGTTCACGCTTTTTCTTTCCTTGGTATAGTGACTTGTTTGATTTACCGCATGCAGAGTAAATGCATATAAGAGTTACTGAATTTGGTGTTTGTAACAATTTTTCCCGCCTTGTTCTAGCTAGTTAGACAAAGCGATCTGCACATTACAACTTACCTCGGTTAATGCATGTAGCACATTTTGCTGATGACTGGCGAAGAGTCACTTCGCATCAAGGGTCAGCTGGAGAATGACCCCGTCACATTGTTGCAAAAACAGAATTGCAGCAGCAGGTTGTGAATGCACTAACACACAGGCACCTGTCGGTTACCGCGACACCAAACTTCGTCTTAACACTTGAAGTTCAAGGAACAGTCAAGCTGTTCAGCCAGACCTACTTCCGTTAACCCAAGACCTGCGTCACACCAGCGGAATGCCAGCTGACATCACAGAGTCTGCCTCCCCCTGAGAGTCATGGTTCCCTTAGTTAACTATTCATTAGTCTGTCTGTCTGTCTGTCTGTCTGTCTCTCTCTCTCTCTCTCTCTCTCTCTCTCTCTCTATATATATATATACATGTATAGTCTCCCAGTGATTTGATTTATTACTCTTTTGTATTGTTCATAATTATCAATTGGCATTGATTTTTCCACTGTGATCATATATATGTGTATGTTTGTAACTGTTCCAACCTTTATCCTTGTGTAATAAAGTTCATTCAATCAATCAATCAACCAATCTCTCTCTCTCTCTCTCTCTCTCTCTCTCTCTCTCTCTCTCTCTCTCTCTCTCTCTCTCCCTCTCTCTCTCTCTCTCTCTCTCTCTCTCTCTCTCACACACACACACACACACACACACACACACACACACTCGCAAGCACGCATGTATGCATGTACCACACACACACACACACACACACACACACACACACACACACACACACACACACACACGCACACACACACTCACTCATTCACTCTCTCACTTGTACTGCAGAGGCAGCAGAGGAGGGAGAGTGGGTAAATTATCCTCGTCAATAACACTCAGGCAGAGAGGGAGACAGCAAGAGGAAATCGATCCCAGGTAAACAGGCGGTGATCAGTGATCAGCGCAAAGAGGATTGGACACGCTGTGCGCCTCGATCACCAGCCCACGCTGGAAACTCTCTCTCTCTCTCTCTCTCTCTCTCTCTCTCTCTCTCTCTCTCTCTCTCTCTCTCTCTCTCTCTCTCTCCACCTCCCTCTCCTTCTTCATCGCTTCTGTCTTCAGCTTGCACACATAGCCACCTTTAGCGTTGAGTACTTGCCTCCACACGTACGTCTATTGCCACATTTAAAAGCAATTAATGGTTTAACCTATACAATAGTGAACCTCGAGTGTCCTGATTTGTTGGTCGTTTATGTTCAAATTGCCGTCGGCAGCATCTGCTGGCACTCAACAAATGACACGTGGCAATCGCAGTATCGACTTTGCTCAGTTACTTTGCCGTTATTGCTCTGTCTCGTCTCGAAGATCACATTTGAAGACAATGCAACGCGAGGCAATATAATTATCACTTCCTTCATCGTCTCATGTATACACCCGTGATCTGCATGAAGACCGTTACTAGTGCTAGAAGGACGTGCCCAAGACTAAATAAGCAGAAACAAGAGCTGTGAGCAGTCCAGCGAGAAGGAAACCGCTTCAGTTTAGGTGTCTTTTGAGAAAGGCCTTTTGAGAAATCCCTTACCGCTCCGGGAAAACGAAGGAAAAAATAAAACGCTTCCAGATTCACATAAATGTTGTAGTCAAAATTCTTTTGTCACTTACTGTATCTAATTTGCATTATTTCAAAGGAAAAACGGGATACTGGATGAATAGCTGGACAGATTGTTGGATGGGTAATTTATGTGACTGATCTTCATGCTGGTTTACAGACGTGTACAGACACATTTATTTTAAGAACTCGTAGGAACAACGACAGAAGAGCAAACAGGCTAAACGAGAGTTGATTTTTGACCAGCCACAGTGTATATGTTTCGCTGAATTATACATCACCCTTACTCCTTCCCACAACGAAAACTCTGGTTGATCGACCACTGTGACGCGTCTCGACCTCTGATGACAACTGAGTGCAGTACTTCCCTGATGACCATGGGACCTTGGTGCAAGAGAGAAATTGTTGCCTAACGTCCACGGAGGCGAGTAGGCCTATTAGGGACGGGGACGAGTGGGAAAAGGGGGAAAGAAGAGTGAAACCTCGAAACAGGCGCCAACCCGGAAGACCAGCACTGCGCAGCAACTACCGTACCACGCAATTGCTGTCCCACCTGCTGTGCAAAACAGTCACAAAGACAATGTCCGTAGCCCCGCCGTTGGGAAACAACTGGAGCAAAAGAAGTCTAGTTCTCTAGCCCAGCTCCACCTCCCTGCTCTTGATCTCTTCTGGGCTAACTTGAGGGTCCAGCACCACCTCCCTCCCCTTGATCTCGCCTGGCCCTGCAAAAGCGTCTAAGTTCTTCGTGAGAGTCCAGCTCACCTCTCTTCTCTTGATCTCGCCTGGACTCTGTTGCACTTGGTGTAACACTCCCCTGTTGACAATGGACACTTACTCCCATGATGACAATGGACATTTAGTGCACGAATGTGAGTTATTGGTTCACTACGACACTTGTCCTGTGACAGTATGGTGAATGTGCGTAAGTGTCCCACTACAACACTCGTTCCGTGACGGATGTGCGTTACCGTCACTACAGCACTCGTCCCGTGACGGATATTTGTTAGTGTCACTACAGCACTCGTCCCGTGACGGATATTTGTTAGTGTCACTACAGCACTCGTCCCGTGACGGATATTTGTTAGTGTCACTACAGCACTCGTCCCGTGACGGATGCGCCTTAGCGTCCCACACAAACAGCCGTCCTGTGACGACACCAGGGGTTGAGTCAGTGCAGCACGGCGGTGTTTGCATGGTACCACGTGTGACGGCGATGCAGCACGCTGCTGGTTCCGTGACGCTGAGCCGGCTGAATGCAGCACTGCGTGGCCACGACACTGTCAACTCCATCTCACTTTGATGAAGTCGTCTTGCTCCCGGGTGCGCGGGCCGTTCACCCCGAACCTGGCCTGCCTCTCATCAATTAATGAGGGCGCCCAAACCGTGCGTGGTTTGTTTGTTTGCTTGAAATGCGCACTGCACTGGACGACCAACCACCGTATGATGTCAGCAAACGAACACACATTCTCAACACCACCCCCCACCCCCACCACCCCGGCACCACCCTCCCCTGCACCTAACAAACTCAGCCACCCTGCTGCGTGTTCTATCTTACAGATCAATCCACACAAAAGATCAGACAACAACAACAACTGCCGATTTTCAGAGGATGACAAAACATGCGTAAATTGTCAGGGTAAACGCCATTTTCAAGTAACAAAGGGATAAGACGGTCAAAAGAAAATGGGAAACAAGAAGACTGCTATCGTTCTAAAACAAAATCCAAGCTCATGACAGCTTATGAAAAGTTAAAAATAACGCTTATTTCATATAATTATGACACCACACAACAGGCGAATTTTCGGGGCAAGCCCCTTTGTCAAGCGACAAAACCAAACCTAACAGTTAAATGGTCAAAAATGAAATGCGGTCCACTTATCTGCTCGTGGCTGTGGTGTCTTTTTGGCCTGTCCAGTTACTGTTTAACTGATTTTGTGTTGTTCCGTGACTTGACAAAGGGGTTTATCCGGAAAATTGGCATGCTGTGTTGCGTCATATCAAATACGCGCGCTTTTTAACCGTTCATGTTTAGATAGGATGGTACATTAGAATTGCCTGTTTATCTGGTGCTGTAATGTCTGGAGTCTGTTGCAGAATCATTACGCATTATTGTTCAAATCAAGTAAATCTTTACCAGTCCCGTGATGTTACGTTATTGTCATCAACAACAGCACAGATGCTCGTTGGTGCACGATGAAAAGCATTACTTGTGATGATGCGGGCTTTGCCCGTCCCGATGCGATCTGTTCAGCAAATGATTATTGGCAAGTAGGTTGTCTGGACAAGAGCACAAACTGCTGTGCGGCAAACTACGCTAATTCTCTATTCCTAATAGATCATACATCCTGAAAGTATATTTTGAGGCAGAGAATATATTAGCTACTGCAACACATACACACACACACACACACACACACACACACACACACACACGCACGCACGCACGCACGCACGCACACACACACACTTATACTCTCTCTCTCTCTCTTACACCCACTCTTTGTCCCACCCCCACACCCACCACCCATCCCATCCCAGGGGCGCATTTGGATTTGCGCTATCTAAATTAAATCGGTTAATTCGTCGGGAACATTATTATGTCATTAGCGAGATTACAGAAGTAATGATGAGCAATTATGTCTGTTGCCTGGCATCTGCTGTATCTGCTCGCTCACTCCGTCCCTCCCTCCGTTTCACTCCAGTGCCGCCAGTCCGACGTGCTTGGTTTGCCAGCAGTCTCCGGGCGCACCGGACAAGATAATGCAATCACTTTGTCACGGGTTTAGTGCTCGTCGGACGCGCTCGGCTCTGCATCAAAAATCAATGAACAAATGGACAGAGAATTAAACAGTTGTCGGGGACCAGGGCTGTAGGGGGCGAGGCTGCACAACTGACGCAACTGACTCGTCACTGAATGCAAATCGTTAGGTTTGGGGCGGGGTGCAGTGATTAACGAAGCGCACAGTGTGTCACTGTTGGGGTACGCTGACTCTAACACAGGGAGAGGGGCTTGCTGACTCTAACACAGGGAGAGCGGCTTGCTGACTCTAACACAGGGAAAGGGGCTTGCTGACTCTAACAAAGGGAGAGCGGCTTGCTGACTCTAACACAGGGAGAGGGGCTTGCTGGACTAACAGAGCAGCATCACGTGGCGGTCTTAACGCGGCTCAGCCTCTTCTTGATGTAATTAAATCAGGTCACCCTGACTTTAATGCGGCATGACTGACCCAATTTTTAGTGTGCCTTAAATCAGGTTATACTGACTTTGATCTGCCTGACGTCAACCGGCCCAGGTCCCCACCCGCCTTCGGTCAGCCATCCTGGCTTCGAGCGGGACAGGGCTGTAACATGGCATGATCGACCCTGCTGCTGACAAACACCTCCAGCCTGTACCGGGTCCGTGAGGCCCTGTGGGACGCCACAAGACAACAATGCCCGTTGCGGCACTGGACTGTTGCTCGGGAGGCTGGCCGGAGCCATCACCATTTCCAGAACGGCGTTGTCGGCGTTGTCGGCGTCGTGTATTCAAATCCTACCATGTGATGATCGTGGTTCTTTGTTTTATTTTCCACATGCATTTTCGTTGATATTTCGGATTCAGTTGTTGATTATTATTGTCATCTAACGGGCATCGGATATAGAGTTCCACTGTAAGGAACACAGCGACATTGTAAACCTCCTGCTGTTTCCGCCACTGTAAGGACCACAGCCACACTGCAAACCTCCTGCTGTTTCGGCTGTCAGTCGCCGCCGTGGGGGGGTGGGGGTGCGGGGGGGTCCAAGTTTAGTTTCAGCAAACTGTGTCTGGGACGGTTCACAAGAAATCAGGATTTTCTTCCAACGGGCTTCTTTCTCCTAATACAGTATTGCTGCTTTAAAAAAAATCTCTCTGTGTCTGTCTGTGTGTGTGTCTCTCTCTCTCTCTCTCTCTCTCTCTCTCTCTCTCTCTCTCTCTCTCTCTCTCTCTCTCTCTCTCTCTCCCAAGTCGACCTGCGAATAGAACCGTCATGGTTGCTGGGTGTTAATTATCTACCTACCTGTCCCCAGTCTATCAAACAGCCATCCTAATCCGCCGATTGTGACGTCTGACACAGCTGACACTGACGGCGGCCAGGCTTTGATCTCCAATTAGGCTTGTAGTCAAAACGCGTGTCACCAAGCGGAAAACAGCAGCCTCTTGATCTCATCAACTCCGTCTCCACTGACTCGCTTCGCTGGCTCCGTGATAGCGCAGTGGTACAACCACCGCCAACGTCTTGCAGTGGCCGTATGTGTTGGCCGGGTATGGGTCTCCCTGACCGGCAGACATGACTGCTGAAGGGAAAGCGCCCCGGACAGGATGCAGTCTCCACCACTGTGTCGCAAGTGGCATTGTTGTGCTGCATTGTTTATCAGGGAGGTGATTCATTACGCATGACAGCGTACAGTAGTGTGGCATACCACTCTCTCTCTCTCTCTCTCTCTCTCTCTCTCTCTCTCTCTCTCTCTCTCTCTCTCTCTCTCTCTCTCTCTCTCTCTCTCTCTCTCTCTCTCTCTCTCTTGGAACCTCTATAATAATGTGCTGCTTTAAAAAACTGTGCGTGTGTGAGAGTGAGTGCGTGTGTAGGGGTGTGTGTGTGGGGGGGGGAAGGTAGGTACGTATATGGGTGGGGTGTGTGTGTGTGTGTGTGTGTGTGTGTGTGTGTGTGTGTGTGTGTGTGTGTGTGTGTGTGCGCGCGCACGCGCGCTCGTGTGTGTGTGTGTGTGTGTGTGTGTGTGTGTGTGTGTGTGTGTGTGTGTGTGTGTGTAACATTTCATTTAGTATCGTCATGGGGGACACATAATGTGTCCTGTTGTGTCCCGTCGAGCAAAGACATAATTATTTTCTTTTTGGTTGTTTGATAGACACTTTCTTGGCCTCCTATGTATTTCATTTAGTACTGAAGTTATATATTTTCTGCCTTTACCACGATAATCTAATCGTCCTATTTTTGCAACATTCTCGTCTACAAATATAATATCCACAACTATAACAAAGCTGTCCCATCTTAGTCGCCACATTAGGTCGTTACACTAACGGTATTATCCTCTCGTCCTGTCCACAACTTCAACAGTAGTTCCGTCAGTATCTGCAAGTGGCGCAATGGTTGTGTCGACAACTAACACATCGCATTATCGTCGTCACTATAGCTGTCCCAATAGTTATGTCGACATCTACAGGGTCAACGAACAAAGGCGTTAATCAGAACTTGAAACACGTCAAACAAACACACAAACACGGACTTGAGCCGCCTGCGGTAACCCCCACAACGGGCATGCTACAAAGAGGATGCACCTCTGGTGAAGGTTACGTACCTTACATTTACTAGCATGCCAGGTGAGAGTTAGCGTAGGTGACTCGGGTCTGCGTTGTGTTTCTTTGACGTCTTTCTAGCTCTGATTAATTCCTTGGTTTGTTGTTTCTGCACAGGTGCTGTGGGTCTCGTTCTGCTTCAGACTGCGCTGTCTACGTCGTGGCTGCAGCTGTCCCACCAGTCGTATGGATATCTGAAAGTGCCACAATAGTTCTGTCTACAACGACCACATCACTTCCCACCAGTCGTATGGATGTCTGAAAGTGCCACAATAGTTCTGTCTACAACGACCACATCACTTCCCACCAGTCGTATGGATATCTGAAAGTGCCACAATAGTTCTGTCTACAACGACCACATCACTTCCCACCAGTCGTATGGATGTCTGAAAGTGCCACAATAGTTCTGTCTACAACGACCACATCACTTCCCACCAGTCGTATGGATGTCTGAAAGTGCCACAATAGTTCTGTCTACAACGACCACATCACTTCCCACCAGTCGTATGGATGTCTGAAAGTGCCACAATAGTTCTGTCTACAACGACCACATCACTTCCCACCAGTCGCATGGATATCTGAAAGTGCCACAATAGTTCTGTCTACAACGACCACATCACTTCCCACCAGTCGTATGGATATCTGAAAGTGCCACAATAGTTCTGTCTACAACGACCACATCACTTCCCACCAGTCGTATGGATATCTGAAAGTGCCACAATAGTTCTGTCTACAACGACCACATCACTTCCCACCAGTCGTATGGATATCTGAAAGTGCCACAATAGTTCTGTCTACAACGACCACATTACTTCCCACCAGTCGCATGGATGTCTGAAAGTGCCACAATAGTTCTGTCTACAACGACCACATCACTTCCCACCAGTCGTATGGATCTCTGAAAGTGCCACAATAGTTCTGTCTACAACGACCACATCACTTCCCACCAGTCGTATGGATATCTGAAAGTGCCACAATAGTTCTGTCTACAACGACCACATCACTTCCCACCAGTCGTATGGATATCTGAAAGTGCCACAGTAGTTCTGTCTACAACGACCACATCACTTCCCACCAGTCGCATGGATGTCTGAAAGTGCCACAATAGTTCTGTCTACAACGACCACATCACTCTATCGCCCTGTCTACAGCGGTCTGAAGAAACCTATGGATATCTGAAAGTGCAAGTGTAGTTATATCTGCAACTATCATGATCACAAGCGTAGTTATATCTGCAACTATCATGATCATTACTTTACTGTCTTATCTACAGTGGTCGGAAAGGTCCTACGAATTTCCACAGTTGCACACTATTTATATGTACAATAGCCATAATTGTCACCTGGCCGTTTGTTTTTTGCTTTTGTTTTATTGTTGTTGTTGTTGTGGTGGTGGTGGTGGTGGTGGTGGTGGTGGTGGTGGTGGTGGTGGTGGTCACCTGGAATCATTGTTATTAGCTATAGTACAGTTGTTGGGTGCCTCCATTGCTTTATTGTCCTGGTTATCCCAGTGTTCTTGCGAGCTCAACAAACAGGTCAGCTGCAAGACAAAACAAAACACAAAATATATAAATTATATAACTTTTCATTGATGACAAGAGTTGGGGCGCTCTGCAAATCTTCGTTACGTCATTACCATTGTTACCTAAATATGTGCCGAAAGACCTGTACAGCGACTCTCTTAATAATAATAATAATGATACATAAATTTTCTATAGCGCTATTCCCCGCTGAGCGAGCTCAGCGCGCTTGTTCACATACATGTGCATAATATATACCATTTACATTTACTAACATATCATATAAAAGCAATCGCATGATACATACTTAATAAATTATACTAATATAAAACAGACTAAATTAAGACTGTTTGTCTCTCCGACATCATTGCCATTGTTACCTACATCAGTGCCAAAAGACCTGTACAACACTCGCTTAAAGTAAAAGTCCAAGGTTTTTAAGTACGCAAAATGACCATCGAAATGATTGACAAATGAGTCACTAGTTTCAGATTTAATGAAATAAAAATATTATTAAAAAACAAATTGGGTTTTTAATCGATTTTATTTTCTGTAGGCTTCCCCGGAAGTGACGTCAGTCTGGGGAGTCAGTGCGGTTGCCATCTTTGATTCTTCAGTAAATTGTGTATGCGTGTGGTCGACAAAAAAAGTTAACTATGCCGGCCTACTGTGTTGCCGCGAACTGTAACAATTCGCAGACGACCCCAGGTATAACAATGCACGTGCTCCCGCGCAATCAACCCGCAGTGAGGCGAAAGTGGATTAAGTTTATACAATTCAAACAAGCTGACTTTCTTGCTGCGCCGCATCACGCCCATTTGTGTAGCGAGCACTTCAGTGAGTGCGATTTCGCAAACCCCATGGAATACCGCATGGGGTTTGCTTCGAAGCTGACACGATGTTCCGGTACTCATTCAAAATCCTGCCTGACAGGCTCAAACTGATACGGCTGTATCCTTGTGGGTCTCTCGGGCAAAGTATCAGTTTCGTCTTCGGAGCTCGAGTTGGCCATTTTGCAGCGACTCCCCACATTGACGTAGTAGGCATATGGTCACGTGATTTGGGCGTCATGGCGACGCTTTCGGTACGACAGAAAATGCCCTTTTTTTTATCGTGCATTTATAACCCTCAGATCACAGTTTCACCTACATCATCGTTCTCAGCGAGCTTTAACGGAAATCGTGTCAAAAATCACCCCTAACCTTGGACTTGTCCTTTAGGACTGTGTTCCTCTCCCCGACCTTTGACACACCACTTGCGTGGTGCCCAGTGACAGCACGGCAGATGGATGGCGGCACCTCCCTTCTCGCTTGGCTGACCCTGCCTTTGCCTGTCCGTTTGCCTGGCGGCGCTCCGATCGCCCCTCCTCCTCCTTCCATGCCAGCACGTTCTTCCCAGTTTCTGAAGTATGGCCATTGTTTGGCGAATTTGCAGCGTCGTTGAGATAGGCCATCAGTCATCGTTTTGAGGGTTTTCACGGGCTCAGCGCTGACTCCTGCCACCGTTCGAGGATTTAAAGCGTGGGCTAGGTGTCAGCCACCGCTTGGGGAGTTCTCGGCCTGGCCAGGACACGAGACATTGTTTCGGGAGTTTTCAGGGTCTGTGGCGTATCAGCCACCGCTGCTGAAATGTTCAGCGCCTGTGGAACACCAGTCATCATTTAACGCTTTTGGCGTCTGGCTGGGTGGTATCAGCCAGTGGGTGAGGAACGTGCAGCGTTTGTGATGCATCATCCAATAGCTAGCACTTTCCAGCATCGGTGAAGTATTACCCATTGATTGAGAGTTGTGCGTTCTTGTTGCTGTTGTTTTTAGCATCGCTAAGGTATTAGCTAATGACTGGACGTTTTTTTGGCACTGGTGACGCATTTGCCGGTGATTGCGAGTTTTCAGCATCGGTAAGATATTAACTAATGGTTTCGAGTTTTTACCTGCGGTGAGATATTAACTAATGACTTGGAGCTTTGCCTGCAGAGAGATATTGACTAATGATTTGCCGTTTTTACTTGCGATGAGATAATAACTAATGATTTGGAGTTTCTACCTGCGGTGAGATATTAATTAATGATTTGGAATTTTTACCTGCGGTGAGATATTAACTAATGACTTGGAGTTTTTGCTTGCAGTGAGATCTTAACTAATGATTTGCCGTTTTTACCTGCGATGAGATAATAACTAATGATTTGGAGTTTCTACCTGCGGTGAGACGTTAACTAATGATTTGGAGTTTTTACCTGCGGTGAGATATTAATGATTTGGAGTTTTTACCTGCGGTGACATATTAACTAATTATTTTGCAGTTTTTACCTGCGGTGAGATCTTAGCTAATGGTTTAGAGTTTTTACCTGCGGTGAGATACTAACTAATGATTTGGGGTTTCTCTCTGCGGTGAGATATTAACTAATTATTTGGAGTTTCTACCTGCGGTGAGATATTAACTAATGATCTGGAGTTCCTACCTGCGGTGAGATATTAACTAATAGTTTGGAGTTCCTACCTGCGGTGAGATATTAACTAATGATTTGGAGTTTCTACCTGCAGTGTCGGGAGGTATCGGGCAGCACTTTGGGAACTGCATCACGCCTGTTCATTTTTTCCCTTTAACATCCGAGAGACCACGTGCAGGTTCTGCTGTGACCGTGTGGTGCCATGTATGGCCGGTGTCACATCTGACCTCGTCTGGCCGGTACCACGTCTGGCCGGTGCCCTGCACTGTGGCAGCTGATGTGTCCTACAGCCGCTCCACCAGTGATATGAACATTAGCATAACGTCAAGTACACAAAACTCAACAGGAATTGTGCTGACAGCTTTTCAATGCGATGCCGTCAAATAATTGTCAAATTCGTCTTAAACTCGGCGGAGTTCGCTACGGGTTGGCGGCAGAACTTGCACTGGTCACGTTGCGCGCTGCCACTCTCCTCAGAGTCACCTATACAGACGTCACTATAGCAGTATTCATCACCCAGTCACTCACACAGACGTCACTACAGCAATAGTCACCACCCAGAGTCACCCATGTAAACGTCACTATAGCAGTATTCATCACCCAGTCACCCACAAAGACATCACTACAGCAGTAGTCATCACCCAGTCACCCACACATACATCACTATAGCAGTAGTCATCACCCAGTCACCCACACATACGTCACTATAGCAGTAGTCATCACCCAGTCACCCACACAGACGTCACTATAGCAGTCGTCATCACCCAGTCACCCACACATACGTCACTATAGCAGTAGTCATCACCCAGTCACCCACATAGACACACAGAGAACAGGAGGAAATGTCCTGACGACAGACAAGCCTAACCCCGATCTCTGTGTGCCTCTACCATCGTATCACTCACAGCGCGCCTTCCCCGTGTATCATGCTTCGCCAAATCACACCCGGTGCATCCACCCAAATTATTCAGATTTTCTCCCAAGCTTTCACATCCGTCATAATATTTCCACACAACCCGGACCGATCCAGCGCGAAATTGAAACGAATGCGACTGACCCATGCCGGTGTGTTGACGCGCCCAGACCACAATATTAATTTGAGTCTGAGCGGCCCTGACAGATTTCATGAATATTCAGATGGGGTCAGACTCTGGGAGGGAGAGCGGGAGAGTGTGCAATGTAATTACCTTCTTTTCATACGGAGCTTCTTGCCTACACTCCGGTCTCAACTCGTGACATTTTGCCGACTCTCCTTCGCTGGCCCTTTCCGCAACAGCAGTGGCGGGAGATGTGGCACTCAGCCGTATTCATGGCGCCACAGAGAGAATGTGAGAAGAGCAGACTGATGTCTTTGCCGTCAAAACCAGCTGACCCAAAACACAATACAGCAGCATGTAGTCCACACTGTCATGGAACAGTCTGAATCCTTTGTTGAAGAGTATCTATTTCTGGGCAAAGCTTCATGGCTACCAAACGTCAAAGGACCTCAAGTGATTAAACGGCCCAGATGAATCTGGGTCTTTACGAGGCTAAAAGCAGCCCAAAACGAACCACAAATAAGAGTAAAGAGGACGGAACAATGAGAGAGTGAGGACGGAAATTGGGAAGAAGACTTATTGATGACGCTGTAACCCCGCAGCTTGGGGTCAGGCCAGGAAGTGTGTTTGGCATTTTATTATTTCTTTGTCTAACAGCTATCATCGTCATTCCCATAAGTCCCTTCTTTGTCTATTTTTGCAGTTACCATTCATCCTTTTCACCGCTGTATTGATGGGCGTGAAATGCTTTCTGGTCTGAATGTACTTCATAAACGGGCAGTTAGACAGCTGTAACTGAACCGAGTCATCTAAGGATGTCCGTGTTGCGCTTGCGTCATTCTATTATTTGATCCTTTTTTTTTTTTTTTTTTTGGTCATTCAAAGGAATCCTGTTTGTTTTCTTTGAAATTTTCGCTGTTATCGTCACATATCGAAAAAGTCTTTGCACTGTAGTTCTTCAGATTCTGCAGTATAGGGCTACCATCGTCATTCCAAGAAGACTTTGCCCCCCCCCCCCCCACACACACACACAGTATATATATTGTTTGTCTAGGGTTTTTTGCTTCTTGGTTCACTGGTGGTTCATTTGCTGTTGTTTTTGTTTTGTTGTTTGTTTGCCTGTAATGTTTTAGTGTTCTTTTTAGTGTGTGTGTGTGTGCGTGTGTGTGTGTGTGTGTGTGTGTGTGTGTGTGTGTGTGTGTGTGTGTGTGTGTGTGTGTGTGTGTGTGTGTGTGTGTGTGTGTGTTGTTGACTTACATAATAATTGCTGCACTGGTTCCAAAGTATCCCCTTATTTTTTTTTATTTTTTTATATTTTTTTTGGGGGGGGGGTCTTGCTATTTCGTCCTCCGTCTGTTTATTTGTCTTTGTAATCCCCCCTTCCCGCCCCCCACACCGAAGATGGCTGCATGGTCGTGCTGTTTTTTTGTTGTCTTGTTTTGTTGTTGTTATTGTTTGGTGAGGGAGGACATCTGATTCGATAAAGTCATATTTCGCTCATCCCTGTAGGCATTCTCTTATGCTTTTTGTTTTCTGTATTCAGTCATTGCCATGGGCTTTCACTTCACTGTATCAGTGGGTTTCTGTATTTATCACTATGGACTTTCTCTTCTCTTTAGCAATGGTTTACTGTATTTGTCACTATGGACTGTTGTTTAGCAGTGGGTTTCTGTATTCATGCGTGTGGACTTTATCTTCAGTTTCTCTGGTGGCGGGTTTTTGTATTTAATTCTTCAGTTGTGCCACGGAAGGTATTCTGAGCCCAAAATTCCCACTTCTGCGTTTGTCTTGTCTTCGGCGTGTCAGGTCAACCTAGCTCGTCGCCATTATTTCCAGCCGGCGGAGTCGGTTACTTAGACGTACCAGCGAGTAGGTACAAGGTACAAGGTAACAGGTTAGGTGTGACTTCATGCAGGCTTCTCGCGACTACGGCCACGACTAGCAGTGATTATGCAAGTTCCCTGCCTTCTTTGCCTTGTTGGACACGAATATTATTGCTATTTGCCCAGTCAGCCATATTCAGCTGGTGAATCGTTACCATTCAGTTGCACTCGGGGAGGAATCACGCTGTCCTGCATAACATGCAGCTGCACAGGATAACATGGGCAGAATATTCAGCAGATCCGACTACCGAGAACATGGAAATGTGTGCTGGGATTGCCTGCTGACAAAATGTTATTGCGTTCTTAGAGCTCAGGGGTCACGTCTTCCCACCGGCGACTAGCGGGGCAGATTCCTGTAAGCATTGCTTTGTGTCCATTTGTCTCACTGCCAGCCCTGAGGAAGGAGACGGGAGTGTGGCACTGTCTGTCTTACGCTGTCACAAGGAGACAAAATTGTGGCACTGTCTGTCTTATGCTGTCACAAGGAGACAAAATTGTGGCACTGTCTGTCTTATGCTGTCAGAAGGAGACAGGAGCGTGGCACTGTCTGTCTTATGCTGTCAGAAGGAGACAGGAGCGTGGCACTGTCTGTCATGCTGTCAGAAGGGGACAGGAGCGTGGCACTGTCTGTCATGCTGTCAGAAGGAGACAGGAGCGTGGCACTGTCTGTCATGCTGTCAGAAGGGGACAGGAGCGTGGCACTGTCTGTCATGCTGTCAGAAGGGGACAGGAGCGTGGCACTGTCTGTCATGCTGTCAGAAGGAGACAGGAGCGTGGCACTGTCTGTCATGCTGTCAGAAGGGGACAGGAGCGTGGCACTGTCTGTCATGCTGTCAGAAGGGGACAGGAGCGTGGCACTGTCTGTCATGCTGTCAGAAGGGGACAGGAGCGTGGCACTGTCTGTCATGCTGTCAGAAGGGGACAGGAGCGTGGCACTGTCTGTCATGCTGTCAGAAGGGGACAGGAGCGTGGCCTTGTCATTGTATGTGCTGTCGGAAGAAGACTGGAGCGTGTCTTACAGGAGACTGAAGTGTGTCTTTGTCTTTGTTTTGTGCCGTCGGAATAAGGCTGAAGTGTGGCCTTGTGCCGTCAGAATAAGGCTGAAGCTTTGCCTTGTGCCGTCAGAATAAGGCTGAAGTGTTGCCTTGTGTCGTCAGAATAAGGCTGAAGCGTTGCCTTGTGCCGTCAGAATAAGGCTGAAGTGTTGCCTTGTGCCGTCAGAATAAGGCTAAGTGTTGCCTTGTGCCGTCAGAATAAGGCTGAAGCGTTGCCTTGTGCCGTCAGAATAAGGCTAAGTGTTGCCTTGTGCTGTCAGAATAAGGCTGAAGCGTTGTCTTGTGCCGTCAGAATAAGGCTGAAGTGTTGCCTTGTGCTGTCAGAATAAGGCTAAGTGTTGCCTTGTGCTGTCAGAATAAGGCTGAAGCGTTGTCTTGTCTTCACTGATTTTTTTTTTTTGATTTTTTTTTTTTTTTTTTTTTGTGCTGTCAGAAGGAGTTTGGTAATGTCTTTGTTTTGTGCTACCAGGAGACTGAAGTGCGGTATTTGTTTTGCTCCAACAGAGATGTAATATTATCTTTATTTTGTGCCGCCAGAGACTGTATCAAAGCCCAGATGCGGATACCAGTTAAAATCAGGAAGCATGAATGATCAGTGATCTACACGTAGTGCATCCACTTGGCTATTACTGAATTTCAGTGAGGGGCAGACATGGCCGGCATCAGTACCAACACATTCACTCTCCGAGCTACTTTATTCCACTGACTTCCGCGTCAACACACAGACAGAAATCTAAGCGAGTAGCTTTTTCCGAGCCAGTCTGTCCAACACCCAGAGCACAGGAATTTAGCGGCACAAGGACGATACCCCCCCGTTATAAGTCAACCGTGACGAAGACGAAAAGCAGGAACCACATCAGACACCGCCGACACGCCACGTACTAATTGACCATGTCCACTGCTCGCGCCACCGCTCGTCGGTGCAACGCTGGGGCGTGGGGGAGTGGGGGGGGGGGCGGAAGAGACGGGGGCAGGGGGAACGCTGGGGGGGGGGGGGGGGGCGAGGGGGTTTGGAGGGAGGCAAGTCAGTACCTTGACTGAGCTCCCGGCATATCGGCTTGATTGGAGAATAATGGCAGTATGTGGTGGCAAAGAGAGCGGAGGGAGTGGTGAGCAGGCGGTGAGAGGGTACGAGGGAGGGAGATGGGGTGGGGGGGGGAGGTGCTACCGCCATCAGCCAGACCTGTGTTGGGAAATCATTGGCACAAGATGCAGCTTATCCTTTGATCCTCTCTGCCGCCTATCCCCATACTGTGATGAGTGGTAAAACGGTGCTTCGTGTGTGTGTGTGTGTGTGTGTGTGTGTGTGTGTGTGTGTGTGTGTGTGTGTGTGTGTGTGTGTGTGTGTGTATGTGTGTGTGTGTGTGTGTGTGGAGAGAGAGAGGGAGGGGGGAGAGAGAGAGAGGAGAGCGCTTATTTTAAACAACTTACAAACCAGCTGAGGCTAATATCAGCCGAACGGTTGCCGTGTAATAGCTGAGAAGTGTACTTTACTCGTTACCACTTGGAGCCCCTGATGCTGTGTAGCGCGGATGTAGAAATAACGATCCGAGAGCTAATTAGATCCATGCCCAATTATCAAGAGGTTCCCTCTGTAATCCTACAGTAGGCCAGGATAAAGTTCCACTTGCTTCACGTGCTGCCTGCATTTCTGACGTTCTTTCTCCAAGGTCAGTCTAGGAAATTTCCATCCGAAACAGAACGAAGCCCAGAGCGCATGTGCAGAGTCAACAAACAAGGGTGTTAGTTTACCCTCAAAAGACGTCACAAGAACACACAGCAAAGACCTGAGTGGCCTGTGGTAACTCTCAGCTGACATGCGAGTGAATACAAGGTAGCCACAGTGAGTGACAATCGCCAGCTGACAACATGGGTTACACTGACGTTGGTATGACTTGGGCAGCTGGCTGGGCGGGTTAAAGATCAAGGAACCGTAGCGTTGTGTTTTGGTTTGTTATCAGACTACCTGTGAATACTGACTGCCGTGCAAATGTTAAAGATCAGTTAACTGTAGCGTTGTGTTTTGGTTTGTTATCAGGCTACCTATGAATACTGACTGCCGTGCAAATATTAAAGATCAGTTAACTGTAGCGTTGTGTTTTGGTTTGCTGTCAGACGACCTGTGCGTACCGACTGTCCTGCAGATGTTAAAAAAGAAAACATTTAATTCTTTATAACGCATAACTATTTTCAGTCCTTACGTACAGTATTATCAAAGCCGATACTTCTATGATTCTTCTTCTGTTTCTTCTGCTTCTTTCTCCCTTTCAGTAGCGACTGTACTCATTTGGCTGGTTATTTGTAGCTTCTGGGGAGGGGGCGGATGCCTTAAACAAAAAAAGGTAGAGGTGGTTTTGTGACATCATGCGCGCATGGTGTCTTTTGTGACCAATGTGTCTGCCGCCTCCATGGCATCCATGGAGAGAACAGTGCAGTCTTTGATTGTTGTTGGCAGCACATGACTGTTGACGGTACTGAGTGATGACGGTGTGCTGACGGTACTGAGTGTTGACGGTACTGAGTGCTGACGATACTGAGTGTTGACGGTAATGAGTGTTAAAGGTACTGAGTTCTGACGGTACTGAGTTCTGACGGTACTGAGTTCTTCTGACTATAGAGTGTTGACGGCACTGAGTTCTGACAGCACTGAGTTCTGACGGTACTGAGTACTGATGGTACTGAGTACTGACGGTACTGCCAGTACTGAGTTCTGTCGGCAATGAGTTCTGACAGCACTGAGTTCTGACGGTACTGAGTTCTGAGGGCACTGAGTTCTGACGGTACTGACAATACTGAGTTCTGACGATACTGAGTTCTGACGGTACTGACAATATTGAGTTCTGACGGCACTGACAGTACTGAGTTCTGACGGCACTGACTGAGTTCTGGCGGTACTGACAGTACTGAGTTCTGACGGTACTGACAGTGCTGGGTTCTGACGGCACTTAGTTCTGACGGCACTGACAGTACTGACTTCAGATGGTACTAACAGCACTGAGTTCTGACGGCATTGACAGTAATGAGTTCTGATGGCACTGAAAGTACTGAGTTCTGACGGTACTGACTGAGTTCTGACGGTACTGACAGTACTGAGTTCTGACGGCACTGACAGTACTGAGTTCTGACAGCAATGAGTTCTGACGGTACTGACAGTAACGAGTTCTGACGGCACTGACAGTACTGATTTCTGACGGCACTGATAGTACTGAGTTCTGGCGACACTGACAGTACTGAGTTCTGACAGCATTGAGTTCTGAGTTCTGACGGTATTGACAGTACTGAGCTCTGACGGCACTGACAGTGCTGAGTTCTGAAGGCACTGACAGTACTGAGTTCTGATGGCACTGACAACACTGAGTTCTGACGGCACTGAGTTCTGACGGTACTGACAGTACTGAGTTCTGACGGCACTGCCAGTACTGAGTTCTGACGGCACTGACTGAGTTCTGGCGGTACTGACAGTACTGAGTTCTGACGGCACTGACAGTACTGAGTTCTGACGGCACTGACAGTACTGAGTTCTGACGGCACTGACAACACTGAGTTCTGACAGTGCTGAGTTCTGACGGCACTGACAGTACTGAGTTCTGATGGCACTGACAGCACTGAGTTCTGACGGCACTGAGTTCTGACGGCACTGACAGTACTGAGTTCTGACGGCACTGACAGTACTGAGTTCTGCAGGAAACCAGTCGGGACGAACTGCTGGTTGTGGCCACGGCGTTGACGTCATAGCAGGGGTTCACGTCAAGAACTTCTTTATTGAATTTCACAGAAAATGTGGGTGAAAACCCATGAAATTCAAACAAAGGAATATATTTTTCCAGTATCAAAAGATTCACGGTATAAGATCACACCATAATGTACATATGCCACAAGCATTACTTAAACAGACTACAGACGGGCTGTAAAATACACAGTACCACACAGTATGATTGTCATGTAATACATTAACAGGCACAGATATAATTATCACTATTTCCATACTATCCCTTCACAGCCACACCTATTCATACATCCCTTACCCCATCCACACATGCATAAATCCACACAGACCCCCTTTGTATCCCCCCCCCCCCACGTCCCCCCCCCCCACACACACACACACAAACACACACACATACACACACAAATTGGCCTAAAAGGATTGGCGATTATTTTTGAGCTGTGAAGCTCGTACACCATGGTTACTCTTGAGCTGTGTCTGTGTTGGTGCACGACTGGAATGGCCAGCTGAGTGTGTCCAGCACAAGTCGGACACCTGACGGGTTGTGGAAGCAGGAAACGGGACGCCCGTCTCTGTACTCCCTCTGCTTGCACAGAGCTAGACGGAGAACACAGACAGGCAGACACACAAGGACAGTCACGCTCACAAACAGAGAAACGACCACTTTCCATAGATGTGTTTCGACGTAGAAAATGCTCACACGCTATCCGGGCGGAACTAAGCTGACCCATGACATACCCACAGCAGTGCAAAGGGCCCGCTGCTGCCAGGGACTGAGTTAATATTTAATTGCCTCCTCACTGAACTCCCGAGCCGTGCACATGACGTGCTTAATCAATCAAAGGTGAGGAAAATCCCCATCAGATAAAGCGCATGAAGGAGTTCCTGTTCGTCACTCTTCAAAGTGCTGCGTGAGTTTAGTTTTCTCTCCCATCATTGTTGTCATCTGGTTCTGTTTGCCGTTCTCTCCACGGATTTCACCTCGGTCCGTGGAGGCGCGAACGGAAGTAGCTGTCTGTAAGTCTCAAGATCAAACTTGCCTCTCGGGCCGGAAAACAGTTTGAGAGCAAACTACTGAGATTAAAATTAGAAACGTTTTCTTAACAACAACGACAACAACAGCAACAGCAGCAGCAACAACAACAAAACTAGAAGCAAGACAATTAAAGATTTGTGTGAACTAATTAATGCTTGGGTATTTTGAGCTGGGTTTAGCTTCACGTGCACAACGGCGATATACATCTACAAAAACTCCCTTCGTTATACTGAAAACAAGCTCTTTGTGTGGCAAGAAAGGATCACTCTCCCAGCTCCGCGTACTAACCAACGATCATGTAAAAATAGCATCACTGCTCTAAAAGTGCCTGCACATTCACAAGACAAGTGGGCAGGGAGCATAATGCGGCAATCGTTGTTTTGGAAACCACTTTTTCATCGCATTTTCACACCCGTCTTGACACCACGTGCGGAATGTCGACACAAGGCTGCATGCACGAGGCGTGGTCGCACTGAACGCACAGACAGCGCGGGAATCCAGGTAAACAAAAATCAGAACTGTTCGCATTCCTTTCAAGGGGGTTTAGGAGTGAATGTCAGACAGATTAGAGTTAATCCTGGTGGTTGCCTGACGTACTTTAACAGCCGCTGTGTTTGAGATGCTTAAAGCGGCTCTAGCGACTGCGCCCGGCGGGTCTAGGGGTGCGTAGCTTGCTTTAAAAAAAATTTTAATTAATCAACACTCCTCTCTTTGCCTTCGTTAACAAATTTTCTCCTCTCCTTCTTGAGACACTTTTCTCCTCGCCTTCTCCTCACACTTTTCTCATCTCCTTCGCCTCACACTTTTCTCATCTCCTTTTCCTCACACTTTTCTCTTCGCCTTCTCCTCACACTTTTCTCTTCGCCTTCTCCTCACACTTTTCTACTCGCCTTTTCCTCACACTTTTCTCCTCGCCTTCTCCTCACACTTTTCTCCTCGCCTTCTCCTCACACTTTTCTCCTCACACTTTTCTCATCTCCTTCTCCTCACACTTTTCTCATCTCCTTTTCCTCACACTTTTCTCTTCGCCTTCTCCTCACACTTTTCTCTTCGCCTTCTCCTCACACTTTTCTACTCGCCTTCTCCTCACACTTTTCTACTCGCCTTTTCCTCACACTTTTCTCCTCGCCTTCTCCTCACACTTTTCTCCTCGCCTTCTCCTCACACTTTTCTCCTCACACTTTTCTCATCGCCTTCTCCTCACACTTTTCTCATCGCCTTCTCACACTTTTCTCATCTCCTTCTTTACACACTTTTTGTCCTTGCCTGCCTTACACACTTTTCTCATCGCTTTCTTCAGAGACTTTTCTCATCGCCTTGTTTACACACTTTTCTTATTGCTTTCTTCAGACACTTTTCTCATCACCTTCTTTACACACGTTTCTCATCTCCTTTTTTATACAATTTTCTCATCGCTTTCTTTAGACGCTTCTGCCCTCGCTTTCTTTCTCTTCTCGCCTTCTTTGACCACTTGTTTCTTTGCCTTCCTTTCATATATTTCTCCTCGTCCTCCATTTTTCAGACTTTCTTTTTCTCCCCATTTTCTAGAACCAGTAATTTCCTTTTCTTCCCTTTTTTAGATACTCCTCCCCTTTTCTGGACTCTCATGTCGTTCCTTTTATAGACACTCCTCTCCTCCATCTTTATATACATTCCTCTTCTCCATCTTTCTAGAAACTCCTCTTCTCCATCATTTTGGACACTCCTCTTCTCCATTCTGTTTTCATAGACACTCTTCTTCCCGGTCTTTTTAAACATTCATCTCCCCTCCTTTTTTACACACGGAAAGGAAGAAAATACGCAGTTTTCCCTACAAACGTAACGGCCAAAATCTGGAACGAAAACCTTTCCCAATCCCATTTCCCTCCTTCATCCTCCTTCCCTCCTTCCTCCTCCCTTCCCCGCCCTCCTTCCCTCCTTCCTCCTCCCTTCCCCGCCCTCCTTCCCTCCTTCCTCCTCCCTTCGCCGCCCTCCTTCCCTCCTTCATCCTCCCTTCCCCGCCCTCCTTCCCTCCTTCCTCCTCCCTTCCCCGCCCTCCTTCCCTCCTCCCTTCCCCGCCCTCCTTCCCTCCTTCCTCCTCCCTTCCCCGCCCTCCTTCCCTCCTTCATCTTCCCCTCCCCACCCTCCTTCATCTTCCTTCCCCGCCCTCCTTCATCCTCCCTTCCTCATCCTCCTTCCCTCCTTCATCCTCCCTTCCCCACCCTTCCCCGCCCTCCTTCATCCTGCCTTCCCCGCCCTCGCGCGAAGGAGGAGGAGTTAGGTGGTTACCCCGGCAGAACCAGTAATTATCTGTGTCTAGAAAGCAGACATATTTCCTAGTCCAAGGATGAACTCTCAATGGATCGCAGTGAGGTGGCTGCTTTCCGAAATACTGTGGGTTTTCCCGTGTTGAGACAAAGTAAGCCGCAGGCTCGCTGCTTTTCCGTGAATTCCTGTAAGTTTCAGTTGGCACCCATACCCGAAAAAAAAGAAGATTTTTTCGGAGAGCTGCCCGCAGAGTCGATGAAGCAACACCAGCGATGGTCAGAACTACGACGGTATCTGAGGGTCTTCCAACCTCTGGCTTTCTTTCTTTCTTGGCCACAAGCCTGCTCAGACACGGTACGCCGAGCGGTCGACAGACAATTGCCATGGCGAGCTTTGGCCCACCACACGGTGCCTCTTTGGCCCACCACACGCTGCCTCTTTCTTTTTTCTTTTTTCTTCTCTCCACACGGTCCCTCCTTTGCTCACCATGTGTGGCTCGCCACACGGTCCCTCCTTGACTCACCACACGGGGCCTCTTTCGCCGGAACCCTGTGAGTTCTAGCTGCGCTTTCCGGCTGTGCCCTGAACCCGGGAGCCGCCCATCACACCGTAAGCGCCGCTGTGTCACCTAACTAGGAACCCACGCTCAAAAATGGACCAACGCGGAACGTTTTCAGGTCGTAGGGAAAACCTGGTGCTATACTGTTATCTTCTTAACGGCCCGTCGCTGCAGACTGTTTAAAACTGGGATGAAACGGGCTGGCCTCTTCGTTCCACGAAAGTATTAAAGATGTAGAGGGGAAAAAACGTGTCTTTTTGTTTGTTTTTCAACGCTGACCCAAATCCTAAACCTAACATGTGTCTGTCTGGTCCGATCTATCTGTCGTCTGTATGAATGCCAGTCTGTCTGTCTGTCCTGATCTGTCTGTTGTCTGTATGAATACCTGTCTGTTCTGATCTCTCTGTCGTCTGTATGAATGCTTGTCTGTCTGTCTGTCCTGATCTGTCTGTTGTCTGTATGAATGCCTGTCTGTTCTGATCTCTCTGTCGTCTGTATGAATGCTTGTCTGTCTGTTCCGATCTATCTGTCGTCTGTATGAATATGTGTCTGTCCCGATCTATCTGTCGTCTGTGTGAATGCCAGTCTGTCTGTCTCGATCTATCTGCCTGTCTGTTTGTCTGCCTGTCTGTCTGTCAAGATCTATCTGTCGTGTGTATGAATGCCTGTTGGTCTGTCTACAACTTAGGCAGCTGCAGTTATTCATCATAAATGACAGTTACAGAAGCGAAGCAGGCCTGAGCTACACTTCCACGTGTCTGGTGACCGTCATAAAGGGACAAGTTAACTGGAACACGTTTAGAGTGAAACATAACGTGACACTGCAGTTGATAAAGTATTAGGACTGTTATTGTTGTTGTTGTTGTTGTTGTTACCAGCAGCCCTCCCATTTGCAGTCTTTGTTTCATTCAGTTGTTTTCCTCACGTCGTCTGTCCTTCTGCCTGCCACGGGATGGGGAGGACGGGTTTTATCGGCGTGCCAGCACAGCCTCCGTCGTCACTTGGGGTCCGGACCAATCGTCTTTCCGCGTGCGCCCGTCTTCACCGATAGCCAGCAGTCACCATCAAACACGCCTCCCATCCCGGGGGAAATTCCCCACTGCCCACAATAAAGTAGACAAACTGCAATCAATCAAAAGTAATTACAGCAGTATCTGATCGGTGGCTTTCAGCAGAGACTGCTGGTCGTACTTGTTTGTCACATCCGTTGGTCGTACTTGTTTGTCACATCCGTTGGTCGTACTTGTTTGTCACATCCGTTGGTCGTACTTGTTTGTCACATCCGTTGGTCGTACTTGTTTGTCACATCCGTTGGCCGTACTTGTTTGTCACATCCGTTGGTCGTGTTTGTTTGTCACATCCGTTGGTCGTGTTTGTTCGTCGAGCTTGTTTCTGCTGTTTGTTGGATAACCGTCCTGGTTGACTGGGCG
Organism: Alviniconcha strummeri; assembly: GCA_963584105.1. Classification (NCBI taxonomy): domain Eukaryota; kingdom Metazoa; phylum Mollusca; class Gastropoda; family Provannidae; genus Alviniconcha; species Alviniconcha strummeri. The sequence goes on from OY757542.1 coordinate 1,336,626, forward strand.
TGAAAAACCAACTTACTTACTTACTTACTATAGTGTGTGTTGGTCGTGCTTGTTCTTTGTGTTTGTTGGTCGTGCTTTGTGTGTGTGTGTGTGTGTGTGTGTGTGTGTGTGTGTGTGTGTGTGTGTGTGTGTTTTCCGTGTGTGTGTGTGTGTGTGTGTGTGTGTGTGTGTGTGTGTGTGTGTGTGTGTGTGTGTGTGTGTGTGTGTGTTTACGTGTGTGTGTGTGTGTGTGTGTGTGTGTGTGTGTGTGTGTGTGTGTGTGTGTGTGTGTGTGTGTGTGTGTGTGTGTGTGTGTGAGTTGGTCGTGCTTTTTTTGTCGGTCGTGTCTGCGCTATTTGTCATGCGTTTTGGTTGTTCTGGACGTGTCTGTTGGTCATGCGTGTTGGCCATGTTTGTTGGCCGTGTTTGTCATGTCTGTTGGCCCTGTCTGTCATGTGTGTTGGTGGTGTTTCTCATGTGTGTTGGCAGTGTTTGCCATATGTGTTGGTCGTGTTTGTCACATGTGCTGGCCGTGCTTGTCATGTGTTTTAGTGATCTTTGTTTGAGATGCTGCTTGGTTTGAGATGCTGTTTGGAATATATGAATTTTCGTTTTTTGGATGCATGAAAAACGCGTCATGTTTTGGTTCGCGTTTGTCGGTCATGTTTCCTGGTCGTCTTTGTAGATCATCTTTTTTGGCCATTCAATACAGTTTTTATTTTTATTTTTTATTTTTTTAATCATCCCACAAGGGGCAATTTTCTTGTGGTCATGGCGGGCTTGTAAAAAACACCGTGGCACAATCACACACACACACACACACACACACACACACACACACACACACACACACACACACACCGTGGCACAGTCAAACACACACACACACACACACACACACACACACACACACACACACACACTTCATGTATACATGTACACTTCATGTGTTGTTTAAAAGGCGTACTGCGAATGGCATGAAAGAGTTCTTAAATCTATTCGTCTTACAAATGGGGCATCTAAGACGACCTGATGGGAGATTAGTAAATTCCTGGTTTAAAATATGGTCCTTCTTCGTTAAAATACAGCGGGCTTTCCGTAAGATCTGCTGTTCACAGAAAAGAGCCAGGTCTCTCTGAGCCACTGCAGTTATGTTGGAGGCGATACGGATATGTGTGTTTGCCATGTTTGTCCTTTTATTTCGCCGTCCTTGTTTATCAGTTTGACCATGTCTGTTTGTCATGTTTTGGTCATTATTGTTTGTCATCTTTGTTATATATTTTTTGGTCAGGTTTAAAGATGGTATTTGTTGGTCACTTTTGCTGGTCGTAACTGTTGATAGTGAAAATTGCTTCTGGCTGTTGATCATGTTATTGCAGTTTGAACTGCAACCTTTATCAGCACTCCATATTTGGTCGTGTCAAGTAGAACTGTCACCATGGCAACCGAGATCAAAAATGAGAGCAGAGCGCATGAATATTTTATCAGTCAACTCTGGATATTATTGATGTGAATCTAGTCAAAACATTGACGCATGCTTTGAAAAAGAGAAAAGAAAGAGAAGAGGAAGAGATGAAGAAAAACACAAAGAGGCTAAAACTGAAGCGGGTGAGAACGACGCTAAGGGCTATCTTTGTATCACGGACAGGACTGCAAAAGCTCTGCTTCCCACCAGCAATCTGTAATGAGCAATTCTTCTTTTAGTCCCCCCTCCCCCACCCCGCCATCCGACACTGTGTGTGCGTGCGTGCGTGCGTGCGTGTGTGTGTGTGTGTGCGTGTCTGTGTGTGTGCGTGCGTACGTGTTTGTTTGTTTGTTTGTTTGTGCGTGTGCGTGTGTGTGTGTGTGTGTGTGTGTGCGTGTCTGTGTGTGTGCGTGCGTGCGTGCGTGCGTACGTGTTTGTTTGTTTGTTTGTGCGTGCATGTGTGTGTGTGTGTGTGTGTGTGTGTGTGTGTGTGTGTGTGTGTGTGTGTGTGTGTGCACGCACGCGTGCGTCTATGTTTATGAATGCATTCATTGTAGAGCCTAGGATGAGAGGGAAGGCGCTGTAGAAGTGTATTATTATTATTAGAAAACAAATGTAAAGGTATTTCAATCCCAAATGATGTAAATCGGTTTCTTTTGAATCAGACTGATGATTTCATGTGCATGAAAATGATATTATTATTATTAAAACAAATGTAAAGGCATTTCAATCCCAAATGATGTAAATCGGTTTCTTTTGAATCAAACTGATGATTTCATGTGCATTAAAATGATACTTGGACTTTTCTCAGCAACAACGAAGTTCCTGATGAGTCACGTGAGATGAGTTTGATATGGAGTGAGGTCAGGTCCAATACGCGGGTTTCGCCGAAGTCACATCAACGAGTAGGACCTCCAGCCGTCACACGCACGCGCGCCACACAACCACGCCTCGTGCTCCTGATCAGCCACAAAGCGGCTGCTTGCGGAATCCGCCTCCACTCCTCCTGGACAACAGCAGCGTTGTCCTGTGGTTTAAACTGTGAAGCTGTCTTCGGACGCAAATAACGTTCAGTTAAAACCAGGTGCAGGGACAGATATGGGACAGGTGTGGGAACCGCGGTGGCCAAGGGGAGAGCCATGGTTCTTGGAAACTGCACATGGTCTTTGGCATCACGTGTGCGATGGGCATTTGCATTGTCGTCTTCCAAAGGATGACTGCCTTGCCATGACGACGGGTATAGGGGACAACAACAGGTTCACCTGGACACTACCATTCTGCAGCCTCCTTATGCCCCCCCCCCCCCCCCCCCCCAACGGCCATCCATCTTCATTCTCTGCTGAACGCCCCGTGGCTGGCTCAGTACACAGGTCTATGCATTTCATGGGGTTTAAACCAAGAGCCATGGATGCTGCTCACATCGTGTTTAAGCCAAAAGAGCCAGGGTCGCTGCTCACAAATTTTTAAACCAAAAGAGCTATGTGAACGCTGCTCACATCGTGTTTAAACCAAAAGAGCCAGGAACGCTGCTCACATCGTGTTTAAACCAAAAGAGCCAGGGTCGCTGCTCACATCGTGTTTAAACCAAAAGAGCCAGGGACACTGCTCACAAAGTGTTTAAACCAAAAGAGCTACGTGAACGCTGTTCACATCGTGTTTAAACAAGGCTGGCAGTAAGCAGAGGCCGTACCCGTTGCTGAATCTGTAACTGTTATGAGCTGACCCGTAACCATTTCCAGCTGACGTTGAGGTCACATCCCGACTGACTGTACACTGTTCTTTTTGGGGTTATATTCTTGTCTGAGTGTCATTTATGTGATATTATTTATTAGAAGTCATCAGTTTTATTCAACACATACAGCTGTTGTGTGTTTTAGAATCGCAATATGCATTTTTGTCCTCATATTTTAGACATGGCTCCTTTAAACAGCTAGGCACACACAGGCTGTGCTGTGCGACACTATCAGGATGATCTTTATGAAAGCACGGGTGCACTCAACGTGATGGGAGTGGGTGGTGTTTCAGCCACAAGTCGGCACCGCCCCGTGTTGTTTTGGCAAGGCTAGATGGCGCCGAATGGAGAGTCAGCTCAAAGTAAACTCACGGGGGAAAAAAACAAAAAACAAAACAGATCACTTGTTGGTGGATTCCAAAAGTTTCGGTTTCACCTCTGTCTCTAAATTGTTATGTCTACATAGAAGACTGGAGAGTATGAAAAAAGTGGAATTGTGCGAATGTATAGAAATGTCTAAAACACCATTGCTAGGGAAATGATTTTAGCCATTCACATACTTATTACAAACTAAGGTCTATACCGCATTAATATGTCCTTGGATGATGCGTACTGTTTCATCCCGAAGACAGCCGAACAACCACCTCACATACTGCCTACACGATGTTTTAGGAAACAAAGAGTGGAACAGAGTTTGGATTATCAGACATTGGGACGGTTTACAATGACTCTACATTTCTTCAGACATATTTATGTGCAGTGTTGCTGGCGCACGTTTTGTGTTTGGTGCCATTACAAAGATTAGAGTCTATAACGGCGAAATAGGGAAAGTGAGGTAAGACAATGACGTTGTTGTAGACTACTAGATCACAATGGAGCAGATAAACCAAACTTTACAAAGTCCAGGCTTGGTATTCAGTACAATGTGGTGCAACGCTAATCACATGCTCCTTAGTTCTGTAAAAACAAAGTCAATGGTAATTACTACACGACAGAAGCTCTCAGACTTGTCATTGAGACTGTCATTGGTTGGTCAGAATATTGAAAAATATAACTGAACCTTGCCTACTAGGTCTTATTGTCAAAAACAAATTTCTATGGCAAGCCCAGAGCGAACACATTATTATGCAAAAGTATGTAAAACACACACACACACACACACACACACACACACACACACACACACACACACACACACACACACACACACACGCACGCAAGCACGCACGCACGCACGCACGCACGCACGCACGCACGCACAGAACAGAAAACTAAAAATTAAAAACAAAACAGTTTCTTCTTTCTCAGCTCTAACATATCGCCAACAGCGATACCAGAACATCTTCTACAACGCTCACATAAAACCTCATATCGATTATGCGTCAGTAGTGTGCATTGGCTGTACCGAAGAATACTTTAAAAAAAAACTTAACTCTCTACATCGAAGGGCAGTCAAATCAGTCCTTCCTGATCCTTCCCTGTCTACAGGGCAAAAGATGAGTGGACCTGGAATTTTAAACCTACCGCAACAGTTCACTTACAATAAAGGAGTATTTATGCATTTTTTTGTTTTATAACAATTCCCCAGATTACCTGGCACAACTCATTATTATTTATCAGTCCCATTACACTAACTCCAGGTATAACCCTTACGTGCCCAGGCCAAAGCTTGGCTTGTTTACAACTAGCATATCCTTCGCCGGAGCGTCCCTCTGGAACTCCCTGTCTCAAAACATAAAATCCTGTATTTATCTTCCTTGTTGCAATGGTCACCTGCACAAATAGATTTCTGAGAAAAACCTTTAGTCATACTTGGACGGATTTGTTTGAATCGCGTGTTTGCCTACAAATTTGAGTGTATTTGAGTCCATGAAAGAAATTTAATTCCGATGTTTTTACATATTTGCAGGAACACTGTAATTTCATTAATCATTTGCTTATTCTTGCTTATAATATGTTT